>CM042746.1:7704437-7764437 GCA_022496165.2 Catalaphyllia jardinei
AAAGTCCTTGCAAGTGAGTTAGTCAGGGCATGTTTACAAGGAGACAGGGTTACCCAGGTGAGCTGGTCAGCAAGTGGGTTACTCTAGAACACACACATTTCCTCTTTTTCTTCGTCGTGTTTAATAGGCAGCTATAGGGTTACCGGATAGGCAGGCTACCCTATCTGCAGGTTGTAGGGTTACCCTACTTGTGGAATTTTGCTTGTATACCCGGGCTATCATTTGCCCTCCGGCTACCCGCTTGGTAGGGTAACGCTTGGTACTCTTGAATTGTTTCAGGTGGAGATGGAACAGTTAAGAGCCACTTTACATTCAGACTTGCAAGAAAAAAATGATATTCTTGACAAACTAACAAACGAGAGGGGTAAGTCGAACGTTTTTCTATTAAGGACCAAAGGTTTATGGTCTAGATCGAGTTACTTCTTCTCATCTGTGTCGTCTACGCTGTTTCCAGAGTCTGCCGAAAAGCTACAGACTGAGCTTCGTGAACTGAGGGTGCAACATTATACCTTGAAAGAACAACACGATGACTTGAAGGAAAAGATGAAATTTTTCACGAAGGTAATTTTTGGGAGGGTATAACCTGCCACTATAGTTAATTTCAAAATGCACCGCAAAATAACTACAACAGAAAACACTATTGCCAGTGTGTTATTTCTGTTTTTAGTTTGTCATTTCACTGAAGGAAAGATTCCTTTATTGTGAGTTTGTGACCAATCTTATTATGTGTGCCAGTTTGTATTTTGGCAAGTTCAGTTTCCGAAGGAGAAAATACTATTTGCTTTAGTTACTTGAAGCAGTGACTAACTCGCTCATTTTATGAACTTTACAGGAGAGCGCGGTAGATTTTCAGGAAATCGAAGAGGCCCTTGTCTTGATCAAAGTAAGTAATTAGTGAAATTTTCATTGCAAGTATATTCGTCATTTTTTTGGGCGGATTTTATCTGCTACAAATACAGGGTTAGTGCATCGTAATAGTAACTGGTTTATCCCAAGTTCAGGTTTTGTTTAGAATGTTTGTTTTCTCCTCAACAGCATAGAAAAGAAAAAGGTAGTCAGGATCTGGATTTCTTGGAAAAGGTTGATGACGAAATGAACAAAGGCGAGTCTTGTATTAAGCAACCGTATGCATTTGTTTAATGCGAATGTTACTTTTTCCACTTTTTTTCCGAAAGCCGTATTGTATGACAGGAGGCAAACGGCAATCTGTAGTTATTAAAATTCTATTTTGGCTGCGAGGCTTGGGAGATAAAAGCAAAAGAAATGACATTGAAGTTGAAGGATGAAGAAGTATTTTTTTCACCTTTTCACGTTTCGTTTTGTTTCGTGGAGTCTTCTCCGCGCAATTCTCGAAGCCAATACATGTATTGAAACTGGCCTATTCACAGAACGCTCCATATTTTAAAATTCAAACGGATTAAGTTAGGTTTGGTTCAAGTTTTAGTTTCGTCATTTCTTTTTACATTTAATTCACGACATGGCTAACAAGTTCTTTTTTGTAGATCTAAAGCGTCAAGTGCACGAACTGCAGGCATCACATGCCGATACCATCAACGAACTGGAGAAAACGAGAAACATGTTAATAATACAACACAAAATTAACAAAGATTACCAGACAGAGGTAACGGAGAACAGTATTGGTGGCATTGCGAATGATTTTAACTTACTAGGCAGTGTACCTCACCTCCAAGATGTAGCTGGTGTGCAATAAGGGCGACAAAAAAAATAAGAAGCTGCCCAAGTTTATTGAGGCGTGATAGGGTTGGAAAAAAATGGGGCCGGTCGCAATTCCCCACTAACGCGTTTACTGAACAGAAATTCCATTTCACTCGCCGACAAAGTGGGGATCGCTTTGTACGCTTAAAATTCAATGACGAGGGAAAACAGAGCGTAGATGTACTGTGTTTGCCTAAATTTGTATAGGATCAAATCCAACTGGGAACTGAAAGCGCTGTAGCGTGGGGTGGTCTGGAGTGCTTAGTATTCTGTTTTCAAGAATTTTGACAGAAAACTTGCAGCGTTCATGTGATTTCTCAAACTTCTCCTTTCTTGATTAAAGGTTGAACGAGTCACCAAGAAGATGAGTGAAGACAAAAAGGAGTATGATCTGAAAATGCAAGAATATGCACAGCTGCTGGATATCAGAGCTGATAGAATACGAGTAATTATAACAAACACTCTTTTTTTGACCAAGTTATTTGTTGTTGTTGTTGTTGTTTGCTAGTTTGTTTGTTTGTTTGTTTGTTTTTCGCTCGTTTCATTGATTTTAGAATTTACATGATATACATGTACGATCATGATATGCAGTATCATCAACTAAAGACTGCCCGGCATGGCGGGTACATGAAAAACGTTTCTTGCGTCTTTACTGTTTACTAAGTGCCTCTGAAGAGTTAAAACTCTCTAAGGTTGAATTAAATTGAATTAAATTAAGTATCTCTATTAAATCCATTTTTGAAATCACTGGTTATCCTTGCAATGTGATTGGCTCTCAGCAGTGCGATTTATTCACGAATCGCACTATCTTTTGCTCAATATTGCGTCTTTTTCCCAGCCAATGAGAATGGGAAAGTAAAACGAAACAACCAATCAGATTGTAATTTTTTTTAACTACAGTAACTAATCTCATTGCAGGAGAATAAAAGGCAAAAAAGCCATTTGGCAAATTTGGCTATAAATTGTGCGATTTCGAAATGGATCTATTTTGAACTTCTAAATTGAACTTCGGGTCGTGCAATTTTGGTCTGAAATCATACTTGTGATTTAAAATCACGCGTATGATTTCAGACCAAATTGCACGACCCGAAGTTCAATTACCATTATTAATAATGCACATGAAAAAAATTACTCGATTCTGCTTGGCTGAGAGCAGTGCAGTTCAAGCGTAACTCCAGTGCAAAAAGTGTAACACCGGTGCAAATTACACATCGTAATTCTGGATTATGATTGACAGAAAGACAATGATAAATTTTGTAGGCCAATGGTATCATGTAAAGCAGTGGCAAAAATGTTGTACGGAAACTCTGGAAAACGTTTTCTCAAATGAGAAAAAAATGGCTTCAAGAAACATCTGGTACTCTTTCCGCGGGAAGTTTCATGTTTGTATTATAAGTAATCGTACGGTTTTTCTCGTTCAATTTGAAATGAATTTGCACTTGTGAGTTTTTAAAAAAGCCGAAATTGCACTCGCCGAAGCGGCTCGTGCCATTTCAGCTTTTTGAAAAACTCACTCGTGCAAATTAATCCCAAATTGAAGTCGAAACCGTATGATTACCTATACTAAGCATTACCGAGAAACAACACCAGCCTAGTGGTCAGAGCGGGACATGAACCCGTGACCTCCGAAGTCCGGTGCCCGAACCACTCAGCCACGCTGCTTCACCTATATAACTATACTATTCTGCCAATACATTAAAAAAAATAGTGAACTATTTTCGAAATTTTTCTACCTAATTCAGGTTTTCATTTTTTTTTTGACAGTGGGTATTTATTCGATTAAAATTAACGACTATAACTTAAGAGGACCTCTGGCACCCCTTAAGAGCACTATTTTCCACAGTTTTTATGTTGTGTCTCTTCAATTATTTTATCTGATTTTTAAAAGTTGTTTTTCGTGTTTTCAGTAGCGTTTTCTTTTCCTTTGTACAGAAACTTGAAAGTCAAATGCGTGACGTAGCTTATGGAACCAAACAATACAAGACTGCTCCATCAGAGGTAATACAGTTTTAAGAGTCCCTGTAGCTCACGGCAATTCAGTTCTGTTGTTTGTTGTTTTTATGGTGTTATCAAAAGTTATGTAGCCTTAGGCCTTTTAAGATCTATAATTCTGTCAATCTTATTTTATCATCAGGAGTCTGAGTTTGAAGAAATGGATAGTACGGTCGAGTTGGAACGAGGACAAAATATCTTTGAGATTCACATCGATAAGGTATGATTTATTAATATTATGTAAAGACTTGCAGTGTACATAGAAGACATTACACAGCGGTGCGAAGATATTAATTTTACGAAAGTTAAGAGCGCAGCCAGTGACTAAACTCTTTTTTTTACACGAGGAAATAAAATCAGTTCATGTCTTCAAGCCACCTTCTATTTTTTTATTATTATTCAGCGTAAAGACAATCTGATAATACTTGGCCAAACAACCGTGAAGAAGTGGAAAATGATATCATCAATATCTTCACCAGTGAAGATATGGAAAATACGCCACTCGGATTTCGGACGTGGTTTCGTGCGAATTTTACGAGTGGTGTATTTTTACAGTAAAACGCTCGTCTATATAATATATGAACATGTTGTACATGTTAATGTCTGTACTAAGTTTTGCTTATCTCGTTATTTTGCCTAACAAGTAGTTGTATTTTCGTTAGGTCATCTTTTCTCAAGAGTCCATCAAAGAGTTTGAGGACGATGAGCCAGTTACGTTTGTCACGTATGAGTTTTTTGAACACGAACTTCAAACCACGCCTGTTGTCAAGGGAACCAGGTAAAACTGCCCCTCTTTACAGACTGTAACATCTTTTAGTTTACTAGCCTATAACTAGTTTGCAGGGTTATTGGGCGGTTGAGGGCTAAATTTCTTTGTGCATTTATACGGAAACTTGGAGAAAAACGCGGAGAATTTGAAGGAAGTCAAAATTTGGCTGGAAGAGTGCGGGTGACTGAGGCTAAAATTTGTTCGAAATTCAGCAGGAATTATGAGGCGCTTCAAACTAAAGGGGGATGACTCGAGACATGGACGTGTTACCACAGGGGGGCCCACACAAGCGGCAAGTCTGCTTGTTTGTTCGAAATATAAAGAAATGTATGGGAGAATATTGAAGAGTCTTATATCGTAAACTGATATCGAGGAATGTCTAAGTTAAAGCTCAAAATAAATGTAAACCTACCTCAGTTGTTGTGTATTGTCCTTTCTGTGGCTCCAAGTGGCGAGTTTGGTGGGTTTTGCGTTAACTGTTACTATACGTCATAGTCTCTTTCTTATAACGTATAGTAACAGTCAGCGCAAAACCCACCAAATCGCTCAAATTCGCCATTTAGAGCCACAGAAGCGACAATACCCAACAACTGAGGTAGGTCTACATTTATTTTGAGCTTTAACTTAGACATTCCTCTATATAAGTTTACGATATTAAGACTCTTCCATATTCTCCCATACATTTCTTTATATTTCGAACAAACAAGCAGACTCGCCGTTTGTGTGGGTACCCTGTGGTGTTATTCCCTTCTCAGCCCCACCACTCGTTTGAGTTCACGATGACTAAACATTCTCCTAAGTGACCCTTATCTAGAGGAAAAACCGACTTCTAGCAGTCTGAGTGGTTCTCGTTCCAATCAGAATTCAGGTCGTCGATGTAACGTAACGCCTTCTCCGTGGGCCACCATTTTCTGGATACTTAATGTCAGCTAAGGCGGCGAATCCACTCTGATCATGGATTCACCGGTTCCTTTAATGCACCATGACCCAGACAGATCTTGGATCACTGATCCGGATCCGGATCACCCCAAAGGAACGCAGCCTAAATAAAAAATGTTTTCCCGGCAAGATCAGGCGTGATCCAATAGTTGATAACCTGTTTAATTTATTACAACTTAGCTCAGTTACTGTCATCTTATTTTTTTATTTTTATTTTTTTAGACCAGAGTTCAATTTTACTTCGCAGTACCTCGTCAGAGTTGACGATTTCTTCCTGCATTACTTGCAAAAGGTGAGAAACCTACTTATACGCTACTTCAATCAATCAAACTTTATTTAAAGAGTGTTGCACTTAATAGTTGTGGAAGGCACGGTTGCCTCATAGTTAGTGCGCTCTACTCCGGAGCGAGCTGTCCGGGCTCGAGCCCTGGCCGGGGACATTGTATTGTGTTTTGGGGCAAGACACTTAACTCTAACGGTGCCTCTCTCCACCCAGACGTACAAAATTGGTACCGGCGAATTTAATGCTGGGGGTAACCCTGCGCTGGACTAGCATCCTATCCAGGGGCAAGTAGAAATACTCCTATTCGCCTAATACTAAGGAAACCGAGATAAGCTCTGGCCTGATGAGCCACCTGGCTCGTATGCAGACTTTACACTTAAAAATGAACTTGTAGCCCTTTTGAATTTGCTTGCCGCGTCAATTTTTTTTTTCGAACTTTGTTCACTGCCGGTTCCATAACCAATCACAGTGAAGATATTTTCTTCTCAAGCACAATTTCCCGCGCTTGGCGCCGGGTACCCGGCGCCAGGTACATGTTTTCCCGCGCTTTTCGTCTTTTATCTTCTTTCCCACGTTTGGTGCTGGTCGTTATCTTTATCTTTATCTTCACTTGTTACATGCGCTCTTTATGACTGGTCACGTGTTCAGAGTTCAGATCGACCAGGTAAGTTTTGATGATTATTACTGAATGAAGTTTTGCTTCCTTTCTTTGGCAACAGGAGTCCACGTTAATAGAGATCCATCGCGCATTTGGTACTGACTACAAGACTGTAGCAGCTTGCCAACTGAAGTTTAGAGATCTTCTTGAGAGACCTCACGGCAGAGTTCACAGCACTGCAAAGTTTATTGGTAAGAATTTTTGTTCTTTTCTTCGCTTTGAAGGAACTGCATCACGGACGGACGGCGGCGCTTGTCTAAACATCCAACCTTTGGTTTACTGCTTACAAGATCTTAGCAATCCTTGTACTGAGTTTTATGGAATGATTGCGCGTGCGTTAGCTGGGTTCTTTATTATTTCATGTTAGTAGCAAAAATGTTTGACAGAAGCCCTGTGATGAGTGTTTTCTCCATGTCTTTTCTGCACAACGTATTAATAGGCTCCAGGCCACCGTGCCAAGGCGTGGAATTTGCCACCATGGAGTACTGGGTCAGACTGAGAGTTCCCATGGACCAAGCAATCAGATTATACAGGGTATGTATGTTTGTAGTGAGTAATGGTATGTCTAATGTGTTTTTATGCTCGTCACGGTTTTCCAAGCTGACAGTACTTTCTGTTCTGTTTCAGGAGCGTACCAAGGCGCTTGGTTACATGAACTCTGGAGCGTACAAAGCGCTCGAAGACGCTGGCCACGTGCCAGAAAAACCACCGTCTGACGTCAACGAACTTGATGTCCATATCATTAAATGTAGTGGGATTAAACCCAGGAGACAAGGTCAGAATCGTGTGAAGGAATAAAATTATTTCAAACACTTTCGGCTGCGGAAACTCGACGTTGCGTCACACCGAATGCTTAGTTTGGTAAAAGAAAAAAAAAACAGCTTTGATGCGACGAAGGGCGAACCGCTGAGTTGACTAAAAACTTGAGGGCGATAAAGGCAATAGAATTATTGTTGACCTCCATATGCTTGAAATGCCAGATTCCCAAATTCACTACGATTATTATCAACTTGAAGTTGGTAACCAACAGGTTTTGTCGTGAGTGCACTGGCGTGTAGCTGTAGTGGTAGAAGTGTCTCCATTGCTCGGGTCAAGCATGTAAAATTATCGAGGAACGAAACTAAACACTACTGAAAGGCGAGCACTCGTATTTATAGTCTAGCAAAGAGGTCAATACTTGAGTGACTAGATTGATTTGTGTTCTGGTCATTTGCAGGAATTCAGCCCTGTCCATACGCAGTATACCGTTTCTTTGATTTTGCTGATCATGACACTGATATTGTGCAGAGTACCAACACGCCCGAGTTTAATGACATCAAGACATTTCCGGTGCCCATGACACCTGAACTGGATACGTACCTCAGGGCTGCGGTAATGTAGCTTTAGTACAACGGTTTAATTACTGTTTTTTCTTTGTTTTTGCTCGGATTAATCACCTACCTGCAAAACGAAGCACAAACGTAACTTGGCTGTAGATGAGTTTTCCCGCGCTTTTGTATCTGTTTTGGTGGTGCGCACGCTGATAAGGTGATTGCTCCAGGCATCTCGTGCAATATGCTTTGGCCAATCACGTGCCATAACAAACATAAACTCTAACTTCGCCTTAGACGAGTTTTCGCGCGCTTTTGTGTCTGTGTTGTTGGTCGCTGTTCTTCTGTTTGGTCTAATACCGCTAAGAAGAATGTGAACAAATTACAACTAGTACAAAGTTTTGCTGCACGTATTGTTGCTAACAAGCGCAAGTACGATCATGTAACACCTATACTTAAATCGTTAAATTGGTTACCCGTCAGAAACCAATTATATTTTAGACATGCTGTTTTAGCTTTCAAGTGCATGTCGGAGCTAGCCCCTGCGTCCCTTAGTGATAAATTAACTAGACGTAGTACTATTAGTAGCCGGAAGACCAGAAATTCGCAGATGCTAAATATCCCTTTATTTAGGTCTGCTACTGGGCAGAAAACTTTCCACTATAGGGCAGTGAACATTTGGAACAATTTCAATAATAATTTTAAGTTATGCGTTGATGTAAATAATTTTAGGAATAAGCTTAGAGGGGCACTTTTAGATAAATTTTAGAGGAAGGAATGATACTTTAATTATTTTAAATTGTTATTTCATAATTTGTATATGTTTCTTTTGTAATTGACGCTGAAAAGCCCTTTGGGGAAATGGTCGATAAACATGTATGTATGTATGTCGCTGAGGTGATTGGTTTAGGAAACTGTTCTTGTGTAGTTTGCTCTGACCAAGTGCGAAACTCGAACGACGAGAACCGTTTGAAAGATAGATACAGGAGATAGATGCAGTTTGGCAGAGGCTTCATCTACTGTCAGCGCGATTTGGCTACATTTAACGTTCTCTGCATCAAGGCGTTACGTGAGAGTCACCCCTGCAGAATCCTAGGAGCTAAAAACTCCTCTGCGCCTCAATGGGGACTCAGATTTCCTGTCGTAGCCTTTATTATATAACATTTAACCACAGCTAATAAATTATAGCTATACATTGTCAGGCAGACTAAACATTGTCAGGCAGACTACCGAAGAGAACAAAGGAAACATCGCGATGTACCACCAAGTTCTCACAACTAACTTTGAAAGAAATTTACGGCTACTGTAAGGAGAGTTCATACTTCAATCTGAAAAGGCTTAGGCGGTATTGTTTGCCATTGCAGGCGCTGGAGATTTATGTGTTTGATGATGCTGATCCAGAGCCTGCAGTTTACCTGGGGATCGCTAAAGTGCCGCTGATAACGCTTGCTAATGATAAGACTATCAAGGGGACTTTCGAACTTAGAAAGGTAAGCCAGAAAATTTCATCGTACAGGAGAATAGTTGTTTACAATATATGTGTTATGTAACGTATACATAATTGACCACTCCCCATTGGGGCATTTCAGGACCAATGTAAACAAACAATGATAAATAAATATTCAAATAAACATAACTAGGTTAAGAATCCCAACTGGCAGGAGGCCGACCAGTTGGCTATTTACAAGCGTAGATGAAAAGTTGAACTCTGGGCTACCGAGAGCAACATCAGCTAGCGGTCTGAACAGGGTTTGAACCTGGGACCTACGCGCGCGCTCTAACCGCTCGGCCACACTGTCTTGTTAGATAATTTCTCTCCACTTTGCCTAACTAAATAAGCGATACAGTTTATGATGGAGCTACAAAAAGTTCTGAATGTTGAAAGGGTATAACACGATTAACTGTCTCTAAGAATTTGAGCGCGATGTATTGACTTTTTTTGTGCGACGCGGTTTTAAAAACTCAACATCTTACCGTGAATGTATGACCCCATTAGCGCTTTTTTACACCCAGATAGTCAAAAATTTCAACAGTTATGTTTCACAAGCCCTTTAATACTTTGTACTTAATTCGTGTCAAAAGAAGTGCCTTCTTTGCACCGGCAGAGTCGTATCATTAGAAATTTAAACAATGCACTGTATAATGGAGCTGGGTCACAATTTCATGACACCTCGTTAGAATTGCAAGATGAGCTATTCCAACCAAAAGTTAAGTCATTTTTCTGGTTTCCAAAAAAACTACTTGCATAACTTGAATCAACTGATTACGCCTAAGAAGCAAGGAACAGAAACAGTCAAGGAGAGGGGAGGATAACATGAATTACAAGTACGAACGAGGTTAAATAGGTAGCCTAAAATCCTCAAAACCTGGCGTTATTCTTTGTTAAATTGTCAGGCCTCAGGAGGCGTCAATGGGACAATTGATGTTTACTTGAAATGGAGATACACCTATCTCCCGGCTAGTGCCAAGCCTCGCACGGCACCCCAGGTATGCACTTCCTCTTCTACTGTACTTTGTTTTCGTAGCTACCTCTAGCCTGCAGAACAGGCCTAATTTTTGCGTACCAACAGAGACTAAAGCGAGACTCGCGCGAAGGGACTCGGGTACGCCAAAAAGAATTCGCGCTCTTCTCCTCTCGCTCGCCTTGCTTTCGCCTCTCCTCGCCTAAAATACCAAAAAAAAATAAGCTTGTTCTGCCGGCTAAGCTACCTCCAACCATTGTACAAACTCTGTCCAAATAAAAAGAGAAACAACATCTCTCAAAACGGCAGTAGTTCACTTGACTAGTAAAGCCGTGGACAACTCGTTACTCAAAAGCTGGAGAAGCACTCGCGTGATTGTATGTTTTCATCACTAAAGGTAGTTAGTATATATATGGGCTTGTGACCAAGCCTATGATCGAGAGAGCTTGAAGTCTTACGTGTTTATGAACGAACAACCAGTCGAGCTCCACTGATAAATAGGCAAAAAGAGGACATGAGGACAGGAGTTATCACATGGCTTAAAATGATACTATTTTTCTTGCGAGACACAAGAAAACTTCATCTTACCTACTTGGGTAACCTATCATTGTGCAAGATTTGTTTGATCCGTCCATAGATTTCTATCGTTTCTCCGTATCTTTCAGCGAGTAATGCAAGTGCCCGACGAGAAAGAGTCATTTAGTTCCGACAGTGAAACTGAACTCAAATCTCCCGTCAAATCATCAAGCAAGAGAGATAAGCCCCCATCACCTGTTGACAGCTCGACTCCGAAACAGGAACAGCGAGGAGAAAAAATTGCGAGGCGAGAGTCGGCTCATCTGGCACAGATTAAAAACAGACCATCGGATCTTTCAGAAAAGGTTGAACCAGTTGAGCGGAAAAAGTAAGTTATATATTCTCTAACTAAATGAGAATGAGACAATCGCAAATCGCAGAAGTTGAATAGACATACTCGGCCAACGTGTTGTTACCCCGGTTGCCACCCAATTTAGATCATGTGATTATTAACTTGATAGGTTACAGTTGTTCTGTTTCTACCTACTCCCATGCAACCAATAAGCCAGGTTCGATCAATATTCCAACATGGCTCCGAGTCTTTCGAGTCAAAATAGTAACTTTTTTTAAGAAAACAACACCAAATATAGAAGTTTGTCCTGAAAGCTCGGAGTTACGTTAGAATATTGTTATAACGAACGTGGATTATTGCGTGTGAAAAACTGCACAACTATAACCTCCCTAGCCTGCGAAAACAGCCGTCCTTCTTCGTTCCCGGCCGAGTGGCGTTTCGCGCGAAGGACTCGGGCCGAGCGCGAAGAAGGACGGCTGTGTTCGCAGGCTATAACAATAGCCACGTGGTCTGCAATGAGAGTTCATTTGCACCGATAGCCTTTGCATTGCGTTTAAGAATTGTTTTGAAATAGGTTAGGTGTTTATTTCTCCTTGATTGAAATCGTTTTATTCGACGTTGAAAAAAAATATAGAGAAAAGCCTCTGGAGTCCATGTCAGTGGACGAGTTGGTAAAGGCTACTGCAAAGAAACCCCAGCCTGCCCCGCGCACACGGAAACTTGAACCCGAGAAGCCTGTGGAGGAGATGTCCATTGACGAGATGTTTAAGGCTGCCGAGGAGCCAGTGGAGGAGCCTGGGGACGAGGTGAAGTCCACTAGAGAAATTGTTGACACAGATACATCTGAAGATGAGCAGGTATGTCAGTGGATATAGGAGTTTAACATGTTTTACTGTTGACTTCTGGGGAGATTGTCCCGTAGAGGCGGCGAAATACGAGATACAAAAACCTTCAACTTGTCGCTCAACATTGTTTCGTTGCAAGTTTTGAGTCGATGTTTCGCGTTTTTCACCTTGCGCGATCAACTTGTCGCGCAACAAATATTTTTGTTCTAACGGGGTTGAAGAAAGTCGTTGCGAAAAGTAAAGCGCGGGTCTACTTTGAGTTGTTCATTTTTTATCAAGCTCGCAACTTGTCTTGGATCCATACCAGGCAAATCAACCGATCATCGCGCTGCATTTCTTCAGTTTGTCGCACGACAAGTTGATCACGCGAGGTGAAAAACGTGAAGCATCGACCCAAGACTTGCAACGAAGCAATGTTGCGCGACAAGTTGAGAGTTTTTTCTATCTCGTATTTCGCCGCCTTAAGCTACGAGGAGTTTGTTTTACTGGGCTGGGTTGTTTAAAGCCCGATTAAGCCAACCCGGGATAAACGAGAATTTTGATGTCAGTTTTGTAACTTTTCGGTGAGGTTTTTTGTTTATATTATTTGTTCTTCAGTTTTGGGTTGAATAATCTCAACCTACGCAAAATATAAGCAGTGAAAACATTTTTATAAAGGAAAACTTATCACTTTGATTAATTTTTAAACTTGGGTTAGCGTTTTGCAAGTGGAGGGGTGGATCAACATCTGCAACGTTCTTCATTTTTCGTCTTTTTTAAGAATGACGAGGCCCTTGTGGCTGAAGAAATGAGGCGGACGACTGAAGCAGCAGTCAGCGAGGACACCATGTTTGAGGAGTCAGCATCAGGTACTGCTCAGCAGACTTTGTCAATACATTAGTTACTTCATGTAAACCTTGAATTGTGATGTATGATTTTGCTCACTAGACTTTGACTCGACGCTCGGCGATGAGGTGGACATACCCCTCCCCTCAGCAGAGCCCAAAGAAGACGTGGACGAAGAGGAAGAACCGGCCGAGGAAGTGGAAGAGGAGATAGATGAAGAGGAAGATAAAGACGAGGAGGAAAATGACAGAGAAAAGGAAAAAGGAGACGGCCCTGGTGAAAGCGGAGCTGAAACAAGCGAGAGTGAAGCTGTGATGGTTTCTCCAAGACATTCTCGCGCCAAATCTGCAGCTCAGGTAAAATTGGAATTCTCAATGTAAATAAGCTATGCTATTTCATGACTGTAAACAATTACTATAGGGTAGTTTTTATGAAATAGCACTTAATTAGATAAGTTAACCGCTCGCCATCATTGGAATTCAATTACATTTGTCCATTATTTTACCAGTAGAGAACCACCAGCGAACCTTGATAAAGAAAACAAACAAAATGGATCAAAACCTATCACAGCCCACAAACGTGATCTTTTGAACCCCGTTGAAGTAAGCTTCTGTTAACTGATAGGTCCGCGTTGATGATTGACGCCAGTGAAACACGAAAACATTTTTAGCAGGCGTTTTCGCGTACAGTTGGACTCCGCTAATTTTAACTCGGTCATTTCTAATCGCTGGTTATTTCGATCTCAAAACCACTGATTTCCCTTGGATTTGCCCTTCAGTCATTTATAATGTGGATTTTTCGACCTCCCGCCATTTCGAACTATTTTTCGTTTCCGCCGAGTGTTCGAAATAGCGGCGTTCAACTGTAATTGAACTGAAGCTTGGTAATAAAACATTTCGAATTTTTCATTGTATATAGTCTGCGAGAGTTATTGTTATCGTTATTGCTGTTATAGGTGTTCGCTGTTTTCATTATTCGAAAAGTTTGTCGAATTTCGGTTTTGTAGGTTGCCTCGACAGTGGTTATTGAAGTCACAAGTCTCACTCTCCACCCAGAAGCGTCTAATATATTAGATGATCCAAACGTGAAGGAAGTCTTTGTTGCTTACAAGTTTCTGGATTGTGATCCAGCTGATTTGGAAACACCTATCTCTTTACCAAAACCTGCCCCTTACAAGCCTATGTCATTCAACTTTAAGAAAGGTAAGATTAAGCTGCAAAATTCCTGGCCTCGCACCCCGGGAGGGGGGGGGGGGGTGTACTTGGGTCAATTTTTGCTGGGTATGTGCCGCTGGCCACTCAGAACCCCTACCCCATTATAGTCTATTCTGTGGCTAATTATAGACCCCATCTTAGTCACTTTTGGGCAAATGTAATTTTTCCCGATCCCAACTTAGTCACTTTCTGTTGATGCCTCTACCTAATAGAAAATGAATTGACACGTTTGTTAAATTGAATGTAGAACACTTTACTTTTCATCTACGATCAAACGCTTGCTAATTCAAAAGAAGATCCAAGTTGTGTTCCGGGTTGTGTTAACTTCAGTGGAGGATAGAATAGCCGCAAAATAAATACCGTAGCACGGATGATTTGTTGGACTTTGTTCTGGACCCAGGGGTTCCGCACTATTGTGCAAGTCATTAATGTTTAAGTTGTGATTTCCTGAACCGACGGAATTCAATGCGAGACGACTGTTAAATATTAAAAAACAGCACGCACCATTTTTTAACCGCGTATCTTCCCTGCTTGCCAGAACTTTCTTATCCCAGACATCTCGAAAATGTGCGACCCCATTCTAGTAACTCTACTAAAAATGTAACCCCATTATAGTCAGTCCAGTCTTGAAAATGCGACCCCATCCAGCGGCACATCCCCATTAGCCTCTTATAAGGAAGTACCCCCCCGGGCCTCGCACCTTCCTAGCCACACCAAAACAATGTGCAAGAATACGTTCACTTTTGTCGCCAGCCTTTGGTAGCAAGCGCATCGAACTATTTCGTTTGTAAGACGTAAATTGGCTTTTTAACCAAGAGTCACCCTTAAGGTAGATGTCTTCAAGATTGCCTTAAAAAGTGGGTTTTATTGCTACTGTGATAAAATTTTGTATATACATTTTGGTACACAATAGGTCCTTCCTAGATATCTTGGCAAATTTCAATCCGTTACGAACATTCGAACTCGCGGGGTTTTTTTTGGTCGTTTTTTCTTGGTCGCTGGAGTAAATAACTTACCTAGGAAAGACCTATTGTGTATGAAAATGTAAACAAATTGATATCGAGAAGTTGATCATAGTGGCACTTTAACAGCAACTTGTCTGTCATTTTGATCTTCTGCCCTTTCTTTCAGTTTTTCATGTAGATGCAGAGAACAACCAAGTAAAAAGAAATTACTTGATTTACATGTTGTCCAACGATCCTAAGTGAGATATTTTGATTTGCCTTCTTTTGATTAATTTAACTGTCGTCTTTCCCAGGTTTTCTGTTTTTTTTTTTATAATATCTTTAATATATATCCCTGGTGCCCACGCACCTGCCGCCAGCCTCCAAACCAGTCTATATGTCTGTTTGTCTGTCAGTCTGTCTGTCTATCTCTCTGTCTGTCTTCTTTCTGCCTGACTGTCTGTCTGTCTGCCTGTTTGACTGAGTGTCAGACTGTTTGGTTGTCCATCATCCTGCCTGCATGCCTTCCAGTCTGTCTGCCTGTTTGATTTCGGTTTCTTGTTCGTTTGTTGGTGTTTTTTGTTTCTTTGTTTGTTTGACATAACATTTTGGTTTCTTTCGCTAATTGTTTGGCCTTGAATGTTACTTAAGCACCAACGCTTTGCAGAAACTTCCTAGCCGAACTTTTATTTTCAAATTACTGTATTCAAGCATGTTGTGCTCCTATTTAACAGACTGTGATCGTGAAAACTGGTTACTGTATTCGTTTGTAGACTCGTGTTCACTGTTGTCAGTGATCCGCCTGGGGGTGAAGGTGACTGTGTTGATGTGGCTTATGCCTCAGTGGATTTCGTACAGGTGGGTAGTTTATTTACTTACGTCCGGTCACCCGAACGAGAGCGAGAGTGTTAACAAGAATTCAACGTCGCACTTCCGTTTGGCCAGAAACTCTCATGACACGATTTGACAGCCGTTATTCCGGAAAGTAGCATGCTCTTCGTACCCCGAGAGATCGCAGGAAATCGAGACAACATAAATTCCTGTGCGCTGTTGTGTTCTCCCCATTTCTCGTACGCTTTCGGAGTTTCTTGTCAGTTCTCGTGCGCTCTTAGAGACTGGCCATATTCTTGTGCGCTCTCCCCTTCGCTCTCGGAAACTCTTGTCGATTTTTATGCGCTTTTGTCAATTCTCGTGTGTTGTCGTCGACTCTAGTAGATTCTCGTACGCTCTCGATGACTTCCTGTGCCCTCTTGGCGGTTTCGTGTCAATTCTCGTGCGTTCTCGTTACCGCCGTCGTCTTGGTTTGGTTAAACTCCCTGATATGTACTCTCTTGAGACGACTTTTCTGTGCTTACCTACCCCTCGTAGGCATTTAACCGTTCCTCTCCTAGATTCATAGTGGGAGGCGCGATGGCCTCATGGTTAGTGCGCTCGCCTCCGGATCGAGCGGTCCGGGTTTGAGCCCTGGCCGGGGACATTGTGTTGTGTTCTTGGGCAAGACACTTAATGTTGGGGGTAACCCTGCGATGGACTAGCATCCCATCCAGGGGGGAATAGAAATACTCTTAGTTGCTTTATGCTGAGGAAGCCGGGATAAGCTCCGGCCTGATGAGCCACTTGGCTCATATGCTGACTTTACCTCCCAAATTCATATCTTTACTATTGTCATGGAACGTGTCTAGCAAGACATTGAAGTTATTTACCTGACCGCATTGTAATCTTTTACTTCTCGGTAGATATTGAAGGAAGGCAAGGACTTCATCGACAAAGATATTGAACGTAAGTATTAGTTATCTGACAGCTTTTGTTGCCAACAAAAACTGTCGAAATCGAATTTCGCTCCTTCACGAGCGTGTTTGCAAATTTTCCTTTCCATACTCGATCAGCACCTTAATACAGAAACTCAGCTCTTCCCTTGGCAGCTGTTTAACAATTAGAGTAAATAATCTGCTTGTTTTAAAATAAATCTCCTGCGGTACACAACTTACACAAAATCCTCTTCACAAACACTGCGAAAACCCGAAGAAGTAGCCGCTATCAACCGCACATTGACACCTTACTCACTGTCTACAACAGAATGGTGGGTAGCGAAGACAATTAGAGAACGGCACGCGTGATAGGACGCTAGTAGATTTATACTAAAAATGTCTTAAGTGATATATCCATTACGTCAAGATATGAACTTTCGAACGCAGTACTTTATTTTACAAAAAGTCTTGAGACGAAAGAAAAGCCAATTCAAAAGCATCTTAACTTTTTGTGTCTACCACAGTATACGACATCGAGAGTGCCTCTGAGATTGGAACACTGACGGTGACTGTGGAAGCATTAGAAGCACTTTTGGACTTGTATAACGACGAATAAGACCACTGAACTGTCCCCAAGTGAAGTACACTTCACTACGATGTAACGATCAAGTGTTCTACATGTTTGAAGACGTCACAAAACGGGACATTTCAGATTGGTTCAGCCCTCTCTGAAATAGGATTTTTTTTGTCGTTGTTGACAAAAACGCCTCGTAAGCAAACATTTTATAAAGTACTGTAAAAATTTTAAAAGTTTGTAAATAAATTAAGAGCTTTAGGGTCTTAGTTACTGAGTGTAAATATTTATTACAATAAAACGGTATTCTAAGTAACTTTCTGACAAACTCTTTTCAATACACGGACTGCACAAAGATAAATAAGTTAAAGATAACTCTACCAAATCACATGAATTTTCAGTCATTACTTGTACACGTGGACACAATGAATTACTAGTTATCACTCACTTGTACTTAAGCGCTTAGGACATCAAAATTACAACACGACTAGCTTCAATTCCTGTCAGCACTTTTACTTAAGGCCTTTTACAAGACAGCATCGACAGCAAAATATAATACCTAACGAATTCCCCTGATAAATAAGGGTCAAAGTTGATTGCAAGTTCCTTTTTTTATATATTTCCACGTAAAATCGGCGAATTACAATACATACCAACAAAACAAAATTAAAACTAGCCCTTATAATGTCTCAGCGTCTAAATTTCCCTCTTCTACTTAAAGCTCTTTTGTGACTCCTGTTACACTCTTCTGCGCATGTTCGGCGATTTGATATTTTTGCTTCAAAGGTACACTTTTCAAAGTTGGCTTTGGTGAGAAAAATCCGTTTCTATCGAACTTGAGAATGCATTCCACAAATGATTTGATATTTGTGGAAGGTTTTAAAAGCGCTCTATACTAGGTTTCGGGTTTCCTGAGACAAAGGCGAAGCGTAGTACGTCCCGCCTTTGTCTCAGGAATGAGCCGAGGTGGCCTCGACTCATTCCTTCCTTACTTAGCCGAAGCTTGACGAAACCAGCGACTCTCAAGAATTTCGCTATCCAGGACCTTCTAGTATCAATGAAATTCGTACATGCGCATTATCGTGGCACAGGCCCCTTAAAAGTCATAGCGGTTTCTTATGCTCCTTTCCGGTCAATTCCGCATCATTACAACCAAAAGAAGGCTATGTGCAAGCTATGTTTGGCATACCAAATGCTCCAACTCTCTGCCATACTTTTTCTGGCTGCTGTACTTTCTCACGATCACGATGGTCACAGCCAGCAAGACAATGGCACCCAGTACACCTGCGACGATCCCGACAGATGTGACGCCTGGATCCGAGCTGCCAGAGTTTTTAGGTTCATCCTCGCTAGAGCTATACATGCTGTCGGCCTATTAAAGAGAAAAAAGAACCTTCAGACTAAGAGCAAAGAAGTCAACTGCAGTCGGACCTCCGTAAGCGACCACCAAAAATGTCAAGCCTAGGTGGTCGCTTACGAGAAGGGTAATCCTCTAGCTCTTCCAGACCTCTATTTTCATTCGTCTGTATGACCTGTAGCTTCCTTTGTTATCCGGGCTAGGGGCATTGTTTCTGTTGTATCATCTATTGTGTCGTTCTCCAATCACAGACCGCGTCTGGAAAGCTAGAGGCTTGCTTACGAGAGCTTAGACCATAGTGGGTCAAAATTTCTCATTAGCACATTGTCGCTGCATAGATGACCACATGTTTTGAAAATTTTATTCAAGTGAAAAGTCAATTCTGAGAAAAAAAGTCCGGTAGTTCCGATTAAGAAATTTCCGTCGAGGAATGTGATAATGTTACAACAACTTATTCAATTTCCGCTCCATTTTCTGTCAAGTGGTCACTTTAGGGAGGTAGGAAACAAAAGACAAGTTGAAACTTTCAGCTCTACAAGATGTAGTCGCTTACAAGAGGTTTCAAATATAGTGATTTCACTTGGAAACTTTTGGTATTTTGGAAGACTCGTCGCTGAGGAGAGGTGTTCCCTCCAGTAACCCTGTAGGTCTTCCAGACCTCTACTTCCATTCGTCTTTGTGACCTGTAGCCTCCTTTGTTATCAAGGCTAGGGGCATTGTTTCTTTTGTATCATCTATTGTTTCGTTCTTCAATCACAGACCCCGTCTGGAAAGCTACAGGCTTGCTCGTTCCATCACGAGAGGTGATCGCAGCCGGGGGTTCAACTATAGTACCTTGATTAGCAGACGAATAACCTACTAGGGTGAAAATATTTACTCCAGGTCCTTTTTTTCACGAGAACAAAAGTTTCTTGAGAAATCTTGATTTTTGTACTTTTGTTTTCCTTTCAATAATATCCCGTAATTGCAGGCGACCTTAAACTGGCATTTTGTTTTCAGTTTTTTTCGAGAAAAGCAATATGAAAAGAAGAAGCTCTTTGTGTTTGTCTGTAGTCAGTTTTTGGTAAATACGTGTGTGGAGCGTGTTAACTAAGAGTTATCTTGCGCTTAAGATAACGTTCACAGGGAAAATAATTTTTTTCTTCTTTGTTAATTCAAGTCAGTCCTTACCTTGTCGACTTCTTTCTCATCCAAGCTGCTCATGAACTGCGGATGAGCTTCCTCGCCCCAAACTTGTTTATCCCGAGTCATTAGATCGTTGGAGTCGTTACACGACGCCACGAGAAGCCCATCTTTTCCGACAGAATATCGATCGTATTCATCAACTGAAAGATCGTACACAGCCACGAGTCCAGCCTGTTCGGATGACGTGTAGAGTTGCGAGCTCCTCAGGTGTTGTTTAAGTTTCAGCGCTTTTCCTTTTAAGGCGAGAAGCGAATGTGACGTCGTCACGTCTTTAGCATTAACCCACGAGCGTTTTCCGATCTCGAAGAAGGGATGGTCCGGCGTGACCCAGATGTCTTCGTCGTGCGTTCGGAACACGACGAGATCTTTCGCAGGAACGAGGCGTTTCCGAACTTGGTCGACGCGACGGAGGTATGAAACCGAAGGATCATCACCCTCATGACGAGTCACCACCATGTCCCCTTCTTTGATACTCTTGATAGGAACTAGACCTTTTGCAGTGTGAACCAAGGTGTCCCCTCGAAAACAGGATTTCAATAGACAGCAGTCGTGATGCCATGTAGGTAAGCAGTGGATGTTGTTTGGGTCAGAGCAGTCGCACGTCTGCGGTGGACAACACTTGGGACACTGAATCGTGTCGCATTCTGTCCCCACATAAGGCGGGGTGCATTCGCACTTGAAAGGGTCATTTGGACATACGCCATGCTTGCAGGGTTCCACGCAGTACCTGATTATGCTGCATGGGCCATGTTGAGGATCATAGCCAGCGACATGGACTTGGCTGGCCCAACCATAGTCGCAGGTGCACCTCTTTCCTATGGGAGTGACATCACAAGCTCCATGTTCACATCCGTCACACGTTTTGACAGAGCACTGTGGTCCCATGTACCCTATGAAACATTAGATATACACATAATGTTAAGTCTAAAGGAATAAATAAAAAATAATTAATTAATTAATTAATTTAATACCTTAAGGTAGTGTCCTAAATGAAAAATAACATACGTGGTCACCTGAAAACTGGTTAAACGATCAGTGTGGTAACCATGTTTGACTCGTCCCCAGTCGTCTTTTGACGCCAGCGACGAAGGTCGGGGGAGTCTGGATAAACTTCCAATCACCCCTCATGCTCGCGCGTGCCCTTCTAAAGTTAATATTAGGGAGCTTAAGAAAACCATGGCGGCAACGTGAAAGTCGCTAAACAAAAGGTTTAACGAGAAGAACAATGGCTTACAAATGCGTTATAATTCTTTGTACATTTTCTGCCGTCCTCTACGAAACGACAACGTGAAATGACCAAATTCTGCGTTGTCTGGACAACGTGAACCACGACGGCTAAGTTCTTTAAATTTTGAATTTATCGATGTGCTCTAGATTTTGCTTCGTGTTAGCTTTGACAGTGATAAACAAAGTTATATAAACTCATTTTTTCATCGACGTTGTCCTCGGCTTCCAGCACAGTCACGGTATTTTGAAGTCGTGCCTGAAACTTGAATCGACCAATCAGGATTCAGCAGGCGGGAAAACTTTACTGTCCTGACGTCATTGTAAGTTTACAGGAAAGGAACTGAAATCAGGCAACTTTTCTCACTGGAGATGGCATTAAATATTTAGGAAAACGGGTTTGTAGTTAACAAAACGGTATCAGATTGTGAAAAATGAAAAATATGAAACATTTTGTGCTTTCAAGCTTCTAATTTGGCGCCAAAAATGGGTCGCCTTCGTCCGGCATGGCAACTCGCTCGTAGTCCGTCGAGTGTCGCCAAGTAGGATTTGCCATATTTTGAACAAATTATGTTGTCCTTGTCCATTAAACCCAGTTTCTCAAGTTAACTTTTAGAAGAGGCCAAGGCAACATTAGCATTGTCTTTACTTTTGATAGCTACGAAGAAACAGGCAAATTTCGTGTTGGTAGGGCAGCTAAGTTTTGAACGGCGGTCGTACTGCGAGCTCAGCCGTGGTATGCAAAGAATACCGTTAAATTGAAGAAAACCCAAAAATAATACCAAAACAAAAATACCAAAGAGATAGTAACAAACCATAAAGAAACCTGTAAGGTTAAGGATGGAGAAGATTGACACGGATTACATGAACAATGAACTAGAGAAATTTAAGCTTAACTTTACAAAACGTTCAGTCATGACTGTGCTCTTTTAAGCTCCCTATTAATGAACGAGTGAGACGACTGGGGACGAGTCAGTCATTTTGTTGTATGACATTGTATGCATGCTATGCGGACCTAGCTGCACCCACCACCCTCGCATTGAGGTTGACAGCCGAGAGAAACAGCGCAGCCGTGCATGACTTCCGTGATCTCCTCTTGAAACCTAACTCTTGCGTGACGTTCCTTTTAAGATACTCACGCCGGATTATTTGGAACACCATAAAAACACAAACTCCAACCTGGTTTGCACTTGCATGTATTAGGCCCGTCCTCGCATGTCCCTCCAGTGGAGCTGCAGTTAAGGCACAATCCAGTATACACAGTACAGTTTTCTCCGCTCCAGTCTGTCTCACATTCGCATACGTCAGGTGCGTGGCTGCACCGTCCGTGTGCGCACGGTACGCTGCATTCACTGATGGTCTCGCAGTAAACACCTAGCGGTAAATATGTAGAAGGTCAAAATACAAGCTAATAAATAATCATTTTAGGAACATATTAAGTGCATCTGTATAGTGTTGGTGTAAGTCCTGTTTCAGCAGCTTGAGATGACAATTGTAAAGATTTCAATTTCGATCGATCTCCAAGACGATTACTTGTGTAATTCGGCTGAAATGTTGTCACCGAGGAATGCATGCCTTCGGATATAGAATTTATAGCCTGTTCGCAGACTTTATATTTTGTCTTGAAATTTTCGAGATCGAAATCAAAATATTTACCGGGGGGGGACGTGAACGAACAAACCACATTTCATTTTACATGGGTGTGGCTAGCGATAGACAACTTTTCTTTCGCTTGCCTCTTGGTTACTCTCGCGCTCCGCGCACGTTCATGTGCTCGAAGAAAAAAATTGGCAGAAAAAAGTAAAACTAAAAACGTCTATGGACTGGCTACATGTGTCGATCTTTTGGTCATTCATGGTATGTGAGCTGGAGACTTTGTTGTCTTGGGGTAAGAATCTCACCTGAAAAGTGCGGTGGACAAACACAATGCGTTAGGTCGATGCAGTATCCTCCGTTCAAACATTGAAATCCTTTGTGACAGTAAGACCTGAAGATAAACAGACGAGCAAATTTCGAAATAAGCAATGAAACGAAATTGTGTGTTCCTCGCGCATTCTTCTCCAAAACTGTCGGCGAAGAAAGCCAGCACCTTCGTTCCTCTGTTACAGTTAACAATGTGCATTCAACCCTGACACAGCCTGATTTACATGGTTTATTTATTTTTTATGGGTAAAGTTCGCGGTCAGTCCACCTCACCTGTCACAACCATTTTCAGGGCTGTAATAGTTTTCGTAGCACTCGCACTTCATTGGATCGTTTGGGCATGCTCCGTAGATGCATTTCACCTTGCATAACGACCGGTCGCACATGTCACCCACCCAGCCAGGATCGCAGTCACATTTCATCGGGGACTTGACGCATGTGCCATGCTTGCAGGGAAACCACGGATAACATGACGTCACGTTCTCACAGTTGGGCCCAGTCCACCCCGTCAGGCAACGGTCGCATGTTAAGCCATCCTGGCCGCAGTAACCGTGTTTGCAGGTCGCATTGGCGTTGCAGCCGATGCTTTCACAGCATTCTCCCGTGTAGAGCCCGGTGCGCTGTCGAGAGTAGCACTTGCAAGTCTGCGTTGCAGAGTTGTAGTCGCCATTTCCAAAGCACTGCGTTTCGGGAGGGCAAGAGCCTTTCACTTCCATAAAAAATACCAACAACAATAAAACGGCAAATCGTGCGGACATGATCACGGAACTTCGTACGGATTCTGCAGGAAAATATAACCACAGCCATGTATTGCGATCAGAGATAAAGTTTACCTACAGATATTAGCCGCGTAGCGAGAGCGACAAAACGTGGGCTCTTGCTCCAACTCGCGCGCTCTTATCAGTACTGGCAACGCGTCCGCATTTCTTCCCCAGTATAGTATCGCAACCAAGGTAAGGAAATTCAAAAACAGTAAATGTTCACCAAGAAAATTTTAAGCGTTTGGTTGCCTGGCCTAGAGAAAAATATGAAATAAATTCCCAAAATGTGAAAATCGTGCTGGGTAGGAATTAACAGAAATACTTATACCTCCAAGTATAGACTTCGATAATTAATTTTCCGGAAACGCTAACAAAAAACCTTTGATAACCGCAAATTTATCAAACGTTTTCTAGGAATATGTCACAATCCCCTTTTCTTTAACTCGGTTGCAAGTAATGATTTTTGTAGTTTGTCAAATTTTGAAAGCGAAGTTGCGTTTAACTGGCAGTGTAAAAATGACCACACGGGGTTCTTACATTTCAAATACATTTATTTCCATTCGCATCCCGTTCCATCAGTCGATCACTGATCGGTAAAACAAGTTAGTAGTGTTTCTCTCGATCTGCCGAAACTCATTTAGAGGAAAAGTTCGGAAATTTTTGCTGGGAATTGTCCGAGCATTATCAGTTACCAAAACCATGAAAGCTAAAAGAAATGGAACTACGGTGCAAATTGAACATGCAAACCAGATAAATGGAACACTAATTTCCATTCTCGAGCGGTGAAAACAAGTCGACGTATAAATTAAAAGTTCCGGTTTTTCCGAGAATTTTTCCGTCCAGTGGCTGACCGAATAACTGGTAAATAACAAACAACCGGCATTACTAAATTTTTCAAAATACTTTTGATACTTTTGCAAAAGGAAAAGAAATGTTATTAAGTTTGACGTGCGCAAAAACAGTTCTACGAACACCGCAATTGGTAGACAATCACATTAGGCAAACTCACAAGCTTCCGGTATCACAAAAATCAGCTAACAGAAACAAACAACTCAGATGTTGCTCTACACGTGTACTTCGGACTTCAGTAATTGCAACATACTCCAAAAACAGGAAGTGACTAAAGCTGAGTGGACCATTTCAGCGTGACGGAGAAATCTCGTTACGAATGCATCACAAACTCGCTCATTTGTCGGCACAAAATAAACTTCCGCCTTTCGAAAGTCAGTCGTGCGAAGTCCAGTAACTTACGATCGCATAGTCAAGCAATTCGTTATTTTTTAACAATGAACCAAGTTCTTGCCTCTGTATACATCGTCGATTTATTTCTAATCTCAGCTTATTCAGATTCAACCTGTGGCAATTTTGCTTTCGAAACCTCCATGTGGGATAACAATTATAGTAGTAACTAAAGTCCTAGTGTTCAGCTCAGTAAATAGACCTTGATAGTTCGTATTAATGTCCTTAGGCAGCCCTTCGTGACGAGCAATCATGCAAGGGAAATTGAAGAAAATGTTTCATATTTATTACAATTTCTGGGTTTTTTTTTCCACAGGGACCATTTGAAATCGAAAGTAGTAGAGATTTCAGTTCAGTTTTCCATGGAAATGAAAAAGACACTCTGGTCTGAACCTTAGTTGTTATTGTCTTGATAATTCGTTATAACAGATCACTGCAGCTTGAACGCATAACTGAGATATAAAATGGATATAAAATGGATATAAAATGGATATAAAATGGACAATGTCTCGATACGTGCATGGAAATATGTGCTGTAACGGAACTGGTATCGTAGGAGACAGTGTCGAAGCGCAGAGCACCTTTAATTAAACTTGCAATCTATGTACGGGCTATTATCCACCGGACCGCCAACTAAACAAAACAAGTTCAACTAACCTCAGCTTTTACAAGAGTATACCGTGGCCTCTGCAGCTTACTCCAAAATGCTTCATGCAATTGCAAGTGTCAGATTAATTTATACTAATTCTACTAAGACCACATGAATCTCCCATGACTTTACCGTCGACCAATCACAGGGCGCAATTACGTAAAAACGACGATATAATTGGGTGGGGGAAAACCCTTTTTAATCAGAAGCAGTTTCGGTTTCAATGCTTTCCTCGAATATTATGGTGTCCATACTTTGTACAGATTGTCGTTAATTACATTATTCGCAGAAAACAAGAAATTTTTAACGTAGAGCATTTCAGTTGGACATTTTCTGACTAAACCTCCGGCACTAAATAAGTGTACAGTTCTAGTTCTTCCACTGAATTAGAAATTTTTTTTTCTGAGAATTAGCGACAACGCGCAGAGTATGCAAATATTTCTCTACTGGGGAAAACCCCTTGCGTGCGACACAAATATCTTCTTTTTTTTTTTGCTTCTACTGAACTCGTGACCCTCACGTGAAGAATAGCTTGCCATGCATTTTTTTAAAGCTATTGTTTAACCCAAACAATGACAAATGAGTCACAATAAGTCAGGACTTGTTTTATCAGGTCAAGAAGGATTGTAGACGTGAAGAGAAAATTCGACATGTAAAGGTAGGTTTCACTTTGAGACGGGATCACTGGCGTGCGATCACATGACCTATCGTGAGAAGCTGCATGAAGCACATTGGAATTTCAAGCCACTTTAGAGAAACGAAACTTGGTCCAAATTTAATGCGAAGGAAGCAAAAATGTGCCTCGAATATTAAATCTGGAGAGTCGTAACCTCGAAAATCGACTGTTAGGAGCTTTTCGTTTGGGGATCAAGGCTTCCTCGGTGTTTCTGAACGAAAAATACCACTTTATTGGCCGTGGGCCTTATTTCCAGAAACTCAAAATACTTCGAGAAGATTTGAGCTAATTAGTACCTCGTTTGAATGATACAATTGTCTCCAGAACTTCTTATTAAACGCTACATTATGAACTTGAGATTTCTATGAGGTGATAGTTGAATCAACTATTAATATCTCATGAAAATCGAGAGCGAATAATCTAATTGTTTTAGTGGACTTAAAACTGAAATAAGCATAAATTGTTTTTCTACGTGTTATCGAACGTACTGAATTGTCACTGGAAATTTGCAGTTGTTTACGCGCGCGTGTACTCGTTTTTTCAACAGTTTCATGTCAAAAACACCGTTAATGACCGTCTTTTACTTCTCATGCAGAAATTTGATTATCCATTGCATCTAAACTTCGGGAAAACGTAAAACCGTCGCCATTTCGTAGACGAGTGACAGCAACTGCACTCTAATTAATCAATAGCATGTTTCTATAGAGAACTATCTGCTGATAGTTACCCCGCGGAAATTTGATCTCAAAAACAAAATATTTGCCCTCCAAACGAAGTTTGAGGGGAAATATGCTAGCTTTAAGAACATGAAATTTCCAGGGGGAACTATCAGACCGATAGTTCCGCGACATGAACACTCTATTGTCTTTATTTTTCACCACTAAATTTTATTCCGCGCGCTAGTTCCAAAATCATATTGAATTATTTTCAACTTTTTTAGATGAAACGCGTGAAAGCCAAATGCAAACTTTGAAAAGGAAAACAGACAAAAACCCAAAGTTAATATAGTTTTAATTACTTATTTTCTAGAATCCTGCTTGTTTGCAGAACATTTTAACGGACGAGTACGATCCATCCGGGTATTTACTTAGGACAAGCTGTGTTTAGACAATAGAGTGTTTCTGTCGAGAAACTCTCGGCTGACAGTTGCGCCGAGGAAATTTGATATTTTTAAAACAAATATTTTCCTGAAAACTTCGAGGGCAAATATGCCAGTTTTAAAAACATCAAATTTCCAAGGGTCAACTATCAGACCGTCTGACAGTTCCAAGACATAAACACTCTATTGTCTTAATTGTTCACCACTGAATTTTCTTCCGCGCGCCAGTTCAAAAATCATATTGAATTATTTTCAACTTTTTTAGATGAAAGCCGTTTAAGTCAAATGTAAAATTTGAAAAAGAAAACAGGCAAAACCCACTTAATACAATTTTAATTGTGTATTTTCTATAAAAATAACGAGAACGTCACGAAACAAACGGTTTAATGAGCGGAACAATGCTGTGTACGGGCGTTATAATAGCGCCTTGCACTATTACTAAAAATAGATTACATAACCAGAGACCCCCCACATGACTCAGACAAGAATTAAAGTCCGATAGAAGGTTTTGTATGAGCGTGTTGTCATCTAGACCAGAAAATCAGGCAAAAAAGAAAACGTTTGGTGGTCTAGGCTTTTGATTGGATCGGGTTTTGTTAGAAACCTGCCTTGGGTAATGGAAAATGGATCCAAGGTGTCCAGAAAAGAGCCTAAATGTGACAAATTGCACGATGTTCTTACAAAGCCGCAGTGACAGTCGGACAGATAACAAAGCCTTCAGGAATTGGAGGTCGAGAACTTTTAGCTCGGTGATTTCGACGGTAGCCGATCAGAATAGTGAACAGGGAAACGTTTGACTAAGAGACTTATTTGCTGTTTATCCTGGTCTGGAAGAGCAGACTTATCAGCTGACTTATTGCCAGAAATATCTCAAACTTGACAACCCGAGCCGTCCACTCAAAAGAATACGATAAAACAGCAGAACATATTATTATTTATTATCCCTGAGACAATTCTAGTTTCATAGCAGAATTATTGTCCTGGACAATTTAGACGACCTAGATTTTAATGTTGCCATATTTATCCAACCTCATAAATAACTCTGTGACTGTGAGCAGACCTCAAATGTTTCTGATCGTAGTTATGTCGGCGCGATACTTTGTGTAACATAACTGAGCGCAGGGAAAAACTGTTTTTATAGGCGAAGACAGAGCGGACTACTCACGGTAAACGGATCTACGTTATTTCTTTATGGTATTTATTTGCTAGCTTGCTAAATTTCTTGTGAGTGATACACCTGAATGTCGGGTACAACAGTAATATTTTTCTGCTATGGAGGTAACGAATGTAATCGAAAAAGCCTACCTACATGAGAAGCCCATCATATTTTGCCGCCCGGCTTCTTCAAACTCTGTATTTTTATTATTCCAAGACACAAATCTTTTGACCTAGAGAGGCCATTGAATTGCAAAACTGATCGCTGATTATCGCGCTAAAGACCTCACGAGCGCCGTTGTTTCATACGGCGCTTTCAAAGAAGTAGCGCGTGGAATGATTTGTTTGTCTGAGTTACTTACACCTGGGTCAAATTGTCGTGACGTCATTAGTGCAAGACGCTATTCTTGGTCTATTTCTTTGCCGTCCTCTGCAAAACAGCAACGTGAAATGACAAAATTCTACGTTGTTTTGGAGAACGTGAACCACAACGGCTCATTTTTCGTATTTTTTGGAACTGAACGCATTCGTAGCAAGGGCAAGTTTTAATACCGACAAAATGAGAAATTCCAAAGTAAAAAAAAACACATTTTTTACCAGTCGTCTTCCTCGCCGTCGCCGTCGTATTTGCGTAAGGTCCCTAGTGTCTCCGCGGACGAACACTATCGCGTCACGTGATCAATTTGAAGCAATAAGAATAGAAGAAAACTTAGTGGTAGACTATAATTAAACAATAGAGTGTTTCTGTCGAGGAACTATCAGCTGATAATTGCCCCGCGGAAATTTGATGTTTTTAAAACAAATATTTGCCCGAGAAGCGAGACTTCTAGGACAAATATGCTAGTTTCATGAAGAACATCAAATTTCTAAGGGGCAACTATCAGGCCGATAGTTCCGAGACAGAAGCACTCTACTTAGTGTCTCTCATAGAATTTGTTTAAACTCGCTACACATCAGGCACACCATCTAACCTACAAGAACAGTAGACAGTTTAGAAAGATTTCAAGGACATCGACCGTGATTAAACACAGCAATTCGCACGTAATTTCGTTGCTATGGTAACTCCGATCTCGATAAAATACACCGCACCCTAGACTTTGAACTATCCATAGGCGCTAGTCAGAGTGTGGATATCAATCTCCTGTATTATGTTTTAGTGAGTTGTAATTTATACTTAAAGCTGGAAGGTGTGAGCATTGAAAAATCCCATCGAGCTACCTTAATAAAAGAATTTGTGTTAACTATGACAAAGGAGCATGAGTGACAGGGTGGGTCCACCAAATATACATCAACAGGAAACTCCACTCAGAGATCCTTTATAGCCTCAGAGCATTTTCGCACTTAAACGCCCGGCATCCAGGTACTCCCCGAGAAATACGGTGTATCTTTGAGGCTAGGCATTTATCTGATGTGATTTATCTGATTATCATCCGGTGTTAAAGGAGCAACGGCCTAAATTTTATAAGTTCACCACGTGTTAATCTCCTCCCTTATGAGTTACTGTTATTTCAGTAGTGTTTTTCTATCTTATTAAAGCACTATTTCCAGGTTTGCTTCAATTCAAAGGTAAGTTTGTACGTATAGCTAAAATTAACCTTAATGAAGTACTTCAACTGATAGGTTTATGAACTACCGTAACAGTTAAATTAATTTCGTTCAATTTGTCTTAAATAACTTGGTTTAACTTGTTCCATCCAGGCGATGGACTCCTGCTCCATCTGAATTTTTCTATCTTGCTTTAATTATTGTTGTTTCAGTTTAAAATATTGCTTCAAGCTGACGATTAACCGAGAAACTACGTCACAGCTGTTCCTGTGCTTAAATGAAATAATCATTGATAAGCAGAAAACATCAGTAGAGCTGTCGACTGACTGACTTATTATCTCTGACCGGAAAATTGTCCCGACACGCTCCTTGACCGCTCAGCGAAAAGATAAAGAACACACGAAATGCGGTAAAGGCCTAGCTTAACTATGAAACGTTGTTGCTAAAACACTTTTGTCATGTTATCATGTTTCTGGGATGGCTAAATAAACGGAAACAAAGAGACCGTGAAATGTTTTGCGCCCCGGTGGCTAAACAAGGAAATATCGTTTCCGAAAACAGAGTCATGCATGAGCATAATAATAAAATGACTTCCGAAGGAGTCTGGGGATGACGTTTTGCATATTTTCGTCCCCAGTTTACACACAATACACGCAGATGACATAGGATCTATGCGTCGATTTGTCAGTAAGCCACTTCCTTTTTGTAGTTTTATAGTCTTCAATGAGCTGCATCCACAAACAGGCTCTCTCCTGGTACAAAGTATGACTTACTCCGCCTCCTTGTCCTTCCAGTTCCTTCAATTCTTTACCTTCTCATTTCTATGACGTGCTTGTGGCTCGTCTGCGCTGCCTCGTTGTCGCCGTTGATCTTTGTTGTACGCTCGCTGTTGCTAGGAAACATCGTTAATGAGCAGCACTGGAAACTAATTAACGCTACGTTGATGGTGGCCAAACTGGAAAACGTTTGTTTCTGTTGAAACAAAATATTGTGTCCTAGTAACATTAATTTTCATGACCTGAGGCAAAAAGAATTGTTTCCACAACATAGGTTTCCCCTGCGGCTAAACTTAAAACATGTACCTCCGCAACAATGTTTACTAGTTAAGCCAGGCCTTAAGTCGGGTTTGATTTATATATCGGCTGCGAAAACGGCTCAAAGCTGACGGATCAATGAGATCAACCCATTTGTTCATCCGTTCAATCGTTGATTCATTTATTCCTTTTCATCTTCAGTATTGTATGCACTTCAGTATTCATGGTTAATCCTCTAGTTCATTCATGCATCCACGTAGAATCCCTCGATTTGTAGGCAGCTCGGTGGAAAAAAAGAAATATAATAGTCAGTTAGTCGGAAATAGAAATATCCTGCCAGCCAAGATTAAAAATAATCTCATTGCGTACAAAACCACTAACTTAACTGATAATTACGCTTATTAAGAGTTGGTCGAGTCTGAAATGTGTCCTATTTCTTGAGACTATCACTCATTAACGTTCAAAGCCAGTTCAATTCATTAACACAGTGTTTTCCTTCACGTAACTAGCTGCAATGCAAATTATTGGAACAAAAGTAAGTGTGTTTGTTTGGGGCACCAATTGGTTCGTTGGCCAACGGTGTGCAAGCACCCTATACCTTCTTTTATGATGGGAATCAACACAGACAAAAACAAGTTGCGATACTCTACTCGAAATCAGTAGCTGGGTGGCTGCCAAACGCGCAAGTCTCGAAAAGCTAGCTTCTTATAATCTTATTTCAGACGAAAAAGCGAGATATCTAACTTATTTTTAACTACTTATAACCTGCTTTGGGTAGAACACCTAGGCAAGGGAGTCTAGTCTACATAAGGGAATAAACACCCTGTTCTTACTTTCTTGTGGGGTTCAAATCAAATTGAAAATAATACTAATCATTATAAAAAGAGTAAGCTCCCGTCAATTGAATGAGGGGTTGTCAGGGATATGAAATGTACCAAGAATGATTATGAATGAGTTGAAATCAAATACTGAAATCTAGCTTAAAACTGCATAGAATATGAAACTTTACAATTTATGAACATAAAACCTTCTTACAACAAAGAGAAAGGGTTAATGTTGGTCAATACATTATCACCATGACAAATTCTAAGGTGGAATTGAGGAGAACCTCTCGTTTCCTCCTCCAATCCCCGATGAGAAATTATCGTGTATGCGGTTTATCTTCAACCAAAATAAAAGAATCGCCAGCGACGGATCACTTACATTTTTCTGTGTATACGAGAATCTTTGCGCAGAGATGGCATGGGGATATCACGCTAGGAACGAATTGACCACAAACATTAAAAGAGCTTGTAAAACACATGAATTGGCGAAATGTTTGCTTCTTTGGGTAAAATATTCAAGGAGAAATTGGCTTCCAAAAACTGCAAACTTTCTGGGTGGCAAAAGCGCTAATGAGCTCATACATTCTTTATATAATTTTGAGCCAGTTTTAAACCTGGGTCGCTCAAAGAGTATTCACTGAATACATCGGGCTCAAATTCTTTGGGACAGTTAATCGTGCTGTGCCTTTTCAATATTCAGAAACTGTAACGCTTTAATATGCTAATAATATCGCTTATGCCGGGATGCTGTGAAGGAAAATACAGTATTTTGATTCTCTTGTGAACCGACACGATCAGTCTCGAGCACTGTATAGTACTTGAATTTAAATGCGAAGAAATCTATCTTCATGTTGGTCTGCCAAGAGCCTCTCCAGAACTTTGCAGGTGTAAGAGATACTCACCTGCTGACCCTAATTGAAAGGCACGTAAAACGGATGGGAAGTCAGACAGGTCAATTATGTTGAAGGACATTTTAATTTGAGACCAAGAACAAGCACTGACATTTTTCCAGACAGGAAATCGCTTATTTCATCGATCCCTCTGACTATCAAGTGAAAATAGCTTTGGCTACAAGGCCTAAGGTAGCTATTTTAAATTAGAAACTAATTGGCTTTCCTGAAAAAAGAGATTGTTTGGTCACAGAGTCGGTTCTGAAATTACTCACTGCAGGAGTGAAATCGTAAAATTTGACATTTTGTTGATTTTCTGATGGCAAAATGAAAAAACTTCAGGCTTTAATTTCACAGCTGCTTAAGTTGTGTGTATAACTGCCATGATCAAATATGTCTTCATATCTTTCTCCGCAATTCAAATATGTGATCGCTTTAGACTCACTTGTACTCTTCACCGTCTACGGGTATATTACGAACTCACAATGTGACCAGCTCTCAGTTGACATGATAGCTTAGTTGGTCGAGCACTGCACTGGTATCGTAGAGGTTCGAATCTCGTTCAGGTCTGAAGTTTTTTCAGGCTTTAAAGAAAAATGATCAATCATGTTTTCATATTAATAGACCACGTTCTCATATTAGAAAGAAGTTAGTGTACTTCAAAGCAACCCAACCCTTTTAATCCTTGCCTATTTTCTCCATTTTGACTTATTTATGGTAAGAACCATCTGTGAGGTGCGGCGGCGCATTGATCTGTAGCTTTAATAGGATCAGTTGGCTTCTTGATTTTAAAAAACCTAGCGGGGTATGCAGAATAACTCTCAATTTATTCTCGACTTACAGAGCGGCTTTCTATTGTCTGTCGATAGTGGATTACTTGGGCGCGTGGCTTACACCCTTTTCTCATACTAAACGCGGCTTTCTCAGTGTTACCGAGGCCGTAAACGTTAGTAACGATACAACCCAGAATTATGGTTGGGTCTGAAAACCCCCCGAAATCCCAGAGGAAATAGGACCTTCTGTTGCTGGAGTGAAAGGACGAAAGAAAGAAGCCAGGTGGGGTATGGACGCTAGACTGTCGCGAAAGCACTGGGGGAGAATCGCTAGGTTGACGAAGGTGAGGAGGGGTTAAGCTCCTTCAATGCGGAGAGGATTAAGGGAAGTAGACATCACAAATATAGTCCTGCAAATGAATTTCTAAACTCAATCTTTAGTTTGATTGATTAAGGTTCAGAGTCAATCATCTGATGTCTATACTTCAAAATTGCTAATAACAAATGAAAAGGAACTGAATAAAACGTTTCTGACCGACAGGTTTTAATGCTGTTGGGGTTACGGAACACGCTGTTCATAATCTAGACGTCTGTGTGGGACTAATTGAGATACTAGTTCTTTAATTTATGAAGCCCGCATGATTGATCATCGCATTTATGCCTACAACGTTTTCTGGCTCAGTTTAATTTGACAACTGCTGGTACACAAATTAAACCGTACCAGTGCTGCAAAAGTTATCATATTTTTCACTTAATTAATTTTATGGTGCGTCAAGGTTTATGCGGCATATGTTACTTTGAACTAAAACGTATAAGTTAAAATTGAATCTCTTATAAGAGCTCAACTGACATTGCGAATGATGAACCTCACAGTACCACTTAAAGATACATTGTTATGAGGCTTTGACAAGGCGAATTACATGTAATCGTGAAACATCCATGTACTTGCGCAAATTCAAATGATTATGACGCATGAGTACTTTTCCGAGATTAATCCGCGTAAAATCCTTTGCGTGTTAAACAAGGAGCTCTTTCAATTCTTATAGTGCTTGAGTGTTTTTCTACGCAAAAGGAAAGGAATTTTCCTTTTGCTTAGGTTTTACGATAGTAGTTTAAAAAGCGCGACCGATCTAAAAATAAATTTAAAGTAGCCGCGTCGCAGTTTCCGTATCCTGACAAATTTTGCTTTGTAAAATTGTCCAATGAAGTTGGTAATTTCAGCGCAACCCGATCTTCGCTAGCCTCAGCTCACTCATTATCATTCACACTTTGTGTTTCTCCCATTTGAAGTTTTTCGTTGAGTAATTTTGTTCTTTAGTAGTAAAGACCCTATTTGATTAGGAACACATAGCTCTAAGCCTTTTAGTTTTTTGTAAGATTGCAATAAAGTACATCCGGAAAAACCGGTAAACAGTAATCACCCATCGATTCACCTTAGAACAGTATCAATGCAGTCAGATATTTCCAACGACTATCGGCGTGAGTAGTTCTTTTTTTCACCATACTTCACGGGGTCGTTTAGGAAGCCTTTAGGTTGAAAACCCGTAAGTTGGGATTGTCAAGACTATATTCTAAAAATGCCCACATAGTTATCGTAGCTCGTACACGATGAAGTCACCTCTCATAAAAATTTCGTTATAAATAGCTTGATTTTACGTCACTTAGTTGATCTATATTCATTATTTAGTGAGAGTTGTTTTCTTACTTAAAATGAACAAAACACACAGTACGCCATTGTAAATTTAAAAAAGAGAAGCTCGTAATTACGTCATTTGATCCATATAAGTTCATTTTTTGCCTTCTGTCACAAAGTTGAACAAGATACAATCAGTGCATACCTACCGCTTTGAAATTCCAAAAACATTGCAAGGTCAACGTAGGTTAAAAAAAGTTAAAAGACCACTCAGTCCACAAAGTTGTCCGACTTAAACATGTTAAAAGCCAAACCAAGCCACTGCGAGCGAGGACTCGAGAGACTATGGCAGTGAAATGGGCAGTACTGTCAATGATGTAGAGCAGTTTGCTCAGCAAAACAAATCGGCGGGCTCTTTTTCCAAACGAAAGCCGACAACGCAACTTATTACATAATCTTCACGTGAAACTGTTTTTCAATACTTTTTAACATACAATTCAAGTAATTACTTTTTTGCTTTGCTTCTGAAAGAGGTCTAAGACCACCCTTTTCTATTGGTGTGTAAAACTGAGAAAAGGATTAATGTAAAATGTCGTGTCATTACCCAGATAACTGCAAAACGTGAAAGTATTTTGAAGTCCTCTTTCTGGAACAAAATAAACACAAGGGAGGTCAGGCACTCCGGAAACTTCACATGAATGAGAACAGGGCGGTGTGCAGCTATCGATCGACGATAAAGCAGATATTCAAACAATAACATGTCCGGTGAATGAAGCCATTTACGTTACAGTGCGTTTTGGATATCAAATTCACGTTCGACTTCTATCAAAGATTGCAAAAATAAAGATTTGCAAAAGAGTCACATCATATACTTCTGCCATGCCACGGGTTGAATTGAGCTCGGGGAATGTAATTACATTGTTGCCCATATAGAACACATCTATTCGCTTTATTAGGTAAGGTGTAAAGTGTTTTCCGGAGTTAATTAGCGCAAAGACACTTCGTTGGTGTTAAGTGATTAATTTGGCCCATTACGACAGAATTGAGCTGTGGTAGTAGATAAAATCTTTTTTTGTATTCTATATTTAAGGGCAAGGGATAGTCTGACCTTCTTAGAAGTTTAAAATCATTAGCTTATAATATGATATAATATGTGTGGCTTCTCAGAATGCAAACCGACTCCTAAAAACGAAGTATCGTCAATGTGAATGTGAACATGTGCTAGTGTTTTTGTGCCGGCTTAATAAACACCACGGCAATAAAAAAAAAATGTTCTTTGATCAACTTAGATGGTCCAGATGGCTTAATTTTCTCAATTCCACACGTCATTAGAGAACAACGTAGTTCTATTGAGCAGGGATAAGCTTTGAATGAACACCAAGCGAGAAAACCCCGTGAAAATGCGCCCTAAATTGCCTGCATTCAATCAGTGCATTTATTAGTCTATTTCCGGTGTTTATCGGGCTGTTAATTATTTACACAAACAAAAGATTGTACAGCATGTCAGTTTGCGAATCGTGCTCCTTGAGATATCACTAATTGAGTGATGGGGCCATGTCAAGTTGATCATCCAATCAACGCTCTGCATGTTGTGTAGGTTTTCCGAGTCAGTCATCGTCTCTCATTCACTTGTTATTAGGTCTGCCGTAAAGTGGTCAGTAAGATGCGGGTTTCACTGCTTCAGGGATTCATCGTGCTTTGTATCGCCCTTCATTCGTCGGATTTTTCACAGGCATCCAAGCGCCAAGGGTAGGTGAAGCAAAACTCTTTGGGGCCGTGATTCGCGTGCCCAGGGTGCAACAGTTCTCTCGTAGCGACATGATGAAGTTTTGATGAGGTTTCAAGTCATTACCGGGTAATTCGTTTCTAATTTTACTGACCTTGTGTAATATGTCCGAATCTCCATAGGCAACATAAAGAAGCAAGACTAACGCTGAAACCGGTCCACGGTGGCCAGCTTATGTTGTCCTCTGGCAGGATTAAACTCGGGGAGGTGTATTTGTCAGGAATTAATGGTCTACGGGGAGAAAGGGTAGGTCGGCACACTTCGATGTAAAGCGAGCCTAAAATTAGAGCAGTTGTCGTGCGCTACTGCAGCTAATCCAGCAATTATTTTCGAGTTGTTATTTACATTGTATGCTTGGAATTCGTTTAGTTCCTTAAACCGTCATATTACCTCACTTGATCAAGAGCTCTGTGATATGATTTGTAAGCGGATATCAGCAAATAGCTGCATATAGCTCGGTAGCCCGTCTATTTTGCACTTAACAAAAATATTGCTTTTGACCCTGACAAAAGAAAGGAAAAGGCTACAAGCGGTGCATTGCCACAGGAAATGCTGCTCGAAAGTTCAAAAGTATTGAGGTTAGAAAGTCCTCCAAAACTTGGCAAAGTTTTTAAGTGAGGCGGAGAAAGTTCTTACCCTTTAGAGACACCGATGCTGAAAGACTGGGCGGGAAGCGGGAGTTTTTGAAGTTGAGTTAAAATACATTCCATCCTCTTCTATCATCGTCAAAGGGTCGCGTATTACAATTTTAAGAACGAACCTTTCTGTTTCCTGTCCACGGGATTCCCGAGTTGATGACAGTTGATTTAGCTCGTGCTGTGCGAACAACTGAGAAGTGTGGCGATTTGCTTAACAAGGAGCTATCATTCCAGGCGAGTCTGGAAAGCTCAATGGACTTCTTCATCTATATCTGACCAAAAAGATTGATGATTGCATTTCATTTCTGACTTCCAGGGCGAAAAAGGGCCCAGAGGTGATAAAGGCGATCAAGGAGAAAAGGTAAGTCTGTGAAAAATGCGTATTGGCTCAATCGCCATCTTGCAGAGATATCAATATACTTCAGGCTTTCGCGCGCTGAATATGAAGTAACTAAACTTAAGATATATGGAATGTTAGAACAGGATCAAGTTGTGCTAGCTATTATTAGTCACCGTCGGTGGGTAGCAAGTATGCAACCGTATCAGTTTCAGCGGTTTATTAGTGAGATATAATCTTCCTTGGCGCGACCCTCCGCCTGAGAAGGGCCACGAGATTACTTTCCTGCAACATTGTGCAAACCCTCCATCTGTTGACGATTGAAGCTTTCAACGAACTTTTTTTTGTATGTTTTCGCCCAATGAAGGAAACAAAATGTTGGCCGTAACGCAAGAACTTCAAGCTTTTCTTGAACCTCATTCTTTTGACGTTGCAGACCAAAGTAATTATCAGTTCCTAGTCGTCAGAACATTACAACGTCTACTTTGTTGGCATTCCATTTGTCATATTGTTCAGTAATTTGCTGATAGGAGTCTTAAAAGCTATTTACCCTAGCTCTTTAAGATAGTTCATCAGTATTCTCAGCTAGTCTTCAAGCACTTTAGATAGGATGTTAAGATCAAGCCTCTAATAGCCCATGAGCTCCGTGTTGATCTTGTTTCATGCATTGTATAGCCATGTCAACATCGTGTTTACGAAATTGTGCTGACTATTTTTGGAAGTAGAACGGACTGCAAAGCATTTCCTACTGAAGGAAATCTAGGATTACAGCCCACGTACATAATTGTAGAATGAAACAATAGCGTTTTTATTTTATTTTTTTCTTATTATGAATACAAACGAGTTGAGAGATGGAGATTATAAGAATTAAGGAAATTAATACTAGGAAAAGTTCTTGGGAAACCTGTTAAAAAAGTAACTCGACTGAATGCCAAGAAAAGATTTATAGAAAACAGTAAATGCGATTTCAGTCAATAAAGCTAAATGTTAAATTAAAAAGGAAGGATTGAGTGCTTTACAATATATACTGGAATAAAATAATGGCAATCCGGATTAGTTCCACCTTACGTGTGGCCCTTTCGAGGTCAGTTATTGGCACGAATTGAAAGTCCTGAATCCGCACGGATGAGCTCTATGTATTGTGGTAGAATAATGCTTGAGATAAAGCTTAGGGCAGTTCCGATGCTCAGTAAGTGTCTACCTTTGCGTACAAAGTTAACTCCGAATAGAATGCAGGTAATATCGAAATAAGAGGTAAAATTCGTCATTTGGATAATTGCGTCTATTTTCTGCTCATGAATTGACAGTTTTGCAAGGATGAGTAGGTATGGGGATGTAGGAGGTCTCAACGTCACCCATATCGTTTTCTTACAGAGTCAAACCGTGTTCAGAGAAGTACCAATTCTCGTTTTATATACCGGCCGGATTTACTGATTACAATCACGATCACCATGTTTTGGTCTTGGTGTTCTCGTGAGATTAGCCTTTTAAAGAGAAGATTATTAGCTTGTTTATAAGTTCCGTCCCAAGAGTTTTCTGAAAATCATTTATGTAAGCTTAAAGAGATATGCGAGCCCTTCTCAGTGGGGATGGGGCCGGAATTTCAAGACAGTAAAACACGAACTTTATACGGCTGAAATGCTACTGTGGTCCAATTTAGTAACAGTACTGGAAGATTTGTCTAGATTAAGTAAATGGAGATGACTACAAGCCGTCTACGAATTAGATAGATTTAAAAAATCAATCTGGGATTAAAGGAACAAAGGATCAGAATTAATGGTCCACAACGGTGCTAAAATAAGCCAGGATAACAGTGACAGATTTATAAATAGTTTTTAAATAGTATACATACCCGTTTGTACCCCAAAACCCTAAAACGTCTAAAATCCCTTCAAATTGCTCCACAGAGGGACAGCCATGCACGGCATCTTTATTCAACTCAGTTGAGCACCAACAACGAGGCGTGTAATTCTCTTTAGTCATCACACTATGAGCTTGAGATTTTTATAAGGTGATCTATCGCATCCAAGACATCGAGAGCGAATAATCTAACTGTTTTAGTAGAATCTATGGTTGAACTTCCTTCAAATAACGATTTCCAGTGTATATCTCAACATATTCATCAGTATTAAGCTTCACGCTTTAGCAAAATCGTGCGCTTATTGAAGTAACGGCAGCTCATGGTCTAAATCACTTTTGGTTTACTGAACAATTTTCAGTTGTCAGTCATCTTGAGAATTGAATTATCCAGTATTTCTCGAAAAGAACCAAGAAAATGTCAGCTTCACGTGGACTACCTACAGCCAGGACTACAGCCAATGCGCATAAATGGCCGATAGTGTACAATAGCTCAACCATTCAAATTGCAGTATTTGTAGAATCATATATATGATATGAAAGTTAGTCGTTTCATCTAGCTGTTGTTGTTGCTGCTGCTGTTGTTGTTGTTCTTGATGTTTCAACGTACGCGCTCGCCTCTCAGCATAGTTGTAAACCATAAGCGCACGAGCCGGGAGGGGGGGGGAGCGAGGGGGAGGGACTCCAGCTCCTTTAGCTACGGAAATTATGTAATTTTTCGGGCAAAACGTTCATCAGGATTCGGGCAACGACAATCGAGGTCAAAGATCACAAAACTACGAACGAAGACTAAGACTTTTCCCGATGGCTCTAAAAACATTCTCTTGTATTGTGTTAACATCAATGCCGTAAAGGGGTGTTTTCTTGAATTCATAGAAGGTTTGCAGTGTTCGCTGGGAGTCTCCCATGGCCAAAAGACTATTTCGAAGGACGTCTAGCAATTCCTCGTTTTGTTCAAAGAACGTCTCTAGTATATCGAGACGTTCGTGTCGAGTAGAGCCCTCAGCTTCTGTGTCACGTTCAAACGGTCCATCTTGCAACAAAAATGTCTGTTGTTGATCTGCCGATCGCTGAACGAACGTCATGTCAGGAGCCATGGAAGGACGAACGTTTTCGATCTTTGAAAAGGTTTTAAATAAGCTACACTGTTGGTAGAGGTCATTGAGTAGACAAACTCTCAATACAATTTTTTTTTTTAATCACAGTAGTTTCATTAGATGGGAGAGATGTCAACTGTTTTGCTTTTCATGCAATCTGAGTGCGTTTGCATTCCGATTTTAACACTCACGCATTCGGGTAAGTGCGTAATTTTTTTCCGAGCACGGAAGTGACAGTCTCCCACAAGTCCGACGGCGCACCGTACGCATATGTTGTACACTTTGTTAGATACCGAAACTCTTATCAGTCAGTTAGGTCTAAATGTAGTTATTGTTTGTTTTAAAATTTTCGGCTCATTCTATGGGGTCGTAAAAATACAGCACACTGTTGTAAAAAAAAAAGTGAAAATCAATATTTTTGCATGTAGACCAAACAAACTTGGTCATTAGAATTTTATTATTGTTTTCTTATGCAGAAATGGGGTTCTTTAATTAAAATAGAACAAAAAAACAAGCCAATCACGCACACGCTTCTGTTAAACTGGATCGCGGGCGCAGCTGTAAAAAAATTTAAGTGACTGGTAAGAGTTTATATGGAGACTGGGGTTAATATTTTTGTTTCTTCTTTCCTTTTGTTAGGGTGAGAAAGGAGACAGCTGCTCGGACAGTTGCAGGAAAACTGTGGCATCAATTCTTCGCCAAACTACATCCGAATCTTGCAATGCTCGCCTTGAAGGCGAGCTGAGATACGACAAAACAGCTGGCAGTCTCAGTGTCTGCACCAGGAAGCAGTGGAGAGAGCTGCAGACTGTACCACGCGGAGAGATTAACAACTCACCTCCAAGAAAGTCCTGCCTTGAGATTTTGTTCAAAGGAGAAAGTCAGGGCAATGGCATGTATTGGATTAATCCAGTGGTCACCGACCCAGAAAAGAATGCATTTCGTGCCTACTGCGACATGACAACATCAGGGGGAGGTTGGACTCTTGTTGCTAAGGTCACGCATGACTACAGTTGGGTGTGTCCTGATAGAGATGGGGGCATGTGCCTAAGATCCAAGACCAACCCTCTGACAGCAAACCTATTCCATGATATCCACCAACGGGACAGCGTGGACATGTCCATCAAGAGCGACGCAGATGCCGGAATCCATTTGAACGACACAATCATTCGATTGCTCTTCGTTTCTGGTCGACAGTCTGTTCGGTTCACCTTCGTCGGCTCGGGAAACGATTGGACGCCAACGGAGGACGCCTATGCTGCATTTAACCCGAGCAAAAAAAACTCGATATTCGTAGATCACGAGTGGGGCCAGTACACCCTTGACAACCTAGACTACACGTGGAATATCATCCAACACTCCCGTAAGGACAAGACTTTCACTGGCAAGATCATCTGCTGGGGGAATAAGGTGAAGCATTCGTATCGCTTTTACGACCACGGGCTCCACGTTGGGTCCCCTGCCTCGGCACACAAGCCGTGTTTGCTCGACAATAATCAAAACGAGGTTATGCTGAAAAGCCATTACGCCACCTTACAAGGCTCTCCTCTCGAGGCACGCTGGGATATGGCTCAGTTTGGTTTCCTTGGAGCTCAGTATGTACAGGTGCCGAACAAACGCATTGCAATATGGGTACGATGAATGACCCTAGCCCTGTTGACCGAGACTGGCAGAACAATGCTTCTTGTCGTTGCATCTGTTCCAGTTTCTCGTTAAATGACAAATCTTATTATCGTAACTCAAGTCCTTTCAAGACCTAACTGCCAGCTCAGATTGAAAGAGTGGCAAGACTGTAACACTGATAGAAAAAATGTATAGTGCATGACGTACTCTAGAACGGCGCGAAAAAAAAAACATAACCAAGCCTTGTATATTTATCCGGTGTCAACATACAACAAGTTCACTTTACTGCTCTTAAAGCATTCGAAAAAGTACCGACTGTGAGAATCTGATTATATGCGTGCCCCACTCATGATCCGCAGTTTCTCGTGTGGGATAATAAGCTTAAAATGCCGCACCGAATGCTTAGAAATGATGTCAACTATCGGTAAAAGGAAGTAGGAAAATATTTAACCCTTTAAGCCAGTCAGACAAGAAGCACAAACAGTATTAAAGAATAAATCCCTTCTGAGAACAATTAATGCTCTCTTCCTTTTTGCTATTGAAACTTTTTGGCCGCATTTCTCGGCAGATCAACCGTATATCTACTAAAGTATGACCATTATGTTTTCCATAGCATCATGCATATTGCAGTGTATGGAAATTTTAATCTTTGCATGCTGCAGGACGAACAAAGATTGTAACTGTTACATATGCCAATTCATGTGAGATTTAGGGCTATCTCGACGAGTAATTTTTAACACGTTCGATAACCCGAACTACATTCCTGTCGCCCTGTTATTTATATTACATTCAGTGAAGCCGATGTCAGTGATTTATCATTCTTCGAAGTACTAAAGTAAAACAGAGAGATTAAACTTGTTTATTGTTCGTCATCCGTTTTTACGGCCCGCTTTGGAAAGATAAGGTTGCCGTCTTTTGGTCGCCATTGGATTATGTTTTGTCTAAAGATATATCTTTTCGGCCACTTTGAGCTACTTTTGGGTCAGTTTATTAAACGTTTTATCAATGCCGGCACTTTATCAAGTCAGTTCATTCATCGAAGTTACACTTAAGTTTTTGTTTAGGCGACGAAAATGGCGAAAGTAGTAATCCTGCATCAATGAATTTGCCTGAAGGGCCAGCATTCTATCACTCGACACTTTTCGTCGCCTGAAAAAAAACCGACGGAAACTTTAAACCGCCAACAAGAACAGATGTTACGTCCAGTGCGGCCTTTATGAAGAATCGTTGAAAATTTGATTATCGTTTCAAGTACTATGTTCCATAGTTATCGCAACATTCCAAAGAGAATATAGCTTTTTAAACGACTTAGTGGGCAAAACCGCTTTTCCAGTGTCGCTGGTTTTGTCATTGATCCACAAGGGTGTTTCTTCATTGAAGACACATCAAAATTCTTAGACTACGAGAAGCAGGTCAACAGGAGAACTAAATCTCAGCGTCGTTTCATGCGCGTCAAGTTAAAAAAACGTAGGTTACAACTCCATAACCTTGTTAATGTAAGTTAACGGTATAATTGGTTTACAGGATGCGAAGGTCTTTAGTTAGGTCTTAGTTCCAGAAATTTTACAATTGTGCCTGGAGGCTTTTGTAAGCCTGCTTCTGATGAGGAGCGGTGCCTTTCAGGAGCGGTTATCAGAGACTTTTGACAAAGTATTCCGTCACAAAGCATCATCAAAGCGATAGCTCAAAGTGTTACTTAATCATTTAGTCTCATATTCACAAATGCACCGGCCTTCCGCCCTTTCTGGCAAAGTGAACCATTAGACCCACTAGGTTCGCGTGCATGTAGAATTTAATTTCAAAATGCAATTAAGCTATGTGATAAAATTGTTTGTATACGGTGGATTACCCGGTAAATACATGATTTCTTGGCACCTTTATCAATGCCTTTGTAGAAGTTCTTTTTGATCATGTGCAATGCAGAGACAGATAGCATCGAGAGAAGACATTTTCCCCATGTTTACAACCGGGATTTAACCAGAAATATGCCGCGTTCTACATGATATACAGTAGACTCCCGACCCAGTTTTCGAACCTCCAAAGGAAACGAAAGTAGGATAGATCGAAACATTGGGGGTAAAATTACAGTGTACGACTGAGGAGGGAGAAATAACTTTTGGCTCGAGTCATCGGAAGGTTAAAAAAAATGAGGTTCAAGGAATCTGGATTCCACTTACGAATAATAATAATCTCTGGTTTCAGCCATGTTGTAGTAAAGAGAGCAACATAAAAGACAGATGATTAACTTTTTTGTCTATAATGGGTCTGTGATGTTTATATGACGACTTGCTTGTGAAAACAAGATGAATTGATAGTAAGCTGAGGTCATATTCCCGGCACTTGCCGGATAATCACGGTATTTTTTTGCTCAGTTGAATTCTCGTTGTATCCACTGACCCGAAAATGGCGGCCTCCCGCCTACTTCTTTGAACCTTTTGTCAGGTTTGAGTGATAGCAAACGGCCGTTACAAAGTCCACATAAAAAATGCAACTTCTCACCAACAAATTAGATCTAATCGCGTAAAAAGGTTATGGAAACCTACTAGGCTATATAAATTATTTTAATTTGATGTCCCCAAGCTATCACCAATGTTAACCTTATGTACCATAAGGTTTATTTTGGTATAACTCGACATGTATGGAACAAAAAGTTGACACCGCAAGGGTATATATTGCAGAACATAATTCAGCTAGGTTTAAATTGATCAGATTCGCAGATGCAAGGTAATGGGAATGTGTTTTTGGCTTGAAGTCCAATTTACTTTCTTCTTTGAGGGGGGTAAGAATAGATTTGATTGAGGTGGTAAGCAAAAATGGCGGACTGCACTAAATCTAATCTATAAGAATTTCTTCAAAGCGTTATCTTCTAAGAGCGAAATAGCTCCTTTCTTGGAGGTGCTGCTGTTTTACATCAAGTTGCAGATTTTGCGGGAATGTGGGCCATAAGATAACACTTTCGCAAGTTGTGATTTCCTCGTATGTTACTATTTTTGTCAAAACAATAAGGGTTTTCTCACATATCGACCCTAATTGGTTTGCCAAGTAATTGAACGCTTCTGTAATGTGTGACATAGTCATTACAATCGAACAGCTTTCAGTGCAGCAAAACATTTGCAATATTCTGTTAGGCGTTTCCGATCACAACTTAATGCGTTAACTAGATCTACTTGCTGATCACCGTCTGGCTCCACTTAATAATCGGTAAATTGCAAAACTTCAAGGAATGTTTTATCTAATGGTAATGCACTTCTATATTAAGGCATCTGTAAGTCACCAGCAGCAAGAAAATTACTTGTTTTGATAACATTTCAACGTGTTTCGAAGTTCTTGGCTTCTTAAAATTACCCGACCCTTACTGCAAATTGACTCAGCTAGGCTACCAGCCCAGATGACACATTTGGTGATGCGCCTGCCGTATTTCGTATCAATTTTTGAGTGCAGCTCTGTTCCACAGCAGAAAAGATGTTTCTCTGTAGACCGTTTAAATAATAAAAACTCTGTAAACAGTGTAAATAATAAAAACTTGAAACTGCTCTTGGACTGACGCTCAATTACAACATGCCTTTGGACTGCTAAAGAACGTTCTTCGAAAACATGACGTAAAGAGCTTACGAGATCTGGAAAAAAATAAACTTACACATCTAATCTCAATGTCATCTTCAGTTTCCGTGTTCTTGTAATTTGTTGCAGGAAATGACAACAGGGCCATGACTCTGATAGCAATCGATTCAACGCTCCCTGCTGTTAAAACTGTGAGCGCGTATGAGTTCCCATTTTGCCCCTTTTTTTCTCTCTCTCTCTCTCTCTCTTTCTTTCTCTCTTTTTTTCCCCAAAACGTTGTTGCGCCAGTTTTTGTTTGTTTGATTGTTTTCGGATTTTTTTGTTTGTTAATGGCATCAATGTGATTGAGCATAAAGAGATAAGAGTGTGAAAAATGGAGTGGTATAGTGGCCCTCTTTCACCAAAATCAGGTCCACCGGCGTACTGTACTGTATTGTACTAAACGAGCGGATTGTTACGTGTCATACATTCATCTTTAAGCTCCGTATTTCAAAGCTCTATTTAGCCATGCAGAATGTGGAAACAACAGAACTGAGACTACAAAATTGGGCAATTGTTTTTTTTCACTAAGCAATTGAGTCTGCAAGAGTATTAGATGTCAGTTAAAGAATATATGAGCTAGCCTCTTCTTCTGAGAATCCTGCGACGAGTGATACTGCATGGCCCAGCCTGATTTTTTTCTTTCAGATGGGTGGTAAATAAATCGCTTTATTTAAGTGTCGAGGTGTTAGGCACTGCTGTACTAATTTGGCCAACCAGTTGGCTATTTACAAATAAGCGTGGATAGTTGAATCTGGGACCAACAAACACAAATCCATCTAGTGGCAGGGAGGAGAATTGAACCGGGGACCTCCGGATTACAAATCCAACATTCTGACGACTGAGCCACACCGCCTCCAAAACTTCGGTCCAATTTTGAAGCTCTGCACGCATTTCAAAGCTCTCTTTAGCCAGAATGTTGAAACAACAGACTTGTTTTTTTTTCCATTGAACAATTGCGTTTGCATGGGTGTTTAATGTTCAAAGAATTATAAGCTACCTTCTTTGGAGAATCCTGCGAAGCGTAATACTGGCCCAGACATTTTTTCAAATGACAATCACTACGGAAAGAATAAGAATTTAATTTTGACCAATAAGCCAAAGAAAGAAGATAAAAGGAGGAAGAAATCTCCGGTACTGAAGTGGAGGCTATAGTAGCAAGGTTACTCCGGGACGCAGATGGAACGCATGGCCAGGGGCAGAGGCGATTTGAGGAGTTTTGTCACTAGTCCATACTCCAAAATGGAGTAAACAGGCTTCGAATCAGATCAGCGTGGCATTAGGTCTAGAAATAAGGTAGAGCCTTTTAGAGCTTCCACTCCGAAGCTCAGATTTATAGCTAGATTCGAAGAAACTGGGAGCATTGCTCCTCTGTACAATTTAGTCAGGTGGCACCAATCATTTACTTGTACCCATATTTAGGTCTGAGTACACTGTCTTGTCCAGAAAACAGAACATCAAAATCCATCAGGGAGGCCAAACCCACAGGATATGGTTACGGCCTGAACGAAGGATATATGCAATGCGGTTATAGTAAAGGTCACTCACTACTCACTATTCAGATAGCCGAGAATAGATCGTGCAAAGGACCAAGAACAGGTCTCTCCCACCGAAACAGTTTTGTTCCTCGCGATCACTGGCTAAAATAAGAAGTCCCTCAGCGCCAGTTCGAAATACTACCCTCTTGCGTTGACTGCTTATTTACTTTATTAGTGTAACACACATTGGTACAAGAACAAAACTTCCATTTTACATTAAACATTTATCGAGAGTTTTTAATATTAATAATCTGGTAGTCAATTCTCTCTTCGTCATGTCATCTGGACATCCACATCGATTGCTGAAAAGTACCTTTGCCCAACTAAAGTAACCATTCTCAAGAAACTAAACTAATTTACGTGAATGCGTCTAATGTCACATAGAATAGCTTTTGTTTGAGTTACTGTAGTTTTCACTTGGCTTTCCAAGGATGATAAACCCTTGACAGTATCACTTCATGAAGATATAACACATAAAAGGTGTCCGAAGGGGTAAAGCTGGATTTGGGTCAGTGGGACTGGGGACCACCAAAAAAATGGGAATGGGAACGGGAAAGGGAATTGGGCTGCGAATGGGAGTGGGAATGGGACTCGGACTGGGATTTGGGATTTGGGATTCAATAACTTAAATTGCAGTAAATTATTTTTTAAAAAAAGGAATACAATTTTGTAGTTGTTTTGTTTTTGTATTTGGGATCTGGGCAAAACATAGGCCGGGAAACGGGCTCTGAGTAAAATTTGGGCTTTGAAATGGCATCTTACTCTTCACAACTTTCACATGAATGAAAAGTACTAGCTGGAGCCAAGACTCCTGTTTGAACTTGTTGTTGCAGGGGCCTTAAACTTCATCTCATTCCGTACAAGTGACCAAGGTGATGCCATATACGTGCGTTCACTCAGAGCCAGAAAACTATTATTTTTAAAAGATTATAAGTTAGCACTGGCAGACGTGCTGTCTCATTAGGACATATATAATGGCTAAACAATATCTTAAAACTTGTTTGACTTACTTATTTACTCTACGCAACCGACTGTTTTCAATCGGATCTACAAGTTTTAAAGTTGCTTCTAGGTTTGAACTGTGCAAATGATTTTTCACAGACCACTTGATTGTCAGTCAGAAAATCTTGATCTCGCGTCTTTTTCAAGCTGTAAAGAGGGATAACCAGTTTAATCAGAGATGAGCTGACACTTTCCGACCTTGAATTCAGTTGCGTCTTTATCGTGGAACTGCAAGGCCAACTTTTCTATTGCCTCTTGGGGTAGCTTGAGCTTTCTCTCCAGCCTTTTCAGTGGCATGGGACGTCTCCTGCTTACGCAGGTGAAGCCAGGTAAGCAGGGACAAGAAAAGGCAAACGAAACGTCCTACAACAAAACAAAGTAGTAGTACTGACCAAACCGTAAACAATTTCACACAATCAATCACAATGAACGTAAAACGGCCGGTGGACCCCTTTCAGAACCCTGCCGAGCAGTGCGCGAAGTCCTCTCGATTTCAGTGGTATTTTTTCCCGTTAAGTTGACAAAATCCTCAATTTAGAACTAGTTTAATAGAGAGCTAATAGTGTCGAAAATTAAAGCTAACGGACATAATTACTTCCGAGAGACAACTGCACGGAAAAACTCCGGGCTATACTGGGAATCTTAAATAATTTATGTAATGTCTCACCAACGAAGGGCCGAGAAAATAGATGGGACTGTTGCCATGCAGAATCTATCATCGGTAATATTAAAAATAGGACCAAAGTAGATATGAGTAATTTGTAGCTGCTAGATAAGAACAATCTGTAGGAGAGCTTTAACATGTGTAGTTGCCGCAACAACAGTGGTAAATGCCTGGAAAACTAATCTTGTGCCTTATCAGTAAGGAAATATGACACGAAGACAAAAGATATGCAGGACGTGGCTACAAGTTCTATTGAGATTAGAATAGTAACTGAAAATCAAATACACCTTTCATGAAGCTGCTCACCTCTGCAACACAGAGTTGTCCGGGCAGGCGGTAACCCACACACAGTCCCAAATCCCTCAAGCAGCACCTTCCCTTCCCGCAGTCGGCAGGGTGACTGCAATTTAAAGACACCGGACTTGGATCCTTGGGAACATCCTTCAAAGCTCTTGCGATACACACGCCAAGAGCAGACTTCAAATGCTTATGTGGCTGAGCACCGCTAGATTGATCTTGATTTCGCATACCAATGAGGAAATGACAGAATTCGGTCATCTTGCAATCTGCATGGGAATTACACGAGAAAGAGGTTTTCCCGGGAAGGGTTGGCGTTGTGTTTGTAGGCATTGGTAGGCATAACCTGGTCAAGTTATGGCAGAAATCACCATCATTTCCACAGTCCGAGTCAGATGTGCAACCAGTACGCGGGGTTGAACTTGTTGGTTCAAAAAACATGGTGAGGTTTGGTAAACAAATGTTGAAGAAATCGTGACAGTATTGTCCTTTGGGACATTTAGCATTTGTTTTACATGTTGGCAGGCTTGGACGAGATGTCGTTGTCACAGTTGCCGGAATGTAAGCGTTATCCAGACACGTTCCAAAAAACACATGGCATGACTGGTTTTGGCGACAGTCTCGGTCTGTTTTGCAGGAGGGTGCTGTTTTAGTTTGTCCAGTCACTTTCAGCTTACTCTTCTGTGTAGGCTTAGAAAAGCAAACTTTTAAGAAGGTGTGACACACCTCACGCCTGGCGCAGTCACGGTCATCTTGGCATCTCAAATTCTTCCTTCTTGGTTTGTTTGATGACGATGTGCGACACTCAAGAGTATTTTGGCAGTCTGTGCCCTCTTTATGGTCCTGGAATACAATAGTTGTTAACATAAACGACGATTTTTGAATACTTGAAGCTCTCACTAGGTCTCTCTCCCCGCTCGCAAGAAAAGTCATTAACTTCGACACTGTTCCCTCCTTTTCAGGATCGAAACCCCATAAGACGCAGAAACCGCCTGACAGACGATGCACACGCATACCAACACATAACCTGCGATCAGCCGGGCGTCCCTTTTATTTTCGCGGCGGCCCCAGTTCCTTCCCGCCGCGAAAAAAATAGGGACGCCTGATCGCAGGTTAACCAACACACGCATAAGCGCACTAATCAGCCATCAATATATCAAATCATTTTCAAATCAGAAGAACTTTAAATTTTACCCAGTAAAATCCTCTCAGAAGGCGGTCCTCCCTTAAAGAACTCAGTTACCAATATAATTAAGAAATAGAAAACATGTACCGTGTTTGTATCGAGTTACACAAACACGAGTGGAAGTTTGGGAGAACGAGAAATGCTGTGGGAACACGAGCCGCAGGCGAGTGTTTCCACAGCTTTTTCGAGTTCTCTCAAACTTTCACGAGTGTTTGTATAACTCGATACAAACACGGAGTACATGTTTTCTATTTCTTTCAGAAAACACCGCGACGAGAAAAAGGATAACAACTTGTTAACTTTGATTATCAAAATGTAAATTCTCTTTGCTCGCGCCATCACTACGTCAACAGCGCGCGGTAGTTCTGTGTCTACATCGAGTTATACAAACAGGATTTTTAACCAATCAGCGCGCGTGCTTTCTTAGGACTGTTTTCTAATTAAGAAATAGAAAACATGTACGAGTGGAAGTTTGGGAGAACGAGAAATGCTGTGGGAACACGAGCCGCACAAGGAAAAGGAAAACAACTTGTAAATTTTGATTATCAAAACGTAAATTCTCTTTGCTTGCGCCATCACTACGTCAACAGCGCGCGCTTAGTTCTGTGTTTCCATCGAGTTATACAAACAGGCTTTTTAACCAATCAGCGTGCGTGCTTTCTTAGGACTGTTTTCTAATAGATATTATTACCTAATCAGGTGAAATCTTAATTTGAGTCAATAGTGAAACTTTTCTGTAGACTAAGTTTGCAAACAAAATTGTTTTCTTTGTACCACAGTTTGAAGAGTTGTTTTTGTCGAGAACATATTGTTTTGTAGTTTCAGATTGGGACTTAGTCCGAGATAAAACAAAAAAAAAATTGTAGGTGATTTTAAAATTGAAAATACAGATTTCATTAATTAACTCGTGGCTTAGTTTATTTGACGCATTTTATCCTCACACAAAGCTCTGTATCTATAGTGGTAAACATCATGTTTTATTGGTTATAAGGCTTCAACAAGGGCTATGTTAGAATAAAGGTACAGGCAAAGGAACACTGAAAATACTTTCGTGTAAAATATGGAAACATAATATCGAACACTGAAATTCGAAGTGCCATCGTAAACATGGTCTGTCACAAAATGTTATCTATGTCGCATATTTTTCTTTTTTTTTTTTAAGTTCAGTATTCCTAGCGGTATATGATCTATTTTTAAAGTATGGTAAAAACAGCTGTATGCGCTGCAAGGATAGCTGTAAACTTATTTATAGCACAAGTGATAATTTGTTCCTTTTCGTCTGACTGTTGCTAGCCAATAGCATGATGGAAAATATTTGGAGGTGCGTTATTAACAAACAAAGTGATCGAAATTCTTTAAAAGTTTCTCTGTCATCAAAGCAATTGCCTTAATTAAGGAACTCAAATAAGTGTACTTTTTTTAATAGCAATTCAGGAAATACGAAAAATATGTCACTGCGGTCTGGGTTGTGCGCATTGACACGCAATGAAAAAGTCAATTTTTCTGAGCGGATTTCGACGGTAAAGAAAACGCTTCAAAAACGTTAACACGATGAGATCCTAATATTCCTGGCTCGAGAAGTTACTTTTGAGCTGTAAATAAAGATGATTTTTTCATGTCTAATCGTTCACGACTGACATTTCTCTCCAAAGCAAACTAACTGCCAATAGTTGTAAAAAGTGATACTGCCAGTGGTTTTTGCAGAAGTTTTCTAGATTTTTCGAGAGATAATCACTATGAGTGTCAAAGCCGAGGACCGAAGTGGTGCTTATACTAATGGCGTTGCTTCAAAAATAGACAATCTTGAGAGTTCTTTAATTGAAATTTTTGGTGATAACAAAAAGGTCGGTGGTTTATGTGCAAAAATAGCTCATCTTGTCTGACGGTCAAGTGTCTTTTGAGAAGATTCTTTGTTTTGCTAAGTAAACATTTATAACAAAGCGACAGATAGAATTTAATTTTGTGGCTACTGATTAGGTGTTCTACTGCAATATATTCGGAGACACGCACGAAGAAAATTCAATGAATTGAGTCAGTCGTTAGTTTCTGTTTTAGGTTTTCTCCTCATGGCCGCTGAGAATCTTTTCGCAAACTTTTCTTGTCGGAAGTTACTTAACAAGCTTTCCTTTTCCTCTTTCACATGCATCATTGAACCATGTTCAGCGAAGCCTACAAAGTATTCTTAGTATACAGCTTCCTTAAATCAATATGTTCAAGGGCCGTTACTCTAGCTGCTGCTTGTTTTAAGCTCACCGCACACGAAGAACTCGTTGTAAGATAGGGTGGGTAAACCTAAAAAGTTATGAAATACGCTAAACAAACTAGAGTAGACCTGACCTCGATCCTGGAAGTTAATTTAAAAAGGCACGGTAATCACTTCATTTCACGGGAGAATTACAGGAATAGCTTAATCACCGTCAAAAATTAGGTGATTCATGGCCCATTCGCCGATCAACCCAGGAGGTAATACCAGTTCTAATCACTATTTGTATGCGAAGACCCGGCGACAAAGAGACAACGCCAAGAGAACCTACGTGTAGTCGGTAACTGGACAGTTATGAACATGTAAGCCGCTTACCTTCAATGCGTTTAACTCTGTGTCGTCTCCATTGGCCACCAAAGAAGCGGAGACTGTCAACAAAACTAGTGCTGTTAGACAAGTTGTAGAAGTCATCTTGAGACAATTGATAAATACTCGAATAAGTCCTTGACTCGGCTGAGTGATTCAGACGTGTGACTTTATTGTATTGAGGCCCAAGCTTATTCCGTTTGAAAGCCTCGTAATTTATTTGGGTCGCTCAGCGTTGAAAAACGAGGTGTGTTCGGGAAATCGACCCTACTCCATCGGAAGTTACATTCCTTGACACAAGGCAGACAAGTTGCGGAGACTTTTAATAGTGAATTTTAATTGACGATAAATGGAAATAAGTTGTCCACCGTCTACTTTGATCTCCCCGGTTTTAATCAAACAAACTATTGCAAATATGCCATGTTCCTTTTTAAATGTGCTGTTTCCATAAGCTACTTTCTCAGCTCAGTTAATTAAAAACGACTTTTGCAGAGGTGTCATGTGTGTTGCTAATACTGTTTACCTTAAAATAAAGAAAGAAAGTTGTCGTTTGAAGTGATTCACAGCAATAAAACTCTTCCAAAACAACAGTATGATTTTTTGAAAGTACTTGTGCATTAAAATTCTAATCCACTGATTCGTTGACAGCATCGTTGACTTGGCCTTATTAGTGATAAAAGATTTCAACGTCCCCCAAAATTATTGCGAAATTCCTATCCTGTATTTCCTAAATAGATGGTAAAAAAAGCGAAAAAAACACATGTGTTTTGACCCCAAAACTGATTACTTTGGCAAAAACATGCAAAAACGAATGATTATCAATCGGAAATTTATTGTAATGAAGTGATAATGGATATAAGGTTTGGTATCTCCTATCAGATGTTCGTTCTGTTATTTGGGTTTCTCTCTCAAGTAGTCTTTTCCGACTGCACGGCAATAGCTCGCGCTGTAAGGAAGGGCGTTTTCTCTACATCCGAGATGTCAAGCTTAGAAATAGAAGTGGTTCTCTCACAGCTACTCGGATAACAAGATATTGGCACCAACTGAGAGATATTTTACTCCGCTATATTTAGTACGAAAATACTCTCTTTACGGTGAGAAGTATCCACAAATATAAAGACAAGAAATTTAACAATGCGTGCGTGGGTGTGTTGCATGGGAAGGGAAGGCCTGGAGTGTAGCCCAAACTGAAATGACCCGCCGAATAACCATTGATTTTTTCGGATTTCAATCAGCCAGCCCGCATCCCACGAGCGTTTAAAAGTGCCCCATTGTGCGGATGTACGGTTCCAAACCCCCGCGTGGGTCACCTCGTTAACACAGTCCATCTCATTGTCATCATTTCATTCATGGTAGAAAGTCAGGCAAACCTCATGCATTGACAAAAACATCAACAAGGAACATTCCAACCAAGTAAATGGCTCATGTTTTCACGTTACATCTCTGTTGAAATCCGTAATATCAAAGCAGCAAAGAAAATAAACGAACAAAGACACGATATAACCACATTTCTACATATTTCGATTGTTGTTATCTCGACTTCTTTTATTTGATTACGTTACATTATGAGGTTTTGGTAAGTGGAACCGTGGTCGTTGTTCGAAGCTGTGTTCACTCCATAACGCGCTCGTCTCAAGACAATTTTAGTTGCTTTGAAATAAAAGTAACAAACGCTAGGGCCTGGAATGTGATTCGATCACTGTATGTATTGGCTCTGAAGCATGTAACATTTGCGAATCAGAGCGACCGCTCAGGGAAACATCACGCCAAACGCTCAGACCTGAAGTCACTTTGCTCTGCCAGTGTAATTCAGAGCCGATACAGGTGGAGCTGTCTTGGCAACCATGTACACGATCCAAACCGTAATTTATAGCTCAAATGCAATATTCAAGGAAATTCAATCGAATAACAGAGGTACTATCCGAAAGGTTTTAGTGAGCAACTGAACACTCCCATTTCCAAATTAATGAGTTTACAGACTGTACAGGTCAATATTCTCATTTGTTCACTCTGATGTTTGAAAAAGAAAAGCCCCAAATGATGTAAAAGCCACAGATTTCCAAACTGGGAAAAAGTCTCGTGTTCGCCGCGTTGACGCACTAAAACAGGTGGTTTCTCGCACTTCAGATAAACTAAAATAGGCCACACACTTGGATTACCATAAGCCACACACTTGGTAATTGAAACGATATTTCGAGACGGTTAAAGGCTTCAGAGCACACACACTACAATCTTTATCTTTAGAGGATATTGTTTTTCCGGTCAGGTCTAGGCTGAATATCCTTATTTTTTTGCCGATTTTAGGCTGAAAATATTCAGTCTCGTGTTATTGTTTACAATGTCAGATTATTTATCCCATCATGTTTTGATGGAGTCCGTGAAGTAATTTTGGAGCTACTCCGCAAAATCTTAGCCTCGGGTTTATAAAAGAGAGCTTAAGCATGACTTTACGTCAAACGGTAAACGGCAAAAATGAAACTTTTGCTGTCTGTCTTCAGTTTTCTGTTCGCCACGTACGCAGACTACGCAATCTTCGTCCTCCACATTCGTGGATGTATGCGTAGGAGGCTATCCGTGTACAGTACAGTGATATTTGCATTCGGTGAATAGTGAGTAGGGGACATTTTTCTATTTTTGTGTGATTTATTCGAGGAAATTACAAGAAAATAAGGAAATATCAGAGGTATAATCTTTGCCGTTTGCCGTCTGCCGTAAACGTCATGCGTAAACTGTAATATGTTTTATGCAGTAAGATTGTTTGAAACGCTTCTTCGTGACTCAGAGCCTACAAGAAAACTCTTGAAACCTCTTGTTACACCCACTCTAAGAGCTGCCATGAGAGCATGTTCGCAGGCAATCTGTTTTGCGATCAACCGACTGTCAACGAAAGAAGGCAAAAAATGGTGGATCAACGCGAAAAGGAGTCCGATGGGTTATAATTTTGAAATGGATAGCTGACAAATTAACTTCCCCTTTCAAGACATTACGCAAAAGAAAGTCCTTTGTTATCAAGTACTAAAAACCTTTTTCCCTAGAATATCAGTCTGGCAGAGAAATGTTTACGGAAGTGATCTTAAAATGCAAATCCATGGGCCATACTTTGCTCTATTTTCGGCTGAGCCACTATAACATTATTTTCATACAAAAACATAACCACTTTTTGTTGAAATTAGTTTTTTCGGTATTGATTTGGAGAATATTGGTTAACTTTCTATATCACTTTCGAAAGTTCAGATGGACCTCGCCTTACTCCGCATTTCGCTAAAAAGCCCGAGGGATATTATCATATCATTCCACAATACTGACCTCGCTTAAGTTCAAGAAAATTTATTTAGCCGCTTGTTATCATCATTTATGCTAGTGCGGCCTTTGGTTCGTGCGACTCATCATATAACATACCTTATGACTCCGTGATTACAGCTTTCCTTATATTCCTCGCACAAAAACCGCTTCTCTCCCAATGGGCATGCCCCGATATCCACCGAAAATTCGAGCGGTTCAGAATCCTTGCTGAAGGTAAACAGTAAGAGCCTCTCCTCCTCCCCCGCCCCTCCCCACCCCGCATAAAACCCGCACGAGAACTCCTATATATAAAACACCACCTTTGCTAAGTACTGCACCCTGCTGGACGCAACGCGATGCCTATTCGCTTGAGTCTACTGGAGCTTTCCTTTCTGACTTGGAAAATATTCATTATTTTCCAAGTCGTAGTAGTGGACCCGATTTCACTCCATCACTCCTTCACTTCCCGTTAGACATTTGGAAACCCGGAGGGAGCTCCACGGAAAAGGCAAGGAATGCTCGTCGGAAAATTTGAAATTTAACTCCTGCGGGAGACTTATATGGACGTCAGTTGCTTGTGCTTCATTGTAACCCTAAAAGATACCACTTAAAACGAAATAGGTTAAATTGGAATTAAAAACTGTATAACGACACCAACAAACCGATGAGACTACCGGATCTTAAGTAGACCTGGATCAGTAGAAATTTTAAAATACAAAATTTTGTTTAAAATAATTTAGTCCTTTAGTCCATCTTCATTTCATTTTGGTCACAGCCGCCGTTGGGATCAGTGTGCCGACTATATTTTGTAGATTCAATTGCTACTATTGTTCAAGATAGGATCCCGTGGGCACTTGTAGGCTAGCCTGAGATCATACCTCCTTCCCTGTATTTAGATGCGGGGAAGAAGGGCATTTTTTTCCTTCTCCCTCTCAAAAAGAAATATGCCTGATCGCAGGTTACTTGTAGGCCCGACTCGCGCATTCGAGAGATCAGCAGAAATCAAGCCTGAAAACAGAAGTTAAATAAGAGTCTTTCTTTTAATTAATATTTCTTCTAGTGCATCCTAAACGATACTTTGACAGCTAAAAGCGGTGATGTTTCGTCGTCAACACCTGTCGTCGTAACCCTTGATTCGTACCCGAGACGACGAAAATTTTTCAACCTTTGCATATAGCGGGTTTTTCTTCTTGTGGTATAGTGACTCTACGCCGAACGTAATTTTTTAAATTTCTAAGATGAGAAAAGGTATTAGAAAGAAAAAAGTATCTCTGATGCTACATGACTGGGAAAGTAGAGAACAAAAAATTAGAGGAATATGAAAATGAGAGCTATTACATTACATCCGTTTGGCATAAACAGAAGTGATGAAGCACGCCAGTGACACGCCTGACACTTGTTTATTTACTCATAGCCTACCAATCATTGTCACGTATTTTTATTAAAATTTTTATTTTCTTTTCACATATTTTTTTTTACTCAGCCCATGAGGAAGGTTTGTATTGCAAACCGAAATATAGGGCAATTTTGTTTAAAATAATTTAGTCCTTTAGTCCGTTTTTATTTCATTTTGGTCACATCCGCCGTAGGGATCAGTGTGCCGTCTATATTTTGTACTATTACTTGCTTCGAGACAAGCGGCACTTTCCTTATAATTGGCTCGGTCTCTCGGACGAAGATAACTCGGTCTCACGGTACGTCAACATTGTTACATCTCCTCGTGTACTCTCTTACTGTTTCGTTTAGCACTATTTCTTAACAATGTCAGTGGGCTTTAACTTTAACTTAACCTTCGGATTAAAACCTGAAGTCGGTGGCATCAAAATTGTCGCTGTTAAGAAACGATCCATTTTTCAAGTTGAGCGGCTCATAGCCACTTTGATCTACTAAAGACTACTGCCTGCACCTGGCGTAGATGTACGTGGCTACTTGTTTTCGATCAGGAAGGACACGGTAACAATGTTGTTTTTATTTGTAATCGAAACGAGGCACTTTCCGGAGTAGGCGCCGCCACAAAAAAAGCAATGTATTAATATTGGGCACGAATAAAAAGCGTAGGAAAGATGATTTACCTTCCCCCTAATTTGTCTTGTATGTTACTAAAAACACCAAATGCGCACGCACTGTTAAAAAAATAAAGAAACAAAGAAACTGAAATGAATTACATTATTCGAAGGGGAAGCTGTTAGCTGGTTCCTGCCAAGTTCATAATTGGGATAATCTGGGACAGACCTCTGGCGAATATCTGATATCTGGGATGCTCTGCAAAAAGTAAAATCCCAGATAGCCAGGGATTTTCCCGACATATGAAAACCAGCCTTCTGGATAATGATACGAGAACAAGAGAAATCCAAACTGATAATTTTTTTAAGCACAAAAAACCGTCGGTTAGATAACTCCCGGGGACGACCCGGGGTTTAATACGTTTTTATAATGTTAACGCAGAAATTCAGCGGTACTTCCAAAATAGACGATATTACAAGATTCGGAAAAACTTACCGTTCAATGCCACATCACTCTTCCATTTTACAAAAAAAAAATGGCCCGCTGGTGAGCATAAATGTAAAGATCACGTGACAGAAGCGCGGGAACTTGAGCGCGGTGCACCAGTATGAAGAGTGGCGTCAAACAGGTCATCAGTCACAGTTTTATAATTACCGTAAATGATCTAATAAACGCCACTCTCAAATAAACGCCTCGTATCTAATAGACGCCCCCCTTGAGCCGGGTGTATAGTTTGTATTAGACGCCCCTCTCTAATAAACGCCCCTTGTCTAATAGACGCCCCCCTCCCCCCTCGCATCAAAAATAAAGAAAACTCTTAGAAAATCACGCATTTTATTCTTCGTGTTTGACCAACAATGGCTTGCGAACAGCATCTTGCTCGATGTCTAGTTCGAAGTACGGATAGCGCTCTTTTATCTTCCTCTTTTATCTTCTTTATCTTCTTGATTTCTTGACTCAATATGTCAGTTAAATTGAAATAAACGCCCCTCTGTAATAAACGCCCCATATCTATTAAACACCCCCCCCCCCCCTAGAACCCCTAAGATATAATAGACGCCCCGGGCGTTTATTAGATCATTTACGGTAAGCTTCAAACTTGACCATCCGATCAGTCTACATAGAGCGGGCTCGATTTTTACAAGCGTAGGCTAGAGTTCTCGACATGTGGATAACAGTTTTGCCTGAGTCAAAGACTTTTACTAGTAACCATTTCTTAACTTCTAGCCTCGTAAATAGAACATATGTTACTAAAGCGAACATTATGGAGAAAAATAGTATTAGTTATATTTTTTTATACATAAATGACAATGAAACCAAATTTAGCTTTTTAGCACACATCGCTCGATTTGCCAAAATGGTTGGATTGACGAAGATCAGTGAAATTATTCTGGAGTTGCCCAGTT
>CM042746.1:7769437-7770630 GCA_022496165.2 Catalaphyllia jardinei
TTTACGTAAATCCAGGCCTCCTACTACATACGTTATATGCGTTCTGTTTACAGCCCACAGGTCTATAGGTCCACACTTCTTGCTACATACAAGATAGACAGTCTGTCCACAACCTGCTATATACAGCATCACACAACCCACAAGTCCACAGGTCCACACCTCCTGCTACATACATGATAAATATTCTGTCCACTACCCACAGGTCCACAGGTCCACAAGTCCACACCTCCTGATACATACATGACAGATTTTCTCCTGATACATACTACATGACAGCAAGAGATTGATGACATATATTCTGTCCACAGTCCACCACAGGTCCACAGAGGTCCACACCTCCTGCTACATACATGATAGATATTCTGTCCACAGCCCACAACCCTGTATCTACAGGTCTACAGAGGTCCACACCTCCCCTCTGCTACATAAATGACAGATATTCTGTTCACAACCCATTAGCCCACACTGGTCCACAGGTCCGCACTTCCTACTGCATACGATTTAGACATTCTGTCCACGACCCCCTGCAGGTTCACACGCATACATATTTACCATCAAGAGATGGTGGCCTAATCATTAACGCGGTTTGTTTATGGCTCTGAGTCCGTAGACTGCTGGCAGCCGTTTTTTTTTTTCTTTAAAGGACACTTAGACGAGTGCTTAGTCATCGCGAACACAAACGGGTGGTATAATTCCTGCTGAATTTCGAGATAAAAACGATCTCTTTTAGCAGTCTACTCAGTCAGAGAGGTTTACAATTTATGGAAAGGTTCCCGCTTGGAATCCACCCCTCTCCGACTGAGTGGACTGCTAACAGTCCATTTTGCTCTCGAAATTTAGCATGGATTTAATCATAGTTAGTATGATTTAATATACCGCACTCACCTTTTGCGTTCGCGATGACTAACCACTCATCTAAGCGACCCTTGGGGAAGCCGGCTGCCAGCAGCCTACAAGGCTAAGGGTCATAAACACACCAACTTAATTATTATGCCACCTTCGGTGAGTGAATATGCATGCATATGAACCTGTGGGTTATGGACAGAATGTCTAAATTGTATGCAGTAAAAAGTGCAGGTAGAGCTGTGGACCTGTGGATCTGATGATGGACCTGTAGACCTGGGGTACTTTCCATTATGCCAAAGATTCCGGAAATTTCGGTCGGAATTCAAATGGAAAGGTCTGTTTCGAAT
>CM042746.1:7771030-7804332 GCA_022496165.2 Catalaphyllia jardinei
GAAAGCACTCCTGTAGACCTATGGACCCGTGGACCTGTGGACCTGTGAACCTGTGAACCTGTGAACCTGTGAACCTGTGAACCTGTGGACCCGTGGACCCGTGTACCCGTGGACCCGTGGACCCGTGGACCCGTGGACCCGTGGACCCCTGGACCTGTGGACCTGTGGACCTGTAAAACTGTAGACCTGTGGACCTGAAGAGAGGAGGCGTGGACCTGTACTGTGGACCTGTAAGTTCTTGGTTGTGGACAGGATATCTCTAATGTATGTAGCAGGACCTGTGGATCTGTGGACCTGTAGGTTGTGGACAAAATATATATCCTGTATGTAGTAAGAAGTGTGCACCTGTGGAGCTCCAGGGGGCGATTAGCGTATATTGGTCAAAACGCGGGAAAGCATCAAAGACAGTTGTGTACCGACAGGCCAGGTTACTCTGCGGTAAATTGAAGGCGTGGTCACTAATAACTCACCTCTTAAAAAATGGCGGACGACGAGTTGGCTGCGATTCGAGCGAAGCGTATGGAGGAATTGCAGTCGCAATATGGGGTATACTCTTTTGATATATTAGCCTTCCTCGCTATCGTTTGTTTAATAAACTCTTTTGTGAAATACAGGGTCAAAATGCAGCACAAATGCAACAACAACAAGAGGCTATGAAAAGGTTCGTTGATCGAGTAGATAATACGCACCATAATCGTTAAATTAAAAAAAATTGAAATTTGATGTATTTTTCCTGATACTTTTACCAATCTATAGTTTAGGGGATTTGTTTTTAATTTGTTAGCGAACATTTAATATTTACTGGTGAGATTAACACTGTTGAACACAAGCACTGAACTTACATATACCACCTGTACAGGGTAAAAATATAATATGTGGCGGTGCAATTAAAAACTTGATTCCCCATATTTTTATTTCTTCAGGGAGGCTGAAATGCGAAACAGTATGCTATCACAAATTTTAGAGCAAGGAGCCAGGGCAAGATGTGAGTTGATCGTGATGTTGAAACTTGAATTTGTGTATGTATTTATTTATTTATTTGTTTATTTTTTCTCAGAAGAGAATGGTAACGAATCTTTTAATCTGATTGTGGCAAGATTTCCGTATAACCCCCACATTTATTATGCATACAGTCCTTTGTTTAACTAAACAATAGCGGTAACAATAGCGCCCCTTTGAGACTTATTCACTTTGAATAACTTTAAATTTTTCCCTTTTTTCTAAGTGTTGCATACTTTTTTTCCGAATTTTCTGTCAAAAATACTGAAAAATGAAGCGATTTCTTGGAGATTTCTTGGAGAAATTAAAATCCAAAGTACGCAAAACGGAAACGTAATATCAGAAATTTGGGTGCATTAACCATATTTTTAAAATGAGCACAGGCTTAAAACTGCTTATAACAGTAGCGATTTCAGCATTTGCGTTAGTTCAAAATGCTTAGAAAGTAGTGTCTTAGGCCTAAGCAAAGGCTGCTTGCGGTTAGCTGTAAACTGTTGATCGGGTCAGCGACTATTTTACTAATTTTATAAATGAAAATGAATCAAACTTAAATTATTGCTTACCTTCATCATGTCATTCCGCGTTTTAGCCCCTTGATTCCCTTTCTCAAATTCAATCCCATGCGTTGAAGCTGCTTATTTTGTTTCTTTCCTTCATGAAGTGGCGATCAGATTACGAACAGTGCATACAGTGGTATGCGGAACAATTTACGCATCTTTGCATACTCCATACAAGTTGCCGATAGGCCTGATGAATGTTTTCAAAAGGATCGTCTCCATAGTGTTGACGCCACATTCATTCCCTTAGATAGCTTTCGAAGATATCTTTGGATGTTAGTTCCTGTACAAGGCAAACTTTGTTTGACTCCCCACCATGTATTTTCAATGCGCATTGATGCAATGCCATTGCAGTTTCTTCTCCAACATTTATTCACGACGCAAGCATGTTGTGTTTCTTGCACCACTGTATTCACTGGTCGTGATCCGCCAAAATTTGGCAGAGTGTAATAGAATTCAATGAAGACACTGATGCATACGTAACTAACAGTGTTGTTGAAGTCGAAGGAAATAAATCCTCCCTCCCCTTCTATTCACCAGGGACCCATAAATGCAATGCATGTTTTCGTGCAGCATGCAACATCCATTAAACAAATGAATAAGTAAATTGTAATGTAAATTTTTTGGAATGTGAACGAGTCAAGTAAAATAAAAATTATTTTTAGAGGGGTAATCGTCAATTGAACCTTGTGGTGTAGTGGTGTAGACGAGAGACTCGTAAGCAAGAGGCATGCTAAAGGTAGGTGGTTCGAGACCCGATGGGGTACAAGAAAAAAAAGGGAAAAAAATGGGTAAGGAACTTGGGTAATATAGAGAAGAAAAAGAGAGAAGAATGGAGCTAGGGGAAGAAGAGAGTCGACGATAAGACAGCGCGCGATAGCCAGCGACAGTGCGCAATCAAATCCTCTTTTATTCATATGGTAAGTAGTAATTATCAATGTATATATTCAATACCTTAGGGATTTGCCATTGTCTTCCAAAACAATAAAGCGCATACATAATTAATAATTAATAATTCACCACATGGCAGGCAATAACCTACACTTCTGTTTGTTTCCTACCTCAATGTATCTTCCTTCTCCTCAGCAATTGAATATTATTTTTATTCTAACTCTGACACAAACACTTTTTCCACAAGTTTTGCACAAATACTTTGTATTCCTTTTACAAATTGTTCAGGCGGAAGGTAATTTCAGCAATTTTTTCCTCCACGAAGACATAACTCACGCAAAAAAACATACAAAGTTGGAAAGGTGCGGAAAAAGTGAGTACGAAGGCACTGTTTGCACATGCGACATAAACGAAACAAAACACAGGCTCTTTATAACAATGTATGCATTTAATTTGATGTATTTGTTGGACAACATCTAAATTGAAAACGCACTGTCGCAATTGTATCCATCCTAGCAAGACGGATACAACGTCTTGGACGAATTGAATTCGTCTGACGAATGTAATTCAATTTATAGGTCGCACAATCGTTGAATTCAATTACTAGCACATCCAGGAATTAAGTTCGTCGAAATTAAATTCAACGATTGTGCGACGTATAAACAGGGCTTTAGTGTATGCCAGATTTTCCTTTTTCTGACTGTGTTGGTAATGCATGTGACGTGTGCGAGGAAATGGTCAAGAATAACGGTTATTAACCTGATTTTACAGGCTTAAGCCTCACTCAGGCAGCATTTTCAAGATCCTGTCACTTCATTCCATATATGAACCTCGCAGCCAGCAAATAGCATACGATATTTCTTCGAATAATAGCCGTCTCTTAATTAATCACCTCTGTTGAATAATTGCCCCCCTTTGACCAAAATATTTAAAATAATTACCTTCCTCGAATAATTGTCCCCCACCTCCGTCCTCGGCATTTTCTCTTTCTTATCCCCTCCCTCTCAAGTTAAAAATTGACATCTTGGGTAACAAACAAGCTTTCATTTAATTGTTCACAACTGAATGGTTACAAAAGCACCGTTTTTTTTTTCTTTTACACAGTATTTTCTATGGTAATGTTCATGTATTTCACTTTTTCCTTTATTGCTTGGTATAACAAAACAAAATATTTAGGGCACGACCTGTGAGAAATATTTGAAATAATTGCCTCCCTCAAATAATTGCCTTCCCTCGAACAATTGCCCCTTAAAAAGAATGACTAAATGCAGGAATGGTTACTAACTCCATACTCTCTGAGGCAGAGTGTGGTTAGCTATTAATAGTAATCAAAGATGACTGATCACTGCATAATGGGATGAACAAAACTTCTGCTTGTTGTCCACATGGAAATGTTTTCTTGCGCTGTCTCTCAAAGTTAATTTTCATGGAAGGTGCAATTAATTTTTGTCTTTCCTTCAAAGAAACGCTGGGCACTTTCATCACAATTCATCCACAAAGGACATTTGTTGTTTCATATTCCATCCATGAAGCTACAGTTTGCCTTGAAATATGTTGTTGAAATATACTGGAAATTCTAATTCCAGTCCAAGCAAAGATAGGGATTGTTTGTGCTACACAAATTAGGCAATTCTTTGAGAATGAAAACTGGACTTTGGTTGTTTACAAAGTGGATTGTTGAAGAAGGTTTTTTAGGCTTTTTCAAAGCCAAATCATCTTGAAACGCCATGTAGATGGAGAACTTTTCGAGATAAAGTGTTAACTTTCAATTGTTAAAGTGACATGTCATTTTTCATGAATTATGCAATTTTTGTGAATTGTGGGATCAAATGCAATTTGAGGTTGCTTGTGCCATTGTGTAATATCAGAAGGCCTGATAAATGGTCCAGCTCAGTCAGCCATATCAATAGGCCCCAAATATCATCTTGGTTAGCCTAAAAAGCACATCATTAAACCTTTAGTAGTACACTGGCTAGCCTAGCTAGTTCCCTGTGAGCTTGAATGACACTGCTGTTATCCTAAACAGCACTGAAGCGGGCATGGTTAGCTCTACTTAAACAAATTATTGATTGGGGATCAAAATCTGTTCTTAAAATGTGGTATAATTTTGCCCTGTTGGCTCTGTGTTCACAGTGTGATTCTAAGATAGGGTACCTAAGCTAGGTGAAAGACAAATAATCCGTTCAAACTGTTTAAACTATCTGTTAACTTGAAATGTTTCAGAGATAAGAAAAGCTTGCCCCATTGACGATTTTCTTAGTTTTTGTTTTTCCCTTGAGTAGGGTGTCATTTTTGGGGTTTGGGCCTTAAATAGATTATCAATTTTCATTTGCTTCATCTATAAATAGGATCAGGGTTTAAGATGGCTTATTACAGTTTTGATGGATCATAACAGCTCAACTTCTAACTGTTTTAAACAATGTTCCAAGATGTTTTTTCTTTCTCTATTTACTGTTTGTTAAGTTTCTACCATTCTAAAGGGGGCTCAATCTCAGTATTTTGAGTTATTCTGACCATCAACAAAATTTCCCTTATATTAAAGGAAACCTGAAAATGGTACTTAACAAAGATAGAAAAACCCCAAAGAGATAATAATAAATCGTAAAGGAACCAGGATGGCTAAGGATGAAGAACATTGACACGGATTTACAAACTAAACAGATTCCTAAACTTTTCAAACCGTTTAACTGTAAATGAGCCTACACTTCTTAAACACATGTTTAAACAGAATTAAAAACTATTTCTACATATACCAAAGTGATGTAATGCCTTTCAAGTGATGAAGTGGTTAATTTCATTTCTTCTTATGATTAGTTGGGTCATTAATTTTGTGCACACATGATTATTACGGACGTCTGACAAGCAATCATAGCATGCAGTACTGACTCTCCGAGAGATTGTAGTAAGCCACCTTAAGACCCTTCATGGGCACACACTTATCTATTGAATTGTGTTAATTATTGGTTCTATTCTTATCTTTTTAGTAAACAGCATAGCATTAGTAAAGCCTGAAAAAGCAAAAATGATGGAAGGTATGTTGATACAGATGGCCAGGTCAGGACAAATAGCTGGAAAGGTAACTACAGCAGTTGACTTAACTCTCTTAAAAGCCAGGTTAAACAAGTCAATTATTTTCCTTGCACCTTGAACTTGGAGCAGATGAAGTGTTGTCAGTTGCTAGAAAGTTTCACTTGTAACCCCCATTTTGTAACCTGTATTTTGTTGTGTGGAGAGTTACAAGAAAATAACTTTAATAATTATTCCTAACCTTCTGTAACCTTACAGTGTACAAGACAAGCCGGTAGATGTACATTTAACACCCCCTCTGTATCTTGCAATATTGTTTGTTTAATCATCAATGTGTTACAAGCTGCAATTTACATGGCAATCAGTCCTCAAAACATACCTTGAGATCAGGGCCAGGTTGTTTGAAAGCTGGTTAACTTTAACCCAGGGTTAAATGTTAAGTGAAGCAGTTTGCTTTCTTGTTTGAAAATGTTTTTCACCTCTAATGTTTGGTGTAGTTTGAGATTGCTACAGCTCAAAACTGAAGGGCAAATAATATTTACAGAATACTTCACCAAAAAATTATAAAACTGAAATCAAAATTCTCACTAACCCTTGGTTAGCTTAATCGGGCTTTGAACAATCCGGCCCAGAAAAGTAAACAGTAACAAACCTATCATTTGAAAGGAAATTGCATTTTCATGTTGAGGCAGGTTAGAAGAGTAGTTTACTGTTTTCATGTGGCTCTCTGAACCAGGTTGTTCAAAGCTTGATTAAGCTAACCCAAGATGATATATTTTCATTTATATGACTGAACTAATTTCAAGATTTAGCTGTGAACCTTTTCACTCTGGCACTGCATATATTTTCTTTATCTTATTCCTGTAACATCATCTTTCAGTTGTCTGAGTCCCAGCTGGTTAGTCTTCTCAAGGATATCAGTGAACAAACCCAAAAGAAAACTACAGTAAAGGTAACTGTTTTCAAATAGTGCATGATACCCATTGTGTGCACATTTATTCCTGGTGATCTGAATGATAGCAAGAGGATAAAAACAATCTCTTGATGTTACTTCATTTTGGATAATTAATTTGACTGACTGGCACGATTTTGTATTGTTCCAAAAAATATCTGACTCAGTAACCCATAGGACCTTCCATGGAAGTTTCATCAGTGTGAACCCTCCCACCCCTATAAAAATTTCTAGTTTTGACAGTTTCCTTTAAAAATGTTTGTTTTTTATGGGGGGGGGGGGCGGGGGGGGGGGGGGGGCGCGTAAAGTGCGATAGCGGGCCTTGGGGGTTGGGTATGGTTATTTTCTGGAACTGCATAGTGGCATCCTTTCGAGTTTTGCAGACTGCATACTCATGGGTGTCTTGCTTCTGCTTCTGCTTCTACTCGGTTGTAATCCGTTTCAATCTGTTTCCTTCGATTTCAACTTGATCTAATTTTGCTGTCTGAGTGGGTATCACTACCTGAATTTGCTACATTGTATACAATGTTTACCACTCAGAATGGACTATGCATTTTAACTCCAAGAAAAATATATGCTAAGCTATTAATAGATCTTGACAGTTATAAACACAACTGAACAAGTTGCGAAAATAAAGCCTGAAAAAAAAAAATAATAATAATTATTTATATTAATAATAATAATAATAATAATAATAATAATAACTTCATTTAAGTCTCAAATCATTCTAGCTGAGCACGAGTGTTCTACTAATTGGGGAGACTGTAAATCAAATAAATCAATCAAATCAAATGAAATGTTGGTTTTTGACACGAACGCGATTTGAACCTATAACCTCAGCGATACCGGTGCAGTGCTCTACCAAATGAGCCGACAAGCCAACTGGGAGTTGGCCACGTTGAGATATCGCAGTAAACCCACGACTAAGTTGCGTTTATGCATGCACAACTGCGGTGGTCCTTCCTGAGGTATAGTGTTGGCAAGTGCTGTTTGTCCATACAATAATTAGTGGAGGGTACTGGTTAAGAAAACCTGCGAACTTCAAAAGAGGTTGTTTAATTTTTTTCGAGATCACGTGAGCATGACCGTGCACAGTAAATTTCAAGATGGCGTCTGTTCTGTGTACTACTGTAGTATCGCGTTGAGAAATGTAGCTCATAATAGTGAAAGTTTGTGTCGTTGAAGACTTGCAATTCCTCCCTAAAGCTATATTGTTTACGCAAGAATGTCTGGCGACAAGTGTGCGGTTTTAGGCTGCCGTTCATTAAGGAGAACAAAAAGAATTGGCGTCTGGAAACTACGCTCTATTATGTCCATAATTATTTGTGTTCTTATTTTAGTTCAACAGAAAACGTATTGACGACTCTGATGACGATGACTAGAGATAGGTATTTCTCAAATAGGTCAGTAAGCAGTCCTGTTTTATTCTTCGTGCAGTCTTCCGCAGTTCACATTTAACAAGTACAAAAAGCCTGAGGGAACTGATAATACCAAAAAGGAATTTTGGAGAAAAACGCCACTCGCATAAACAAGTATTTTGTATCATTTTTTAGTCGGCCATATGTTAGATTGCAGTAGCTCAGATTTGGTCATTTGACTTTAGAGTTCAGATTATTTGCAATGTGCCCTCTACAAGTATAAATTTCAAGCAGTTCAATGTGGGTCTTTTTTCTTCCACAGATTACAAAGCTGAAGGTTGTGACTCAAGGAGAGTTAATCTACTTTGTAATTGAAAAAAGAACTCCCAGTAACTTAGTGAAAGAGGAGAAATAAACGCTTGGTGTATGTAAACTCTCACACAAACTGAACCTGTCAAGTTAAACCAAGTTTAGCAAATTGCAAAGCAGTGAGTGTCCGTAGGTATGAAAAATATTTGCTCTTGTTTTCACGCACAAAACTTTCGCACCCGGAAGCTGTTGTGAAGAAAATGTCAGCAATGGGATGATGTGAAAACTTTATAACGACTGTTCTAACCATTGAATTCGACCGAGGCGAGCTGAATACTCGGACTCTTTTACGATAGCAATACATAGAAAGCGAATAGGAAAAAGTGTAGGATTCCATGTATATATCATCGCCACTAGCAATTTTCAGTAATATGCGAACGTTGTTGAACTTCAAACCCGTTTGACGATTGCGTTTTAAGCTGTTTTACCCTGCTATCTTTTGTAATTACAAATTAAAACAACGAACGGCTCTTGAAAGAAAGAGACAAATAAAATGAATCGAACAACACTAAGACCCCGTTCACACTTCCTCGGAGAAATATAAGAACGAAAACGAAGGAACTCACTTCAAACCGGAGCAATTTGAAAACACCTGATTTGTGCTTTAGTGTGGACGGAGCTTTTCGGAAACGATGACGTCACGGTAATCATGTGATCAGCCTGGGCCGGGTTGTTCAAACCCCGATTAAGCTAACCCAGGGTTAGCGAGAATTTTGATTTCAGTTTTGTAACTTTTTGGTGAGGTTTTCTGTTTATATTGTTTGCCCTTCCGTTTTAAGCTGTAGCAGTCTCAAAAAACACCAAACATTAGGGGTGAAAAACATTTTTGAATAAGAAAACGTAATGCTTTAGTTAAAGTTTAACCCTGGGTTAACGTTAACTGGCTTTCGAACAACCCGGCCCTGACCTTCAAGTGTTTCTGCCGCCGGTTATTTTTCTCCGGTATAGTGTGAACGGGGTCTGGATGAAACGGCCTTTTAAACCCGTGGAGTTACGCTGAAAATTGACCCGAAGCTGAAAACGCAACCGTTGATTCACAGATTAATGATAGTCATTGTAATGTGGACGTACAAATCGGGAATTCCCAAATAGAGAAGCTTTAATGAATAGTTTTTTAATTTACCTATTGAGAGTCGGCTGTGGGATATTTTATTAAGTGCCTGGAATTGTGTTACGTTGCATATTTTGTACATCTGACTTGCGAAAATAAGTCTGTATATTACGATAACCAGCAGTTATCTTAGGCTGCGTTCCTTTGGGGTGATCCGGATCCGGATCAGTGTTGCATCAAAAGGAACCGGTGAATCCATGATCAGAGTGGATTCACAGTTTCCTTTGATGCACCATGATCCAGACAGATCTTGGATCACTGATCCGGATCCAAATCACCCCAAAGGAACGCAGCCTTAGTGAAAGTTTCTTTGCTTTTCTAGTAGCAAAAAAGTGAAGTAAAATCAAGATGTTCTGGTTATTGTGAACATACCCTGCGAGCAGTTGGTTTCTTCTACGTTTGGCGTGGGAGAAACCAACTGCTCGCAGGGTATTGTGAACAGTGTTATATTTTCAAATCGCTGCGTCCTTTGAGAGAAGCTCTTCCTTTGTGTTGAGTAAAGTTTTATTATTTTACAACTCTATATCTCATGAAATTAGCTTTACATCTATATTGTAGAATTAAATTTTCTCTGTACATCACTCTTAAATAATTTAATGACATCACCAACACAGTAGTCTATTCCAAACATGTCCAACTTCGGGAGTGTTAGCTCCAATAAGTTTTGACAACATTTGTATCAATAAAAGTCCTCTAAAAAGCAACCAGACACTGAACCAATTATTTACTAGCACTCCCTCGTAACATTAACTCTTCTCCTTGATCGAAATAGTCGTTGATCGATGCTCGCTAACGAATCCTATCAAAATTTCTTTCCCATTCCGACTATGCAGCCTCCCCTTCTTCCGACGACAGATGGGCATTGGGGTCTGAGTCCGAATCGAACATGCCGCCCTTCTGTCGAACTGTGTCCTTCATTCGCCTGTTGTCAGCGGCAGCGTTTTTCCACACCAGTTCCAGTTCTTTATCGACGCTCCTACGATACAAATGAGCAATTCCTTGCTTAATTTAAATTCAGTAATATATTCTCAAACAGTCTGTCGACAACCTCCATTTTAATAACTCGCCAGTCAAGCAAGTGTAATCATTTGGTTAAAGGCGGACAAGTTCAAAATGGTGTTGACACAGAAGTAGAAAACTGAAATTTCCAAGAACAATTCGTGGGCGAGAGTAATTTCTTAGCCAAATTAGAGGCAGAAGGATTTTCTAGGGAGCATGAAGTCGCGCCCTTCGGGTAGGTTAATACCTTAATTGGTGAAGTTACTCCAGTAGCGTGACACGGGTAATTACAAGTATTAGCATCACCCAACTAGTGGACTAATGCAAATGCTGCATTTTGATTGGCTACGCTACTAGGGGACTAATAGTAATAGTCATCGAGTAGCGAAATTAATTTCTTCAACTTGCGTTTGCTAACTTTTTAATTGCCTTTCCTATCCGACTAGTTGGGTGATACTAAAACAATTAGACCCTTCGCCCTCAAGGGCCACGGGTCAATAGCCCATTCGGCTTCGCCTTATGGGCTATTGACCCGTAGCCCTTTCGAGCTACGGATCTAATTGTTAATTAGTGTGACCCTTCGCGTCCTACCTGTGCTCTCCGATCATTAATTCCAGCTGGCGTTGTTTTTGTCTGACCATTGCGCGAAGATTATTGATTTCTTCTCCGTATTGCTCTTTGAGTTTGTTGATCTCCTTCTCTTTCTCGCGCAACCTGATCGAGAGAAAGACACCTGTTATGGTATCTGTTCAAAAAGCTAAAGGGGGATTGCTTTGGTTGTTATTTATTTATTTAGTCTCTTACCTTCCTGTAACTACAGCGACCTTGTCAGTGGCCTTTTGCCGGTATTCCTTCAAGGAAAAACAATTGGTTAAATAGGGAGCGAAGGAAACCACGACAGTGACGCCGCGGGCAACGTCGATTAAAAAATGAGTTTATATTTTTCCTACAAATCTCGCGGTACACTCATGTCATTTACTTTATGTTTATCACTGTCAAAGCTATCACGAAACTGAACCGAGGACACAAAGATAAATTCGAAATAAAATGTATAAAACTTAGACGTCGGGGTTCACGTTCTCCAGACAACGTAGAATTTGGTCATTTCACGTTGTTTTTTTTTTTTTGCAGAGGACGGCAAAGAAATGTACCAAGAATTATAACGCAATGCACCGTCATTGTTCTGCTCATTAAGCATTTTGTTTAGAGACGATGGAAACAGATTTCTGCATCAGCAACATGAACAAACTTGGCAATGTAAGGTTCAATTCAAGGTTACCACAGACATGACTTTTCAAAATTATCTGACTTTTCCTCGATGAAAATATAATTTCCTAGTTAGCAAATAAATCCAAAATCAAATCTCCCGTTTTGCGCTGGCGTCCAGTCATCTCGCAATTCTATCCGCGCTTTCAACAATCAAATACAAATACGAGAAAAGAGAGGGTTGTAAACAATCTTACAAAATATCAAATATAGTAGCGGCTTCAAACCTCCCTTTCCACCCATTCACTAAGACTGATAACTTTTCAACAAATGGTTTTTTTTCACTGTGGAAAAAAAAATCGTTGAGATCACAGTGACCCAAATGTTTCTTCTCACTAAATCAGCCAAGTTTTCCCGACGTTTCTTCCAAATTTCAATTTTCCTTGACTCAAAATTGAAGAACTTCTTTTCATAGCTATTTCCTGAGGTGTGGCGATCCTGTCATGTTTCCCGATTTGACTCGGATATTTGTTAACTTTTCAACAGTTTAATACCGTAATGAATGTTTCTCAATTTTATCACAATTGTCTACCTTGAGTTGAATTGCTTTCTCTTTGCTGTTGCTGCAAATTACTTAAGCCCTCCCTACCTGAAGTTTTTCCTCGAGTCCCTTAATGTTCTGAGTTCCAGCAAGGATTTTAGAAGCAGCTTTTTCCTGTTGAACTTTCTGTGTTTTAGCCTGCAAAGAAAAGATTCAATTTTTTTATGACAAGATGTACAGCTACCAGTAAGACGACAAGGAGCTAAGTTACCATCAGATGGTGACAGAGTACTGCTGAAACAACCTACACGGGTGTCACAAAGTGGAATTTTTTGCTTTAAATTTTTCGCGTTAGTAATCCCCCAGGGATACTCCTAGAAAAACCTGGCTGGGGGTGTGCGGCCCGCTTCTTAAAACCCTTATCCTAATTAAGACAAGTCTCCCTCGCAGGCAGCCGTTTTTAGTATCGTCACGCAATGATCCTTCCCAGGATCGTTGCGTGACCAGACTAAAAACGGCTGTGATGGAGACTAAATCAAGACCAAATTCTATGATATCGATTTTCCGTAGCCAATTTATGACCTGAACAAAAATTCGATAGGCTACTCACGGCCTGACACGTAAATCGATACCCTGTTTCACAACCTGCCATAAAATAAGTTACCATTCAGAATGATGTTTTAAGGCTTTGTGAAGTGCTTGTGTTGATTGTCTTCTCGATGATGATGAAAACGTAGCTTCTTCTAAAAAGCATATTCAAGCCGACTGGAGTGCAAAAAAACAGCCTATTTGAGACCAAATCAGCCAAAAAAACAGTACACTTTGTGACCGCACATACCTATAATTATAGTCCATAAAAGGGAGTACCTCCGGGTAGTAATCCTTATTAATCGTATCTATAACAAAATTCTCGATCATGACTGGTTCTCCGCGCGCCTATTTGTCACGTAATCGCCGCGCGATCACGTGGGTGTCCCATTACAGGCGTCCGATTTGAACGTTTTGTAACTGGATACCCACGTGATGTTTTCGTCAATTATGCGAGCTTAGATGGCTTTTTTCGCAATATCTCGCACAGTTTTCAACACTAATGTAAAGCGCTACAGATGTTTTCGCTCAAAAGAACTTCCCAAAAATAAAAGACATTTTTAATTCCAAAATTGGTTATAGATGCGATTAATTAGTAATTGGACCTCGTGTCAAACAATTGGATACCCACGCGATTTTTTCGTCAATTACGCGAGCTTAGATGGCTTTTTTCGCAATATCTCGCACAGTTTTCAACACTTAAGTAAAGCGCTACTCGCAGATGTTTTCGCTCAAAAGAACTTCCCAAATATAAAGGATTTTTAATTCCAATATTGGTTATAGATGCGATTAATCAGTAATTGGACCTCGTGTCAAACAATTCAGGGAGTAATCGGTGTGCTCGTATTTTCAAATCGATTTTGAAATAACTCGCCCGACTACTTCCTGAATTGTACTCCACTCAATCCAATAACTACTACTAGTCATGTTTCATTTCAACAATTCCCTGCACCAGTTTGGTTAATTATAGGTGTTCCTTTGTTCTACCTAAATAGTGAACTCTGATATTTTTTCCTGTTTTTCCTTCTATTTGAAGGCAAATTGGTGGCCGAGACAAACAGAAGATGAACACATCGTGCTAGCTCTGCACAGAAACAGAAATCAGACTTTGATACAAAGATAATCTCGTAATTACTTGAAACAGAATACATGCACGGTGTGAACTTACAAATTGTACGTAGTTGTCCCTTTCAGCGGCTGTTTTCTCGGCCTATCAAAAAGAAAGGCGGCTTTTAATTCAGTTTTTATGCTAAAGCAGTCATCCATCTCATCTTAGCAACACAATAATGGAAACCTTCACTGACAAGCTGGCGTTATATTTTAAAAAAATCCCAATCGACACCATAGCAATGAGGTAATAATAAAACATAACCTCTAAATAGGAGAACGTTACTATGCTCTGTATTTTCTTCTTGTGGCTATCTTAACTGTCGCTGGAAAAACACTCCATTTTTTTCCTGGTCTCCTTCGCAGCCGCGACCCAAGTAACGGTTGGGAAGGTCGAATGGGGGGCGGGGGTAAGACGAACCAACTCATGCGCCTAGACTTGCCACAACTCGACTGCGAAAATGCGAATGCGAGGGACGAACTAATTATCTAATCTAGCGGAATCGGGCTTTGAGAAAGTCTACTCATGCGCTGTGATTTGTATCCGAGAGGTAAAAATGGCACTATTATGCCAGCTCGGAATTACCCGCCCTATCCCGCGAGAAAATTGTGTTCTTAAACCATATGCTAAACTCTTTATTCACCACTGAGGTTGTGCGGTCAAGTTTATACATGGATGTTAGCCTCGTTCGTTTTTGCGCGTTTATGAACCTCGACTGTGTCTTGACAGGAGCCCATCACCAGGAGCCTGCAACTACCCCATATTCCTGTCACGGCATTTTCACAGACCGATCTATTTTTAGTTTGAATTTATCTCGAATTCAAATGCCCACAGGAACCTCAGGCCCGGTTCATACGTCGCATTTCTGCCGTGTCGAATGCAATTGAGACAATAGATAATGAGATGATTTGCTTCATTATCTTTTGTTTGAACTGCATTCGACACGGTAGAAATGCGACGTATGAACCGGGCCTCAGTGACCAATTGCTATCATAAGCACGAACTAATGTTGACATGATGACATGATGTCGACATGTTCAAGCGTGAGGCCGCGTTGTTTTATCCTTACCGAAGCGTGCTCATGTAGACTGGAACTGGCCTATTTCGCGGGAAAAATATCTAAAAATAGACTGGTCTGTAAAAATGCCGTTGCATTGGCATATTATGGGAGTTGCAGGCTCCCAGTAATGGACTCCTGCTCTTGACCAATATCCAGCTATATTGATGTCACACTTAGCTTACAATCCGTCTGCATAAAACCTCGTTACCGGGGCTCCTTATCTGCTAATCAACGCAGTGAATATTCATATTTCGGGTTCGGGAATTTTAAAAATATCTAACTAACAGTCTCAAAAGCATCATGTCACGCAGGCCGGCGTCACAGACGTCATGCCAAACTTACAACAGTAAGAACTTGTGACAGCGTCTCTTGTGCTGTCAGCTCTCGTTCCTGTATGTGTTCCAACCTCCGTTGAAGAAACAAAAACTTGCGTTCTGATTTCCTGTGGACAAAAGGAGAGTTTTTTCATTCAGTTTCCAGGCAGAAAAACTCTGAACGCCCCAGATGTTGTGTTTTCACATGACGTCACGGCAGCCATATTGAAACGGTGGCCATGTTTGTGTACCAAACCAATCCTGTGGGAGCTCAACTCTTTTCTTATGTAAATGCATCTCTTGTTCCAATACATTTGCATGTGTGCTAGTCACGTGAGTAAACACCCTATATCCACTTCGACACAAACCCAGGACACTTTCCGTTCGATGAAAAAATTTGGTTTAATGTCTGGAAATTTCCAGCAGTACGACTGGAACAGCATTTTCCAGAATTTTCGGAAAAGGAAACTACCTCGCGAGAAAGCAAAATTTTCGGAAATTTGCAACCGCGAATTTCTATTCCATTCCAATTTCTTCTCAGAATTTCCGGAATTTTCGGTTGAATGGTTCGAATTTTTAAAACGTAACGATTTTGAGATTTTCCAGAAACTCTCTATGAAAATTTTCGATCCCTACAATCCCTGGCAACCTACAATGAGGCTGAAAATAGACCTTTACTTTCTGAGATTCCTATCAGAAAAGAAAAAACATGACAGTTGTAAAAGTGCAGGAAAGTTGGGTACGCCAAATTACTCGATGTTTCAGTTTACTTTTTGCACCTTTTTATAGCTATAGCTGAAGGTGCAAAAAGTAAACCGAAGAAACTGAAGAAACACAACAAAGGGAAAAAGGAGACGCATAGCATTACTGACAAATGTAAGTTTGTGTCAAATTTCCAAAGCGTCTTTCACATTCTGGCATTCTTAGCTCGAGGTTTTGCCAGGCTTTGAGAATCGTTCACAGCCAGTTTATTGTAGGGCGGAAAAACGCCGGGCGGTGAAACGGGCAGTCGGGCTTGGGCCAATGTGTGATGCGGAGAAGGACTGGCAAGAGCGCTCCTTCCACGCTTCCGGTGCAATTAATGGCTGCCAAAAATCGCCTCTCGACAAACCGGAAATGGAATTTTCTTTCTTTACTCTTAAGCCACCAGTGACCTCTTTTTAAAGCCCTGTTTGATATTTTGCCCTAGAACTCAATACTATTTTGTCTGTTCGAACATCACTTAAGTACTTTCAGTTCGTCGTAAGCTGCTCAAATTTGAGTGAAATGAGAGTGTCGAATGCAAGAATGTCCCGCTTATCATGACCAAGTTCTGTTCCGCTGCTTCTTCTTCTCCACATCACTCCAGTCCAAATTTTACACATGTTGAAGATCGATAGCTTTTACATAACATAGAAAATAAAATCAGCTTGATATATTTTGATATCTGAGCAGCGTTTCAGACCTTGAAAGTTTCCCTGCTCTTGCCACACGTTTACCAGGATTTTGCCCGAGAGTATATCGCGACCAAAAGGTAATAACACTTTGCGAGTTTGAGTTCCGACTGAACTGCAAGCTTGCAAGCAACACGCGATGTTTCATCAAGACACAGAAAAGTTCCCCTGTAAATACTGCTACTGTGTGAAAATCCAATAAATCGCTGGTTATCGATGAAGAAGAGCGCCCGCCGATGCGTGTTTTGTAGCTAAAAATGGCAAATAGAACTTCAATTGCGCTCTTTCGTGTAAAAACGTACATCGAACTCAAACAAGTCTAGCTCTAAATACATTTAAGACTAATTAATGTTTGAGAAAATACTAGAAGTTCAGCTGGAAATAATGGAAGACAGCAGAGATAATCATCAAAGTTACGACAGGTTGCACTTTCTTTGACCAATCAGAATAACGATTGTGCTTCTCTAAACTCCCTGTCTAATTTATTATTTCACTATGTTGAAGAAACACGCATGATGTTAGTAGCTTTATAGCGTTGGTGAAAACTGTTGCAGCATACACCTTATTCCAAAATGGCTGCCATTTTAGTATTCTTTTGTTTACTTTCAAATTAGCCCATGTTGCCACGTTTAAGGGAAAAAATTCTTTTGAATATCGCCATGACCGCTGAATAAAAACACTGACAACGCATTTGTACAGGGTTAGCCTCGACCTTAAAAAAATATTCATAAATACCAGCGGGATGGTGCCACAAATTTGAAAATTAAACAATACACAGACCCGTAAACAGGTCATCTTCTCGCTGGAATTTGTGAATATTTTACTTTAGGTCGAGGCTAACCCTGTACAAATGCGTTGTCAGTGCTTTTAATCAGCGGTCATGACGAATTCGAAACTGGACTATTTCGAGTTTAAGAACGAAACAACAACAAGGGGTAATTTGCAAGAAAACAAAAGAATACTAAAATGGCGGCCATTTTGGAATAAGGTCCATATCTCAGCACAAAAGATGGCGAAAATATTTTGTCAAGTTTTTGACACTGACTGGGACATAAAAGTGCACGCACTCCACTGTGCGTGTAATTTCTTAAGAAATCCAAGTTTGAGTGTAAGTGGAATCTCGTTTTAGTAGGCCCCAGTCTACTGCATCACACCTTTTTGCCCGGACCCGCTCGTTTGACCGCCCTACGTATAAGCAAGCGCCTGGGTTTATTGCTTTGTTTGTAAAGCCATTTAATGTTTCTTTCAAACAATGAGCTAAAAAGAAAAGCCGTGAATTATGAAATGAATCGTCAGTAAGGAAAGCACTCACTTCAGTGACTTTTTATAAGCTTCAAGTTCTCGTTCGAGTTGAGCGTTTTTAGCTTCGGCGTCTGCAATTCAAGAACGCAAACAATTACAAGTCCATTTCTTTCTTATCATTGTTGCACACGAAATTACACAAAATATAAAACAAGAATGTACCTGCAAATTTTATGGCTACGTTGCTCTTTTCCTTCTGGATTGCCTTTAATATGTACAAAACAAACACAAAGACGAGAAAATGAGTAAAAATACGCATACATGTAGGATGCTCAGTAGTCCACGATTGGTTTAAATGCCGGGACGATAACCTTTGTCAAGTATGACGATAACCTTTGTCAAATTATTTGCTCTTTGAACAACTTGGGCAAGAGATATGTATTTCCCTTTCATGTTAATTTGAACTCAGTCGTGGATAGAAACAAGTTACACACCTGCAGTCGAGAGTTATACTCCTCTGTCTCTAACTTCGTTTTAGCTTTTAAGTCTTCAAGCACACTAAAAGAATAGTAAGCGAAGGTGTTGATATCATTTCACAAATTAAAGTCAGTTCCTTTTAATGTTAAAGGAGGTGATCGTGATATTTTTACGTGATTTTTTTTCTAGCGCTTTCAACCGGTACAGCTTTTTTGATTTTCCCGCACTTTTCGGCACATTTCGTTTATTCTGTGCTTGCATGGTTATCGTTCGCATGTGACACTCTGGCCTGTTCCAGGCGTTCGCATAATTCAAGAGCAAAGCAAACAAGAAGGCAAGAGAGAAACTAAGAGAGGAGTGCACTGAACGTAGGAAAGCGAGAGTTTTTTCACTTCTCGCCCTAATCGCCGTTTTTTCGCTGCTCCAAACTCGCCACACACCTGGAGCGAGCTACAATGACTACTTTTTTTCCCACGCTTGTCGCTAGATAAACTGTTTGGGTTTCGCGCGCTTTACGCGTTTTCTCTTCCGCACTCTCATAGTGATTCAAGTTCTCAGTATTTCTTTGTGTTGGCTTTTAGTTCTAAAACAGCTAATAGAAAACCTCTCAGAGACAGTGGCAAATGTCTGATGAAGAATGTCAGCATGGCACTAGATCCCTTACCTTCTACATTCGTCCATTATCCTCAAATGCTCCTGAACTGACATCTTGTGCTCTTGATCTGCTACAACAAACTCGTGCTGCCGTAACAGGTTGCTATGGGTACGGCGCATATCATCTAGCTCCGTTTCTAGGCGTCGCTGGGAGGACTCTTGACTTGAAATCCGCTTCGACAACTTAGAAACTATAAGAAATAAAGTAATAGCCACACTTGTTAATAACAAAACAACCTGCACTTAGTTTTTCACGAAAAAGCCAACATACAGCCTGGCCGATGAGGCCGAGTTTCCGAGTTCTCATTTCATCTCACTTACTTTTATTTTATTTCACTTGCTCTTTCGACAAGACTATTTTGAGAGTTTGTCGACTTCAGTTTTAGGACTTTTCGACTTTTTCGATTTATAGTTTTTTTACATTGCTGTATTTGTAGTTTTTAGTGTATGGACTAGACGCTCTAAGAGCGTTAACTCGGGCTTCGTACCGCAGTACCAAATCGTACGTTACGAGTTGCAGGACGCGTATTGAACACAATAAACACAATAAAATGATCAGGATATTTTCCGCTGAGGTATTTTCTATTCAAGTTGCTTCGTTGAGTATCCTCCTAACCCAGTCGCAAGTTGTAAGTTTAAACCATTTTGGTTCAAGAATCAAGCACAGCTGTGTTTACGCATTTATGGAGAACTTGTTTGCAAAGAATTTTCCAGGTCTTTAATTTTTCAACTAATGGCGCTTACTATGCTAGCAGAAATTGTAGGAAGTTTGTAGGAAGCGATGGCTTTGCCAAAGCAACAGTCCAATGAGGTGTCAATTTACATTGCATATATTTGCATAAACTTTCAAGTTGTGTTTTTGCGGATAACTTCCGAGAATGTGCGATCCTTAACGCAGTTCATGAAGAAATATTCAACCTACATAATTTTATTAAATCAAGGTTGGAGTATGTTTGAAAAGGGACTCGTTCAGAAGGGAACATGCTGTCTTGTTTGGTTTCGTGCTCAACTAGTTCGTGTCAGGCAACAGGATTTCTACAAGGATTGGCTAAGTACATTTGAACCACTAATGAAATAAATTTGGCTTAACTATCGTCAGTGCAGATTTTTTTAGAACCTCAGTGGCAAGAACCTCCATAATCCCGCACAATTCCCCACACAATTGAAGTTTTAATTTGTCTCCAAAATCACGCAATGCAAATTTTTTTTACGTCCCACTACAAAGCCAACCAACTTGGAGGTAAGATATTTAATTCAAGTAACCAAAAGTCTTATCTTTAAAAATTTGGAGATCAACAGATTTTGTGCGAAGCTACGAGTCCAAAAACGTTTTCGTATTTAGTTCGTTTTATTACAATATGACTTGTTTTACTGCAATGTTCTTAATATTAAATAACAGCAGAAGCCACATGCCATCGGCTCAGTTGTTATCCCATGAGAACGTTTCGAGCATGAGCTTACCTGGCTGGCTTTGAAGAATATAACTCGAGGACCGACCCTTACGGAATTGTATGCGAGATGAACGTATATGGCGCGATACTTGCCAAAACTTTCAAAACACCGAATTCAAGCGACCAACGTCGCGTTTCTCGTCCCTAGTTTCCGCGGTCTACGCATGGAACGCCTGGGACCATGACCCCCCTTTTAGCGAGGAAAACGGTTACATTTTCTGATTCGGGCTTTTCGTATACGGAAGCCCGAGTAATAATGATCTATTCGACACTGCAAAGCGCATTTGGGCATTACGAAAATGCGCTATAGACATTTCTTAATTAATCAATTAATTAATTAATTATCTTAATCAATTATCCTCTCCTCACGGTTCCCTCGCCGAGATATTCAGGATGACGAGTCCAGACCACGATCTACATGTAGTCCAGCTCTGGTCATCTCTGTGTCATACAGCTCTAACGTAGCGTTGTGTGACAGACAGAGGACCAGAACTGGACTAGACCACGATCAAGCGTGAAAGCTGGACAATTTCGGAGGAAAAATAAACAGCTCACAGACTTAGTATTGACATTGTAACAGTCTACGTATCTCAATGTCTGTGACGGCAGTCATATAGACTGGTCACAGTCTCCTATTTTTCCGTGAGATCGTAGGTGTCGATCATCGAGTCCGACAGGCAGCCATCTTGGTCTCTTGATGCGAGCGAAACTGGGGAGAATACAAAATGCCCATGTGCAGGGGTGGTGGGAGGGGTTTTTTGTACTCTCCCCAGTTTCGATCGCAACAAGAGACCAAGATGGCGGTCCATCGAACTCAACGATCGACATCTTCGATCTCACGGAAAAATAGAGGACTGTCATACCAACCTTCCTGTCCGTGAACCCGCTGCATTTCCTTCATTTTTCTGTCTTGTATTTCTTGCTGTTCCATCAACAGAGCGTTCTCCTCCACCACAAGCTTGGCCTGCTCCTGAAGCTGTTGCCTACAGAGAAAAACGGAGCGAGGAAAACACCTCACCGTCAATCAGTTGAACCTGTAAAGGCCAGCTTTTCTACGTTGCTCTGGCAATGTGCTAGCCCAAGTGTAGCGGCACCATCCCCTGAGGAAAAACAGGGGATGCCGGGTACGACTGGACGTAAGCTAACAATGCGCGCAAAAGAAAACGCTACACTATTCCTCGCATCAATAAAAGTAAATAATCTATAATCGTTTCATACCATTCGTCAGGACCAAGGGCATCAGGACTGGACTTACTAACACTCTGTAATCAACAGGAAAAGAAACGCGAATGAGAGATTGTGTTAAGGATAATCAAGAGCAGGAGAGGATGATTTAAGAGACCACATTCCCAGCCTTATGACAAGAGAACATGATCCTCTGTTGGCATGGTCTAAATTCTTATCGTGTTAACAATATAATTTTATAATCAAGCTTAAAGGTTATCAGAACCTACGAAATGAGCAATCCTTTTTAGAGAAACTAATTCTCTCAACTGGTAAAACAACAATGTACTGTACACAGAAAAGGAAGGGAAATTTGTTCATGTATATATATTGTAATTCGAAGTTAGTGTTAAAACAACCCAAACCTACCATATGAAGCTGTTGATTTTCCTTCACAACTTCCATGACTCGCGCCTTAAACGCGTTCAGCTCCTCCTAAAAGAGAAGGAGAAAGAAGTAAAGACTTGAACACCAATGGGACCAACTCCACAGTCTGTCCCAAGTTTTTGAGAGACTGGAACAGGCTACATGTACCAATGGCACTGCACTTGAACGGATTTTAATCCGCTCTTTTCCTGATTGGAAGAGATTTTCTAGCTGCGTTGCTAACAGGAATCGACCATTTCATCAGTCACGTCATTTATGCAAGGAGATTTAACACAGACAAATCCCAACAACAGCTCCAATAAATGACTGTGCACGCAAGAACGTGCTCTATGTCATCAAGATATCATGACGCATCAGTGCAATCAAGTCCTGTCCAGTCTAGACTGCTGGCAGTCTGTTATGAGGCGAGACGCTTTAGCCTAAAGGGGAATGGGACGAGACGTCTCGCCCTCTTCCCTACTCGGCCACCGCCATACCGCTCTTCTGCGTTCGCGATGACTAAACACTTGCCTGAGTGACCCTTAGAGAAAAAACCGGCTGCCAACAGACTATGTCCAGTCTATTTCACGTTATCCCCGTCTTTGTCCTACCTCTTGTCAGGGAGGCTTAAAAATACTTACATCGTAAGTTCTGATCAACTGTTCCTTTTCCTTCAGGCGATCGTCGTACGCCAAAAACAGAGGAGCCAGGAACTTTGTGTTCACCTGAAAAAAATTGGAATTTTTTTTTAAAAAACATTAAAACGCCATTTCACTCTACACTCGTCGCAACGATGGTTCTTGCAGGAATTTAATTTAATTCTAATTGGATTAGAATTTGGTCTAATTTGATTTGTACTTTCAGGCATACCTGCTATTAGACCAAAAAAATTCCGGTTTCAATTTCTCGAAGTTTGCATTGGCAAAAGAATTTTCCAGAAAAGAGGAAAAACCTGAACAGGAATACCTAAATTTCCGAACATTCCATGCAAGGAATTTCCGTTCCATTTGATCATGCTCTTGAAATTTTCAGAATTTTCGGCGGACTAGTTCGTACATGTATTTGGAAAATTCAATACCTTCGCGGGCACTTTCCGTTCCATTTCCCCCAGTTTCTAAATTCATGAACTTTTTGGCTAAATGGAAACACCTGATAAGTCTTACGAGAAAACAAAAAATGCATGTACGTCAAAAAATGCATGTACGCACCTATCGAAGTGGTGAAATATATGAAGTTTTGAGCGGAATGGTGTACCATTATTTCATTTGATACCTACCAACCATGGGGCGGCTTCTTTCTTGTAAGGTAATGCCATGCCTTCTACCTCCTTCAAGGAAAATTATTATGTTAAATTACGACTCAAACGATTGACTCGAATCAGGTCTAGCTCAAATCTTGAAGTAACATACCTCAAATGACACTGGTCGATATTTAGCTTGATATCTGCTTAGTTCCACGTTTAGTCGATGAACTGCGGGAACAAGTAACATAGATGTAAACATTACATAAGCAATACAGTGCATTTTGGTCATTCATGAACTTGCACCACTGGCAATATGGCGAGGGAAACCTTGAAAGGGTTTACTTATTGCTCAAAATAAAGAGAGACTGTAGGAATGTATAAAATGCACACCAGAAGGATGCCAAAGACGGGGAGGAACCAAGGCAACATGGTGGAGGAAAGCAAAGAAAGAGATGGAAAGAGCTGGGTAGAGGACCTGAAGCGTGGTGTGCTTTCCAGTCGCCGACAGAGCTGGTCGGTGGGGGCCTTGTGTCACTTGGTATGAAGAAGATAGGTGAAGGTCAACGATGGGGGTGCTGTAAACTCAATTGTGTCCAGGATTGGACGCAAGTATTGTTTAATTAGTACTTCATATTTGGCAGGGTTATTTGACATTTTCATATGACTTCATATTTGACAGAATTGTGTGTGTTTTGGTGACTTTTTACCAATGAGGACACTTTGTGTCACTTATCATAAGGAATCTGAATCTCATTAGCGTTCAAGCCTGGACATATATCTTTATACAATAACCAAATCAATGCGCGCGCTCTGATTGGTCAATCAGCTGTGGGTTATTGTGCCGGTAAACCCACGGAAAAATCGCGCGTCTTCTGAATTATTATATAAAAGCAATAGACCACAAGTTTTCTATGAGTTATAGGCTGATAAACCACTTGGGATGTTGGTAGAACACTCGAAGAATTCGTAAACCACTCGCCTGCGGCTCGTGGTTTACAAATTTTTCTCGTGTTCTACTAACATCCCGCGTGTTTTATCAGCTTACAACCCACAGAAACTTGTGGTCTATTGCTTAAGTAATCTCAGCTATTTCTCAATAGACTACAAGCACTCCCTGTTTCGTTTAGTCCTTCAAGCGTGACCGTGCATACACTGTGAGAAAACAATGGCCGCGCGAAATCACGCGGTTTTCTTTCACGTCACGCACGGCGGGCTTAGAGAAAGAAGCACTACTCGTAATCTGATTTCTCAGTTGACAGTTAAAATGTTGTTCAATTCTCATCTTTCTGTTAAACCCCATCCAGACCCTCGATAACGGCAAAAGAAAAGGTATCAAACCTGTATCCCGCAAAACTTTCTGTTCTTGGTGCAAGTCTTTGATTTGTTTTTGCAAAACTACGGAAGAGACACCTGTGAGAGGCGAAAACAAAAAGGCTTGTTAGCTCCAAGCTCAAAATATGAATTCTCGTCACTTACTGTATTTGTGAGAATTCGGTTGAAATCATTCACTGGTTAAGAACTTACTATATAGTCTTTACTTATCCCTGACACCACACCTGACTGCTTGACAAAAACACTGAAGTTCAAAGCGCCAAGACATAAAATAAATGCACTACAAATCTAACCTGTTCCCTTCTGGAGAGAAAGTGCCAGTTGCTTCAAAGCTTTGTTTTCTTCCTGAAGCGAAGTGTTCAGTTCCATTAAGGCCGATTTCTCTGACTCAAGCAGTTCAATTCGTCCTTTGGACAAGCGATAAACCTCGTCATCCCTTACAACTTGCACTTTTGTCACTTCTGCTTCAGTCTTCTTGATCGTCGTTTCAAACTCGACATTTCTTTCACGCGTTTTCCTTGATTTCCTTTCCGATTTTTCATGTCCTTTCCTACTGCTTGTCTGCCCACGTCGTGGACTTTCTTCATCTCTTCGTCTTCCCTCTGTTTCGACGCGACGTGAACTATCCGAAGCATGTCTCCTGTTTCTACTATGCCTCCCCTCTACATGTATTTCATCGCGATAGGACAAGTCTGAGCTCTGGCTTTTACGCCCAAGTCTCGCCTCATCAAACTGAGAAGACTCGTCAGATATCCCGTGTCTTGTTTTCCCTTCTTTATCATGATATGAAGTTCTCACATTAGCTTGATCTTCTCCTCTCTCTCGTCTCTCTCCCTCATAATACGCGCTGTTAAATTTATCCTGATCTTCTCTTTTGTCCAACCTTTCTTTCCTTTCACCAGCTTTTGATTCCATATTCGTGAAACTCATTCTTTCCTTCCATTGTGCCTCGGATTCTGCGTGTTTTCTCCTCATTTCTTCAAGTTCTTCCTCAAGCTGTCTTCTCCTGGCCTCCTGTTCTTTAATTTTTCCTTGAAGCATTTCTTGGTTTTGCTCTAAAGCCTGTTAAAGTCCAAAAGAGGTTTCGCACCAATCAAGTTTGCCCTTTGAGTAAACACCTTTTAAGAGGTAAAACACATTCGTTCTCTACTGTCTTAGTGTATCTTGAAGTAAGTCGAAGCTAAAACTACTTTTGAGAGTAAAACCACTGACTACACGAGTGACCGCTAAGTGGTGAACTCGCACAACATCTTGGTGTGAACTCAAAAAGTTGGCAGCAAATGCGGATGGTGTAAACTCTATAGACTTCTCCCGCATTCCACTTCAGTGCGTTCGAACAATAACACTAAAGAGAGGTTGGGGTGAACATTTTCATATATTTACTATGTTTTTGTCCACCCTGACCTCGACTCGGCGCCACTGTTTGTTGGAATGCAGGAAGGGTCTATTGGGTGAGAAACATCGGAGCCAAAGTCCTTCCATCCTAGCAGGAATGGTACAAACCTTTCTCTCATGTGTAAAGCTGTTGCTCTGTTCCTCAAGTCTTTGCTGTTGCAACACGTGCAGTCTCTGAAGCTCATTCTCCTGTCGGCGCTGTTCATTCAGGAGATTAACTATTTGTTGCTCTTGTTGTTTAATCTCTGCCAAATCTTCACCAGCTGGGCTCAGAAGATTCACGCTGGACTGCAGCTGTTTTTGTTGTTCCTCTGGTAAAAAAATCTTGCAATTAACTTCTAATGGTTGTATTCAGACTGTTAACAAGTCAGCTGCCTGGGTAGGCTTGGCCTGTTTAAATTACAGAAAAGCTATCCAGCGCCCAAAGAAAGTCAGGTCCATTGGGGCAAGTGGATTCTGTCCATTAGCTGCCCAATGGGAAAGTGAAGTTTTGGGGGGGAAAACCTTTGAGGAAATTCAAACTACTGAGGTACTAGGTGAAATTATTACGTTAATTCAAGAAAATAAGGGAGGGAGGCTAATGACAATAATTTTAATTCAGCTTGCTTGAATATCAATCTCAAATTAGTTTTCTAAATGCACCTTGTTACAATTTGCACTTGCCACATCTCAAAGAACACAAAATCCGTAAATTCTTTTAATTTTGAGAAGCTTGGCTCAGGGACAACTAAGGGACAGAGTCAACTGGCTGCTGTTAAGTGGTTTCACAATATGGATCAGCTATAGAATCTAGCATGATTCTCAAACAGGCTGAGGTAGCTTGCTCCCATTCTGACCTTGGACCACCTGAGTGTGTAACCAGTTACTGGTTGTCAATATGAAGTAAGTCTACAATAGAGCTGGTTATTTTATGGTCCGTGGTGAAAACGAACAGAAGTTTGATTTTATTCACAAGTATGTTAAAAACTGAGAGGATGGGAGAGATGTATGCAGAGGTTACCACAATGTTGTCCTCTTTCCACTGAAAAATATTGTGCAATGTGCAACTTTCACTTCTGTTTTTCCTGTTTCCCACAACATTGGGAATACCCCTTGCTGCCATTTCCTCCACTGCTGTTTTGTGAACTTATTAAATTTGCAGGTTCCTGTGTCCCCCCTGGCCCTCCCTATTCTCCTTACATGAACAAAATAGAAACATGGTCCTTGTGGCAAACATACCTAGAAAGAATTCTGTCCATATTGTCCACTCTAATTTCATTTTTTGACACATTGATCAATTCATCAAGTTCAGGTCCCAATAAAGGGAACAAGAAACAGACTCTGGTCCTGTTCCAAGACTATAATAGACCATTTTACAGTTGTCTGCTTAATGTCCTGGCCTTTGAATGGCAGCGAGACTGGAGGTAACCTTGTTTTGATTAAGACTTCGCTGTTTTTGTTGTGTAAATCAAGTTGTTCTAATGCTAACTTTGTGCATTTACATGACAAACACAGAGAGGTCTGTATCAAAGCGAGGTCATATCCAGCTTTGCTGCCAACTAAAAGCCAGTTCACAGAGCAGAAAACTGTAAAATGACCTATTTTCAGAAATTTTTTAGCCCCCAATCAAGATAAAGCAGGATCATACCTAACTGCCTGATCTGCTCGCTTAATTTCTCCTGCTGTTGAAGAGCTTGTGCTTGTTGATCCTGAGAATACTTCAACTGGTCCTGCTGCTGCTGAAGAAATTCTTGTTGCTGTCGCACTAGCTCACGCTGGAGTCTCACATCTGACTCACTGACTGCTGGACCTCGTGGTGACAGATCAGCATTCTGTCATAACAAATTTTAGTTCATTTCTTGTTTTGTGTTACAAAAACTAGAAGCACTGCTGCTGTACTTTTAAAATATACTTTGACTTATCATGAGACGGTGAACACTAGTACAGTTAATAACATGAGTGAGAGAGTGATTCCCTCAACAGAATCAAGGATATTAAGTAAAACTTGAATTAGGTTTTTCAGTGGGCCAGACACAACAACCAGCCAAGTACATGTATATAACCCAGAATATCATATGCATAATTATGATTCTGCTACGTAACAATAAATCACTGTTTTCTAGTAGAGCCTGCGGATCTGTCATTGATAGCACCACAAAATAAAGTTAAGTAACATAGAAAAAAATAATTGGAAACAAAATGCATTAATACGACCATGGCTAGACAATCATTGCCACAAATGAATACAAAACAACCACTATGAGCCTGAATGAGATTTAGCTAGAGTCTGCTCAATACATACATTTACCTCATTAAACTCTTGCTGCATTTTTTCCAAAGCCCTGAGCTGTTCCTGCAGTTTCCATTGTTGCCTGACAACTTCCTGCTGTTGCTGTTGTTGAATTTTCTGTTGTTCTAACTGTTCCTGATACAGATGGTGCTGTTGCTCTACCATTGTTTCTAACTGTTTCTGCCTTTCCAAAAATGATGTCTCATGTGCTTGTCTGGCTTCCTCTAGTCTCTGTATTAAAACTGGATCTGCAAACCCTTGACCATCACGGCTACTTTCAACAGACTGGTTTGGGCTCGAGTCTCTTCTCCCTTTCAATGGCCCTTGAGCAGCCAAATCAGCTTGTCTGTGTCTTTCTTGCTCATTGAGTAAATGAACAAAAGAGGAAACCTTGTTGGCTCTCTTCACTTGCGTTTTGAAACTTGGGCGATTACCTTCCTGCCATGATTGCTCAACTGGGGATTGGAGATCCTCTTGAGGCTCATAACCATCAAGCCCAGCAAATGTATGACTTAAACCAACCTGTGCCTCCTCAATTGTTGCTTCAGACACTGGAGCAATACTTTCTGTCAAAGTATCTTTAAACTGTTCACGTTCAAATGTGGTTCTTCCATCAAAATCACTTGTGTTCTTGGGTACTACTGGTGACATATAGCTCTCTGAATCCTCTGAGACATCACTCAGTGCAAGTTTTTGTGACACTCCTTCAAAGCCCAGTCTCTCCACCACCTTCAATGCTCTTCTTTGCTCATCTGTAAGTTTGTTCTCTGGTGGGTCTGAAGGTACAGGAGGCAGAGGCTGTCCTGGGCCATCCAGTTGATCCAGTGCAGATCTTTTTCCTTTCTTTTTACTTCGTAAAGGAGCCTCCGGGCTTGAGTCTCCTAAGTAAGGTGGGATGGGGGGAGGAGTATCACCATCCTCATCTTGAGCAGCATCTTCAGATACTTCCTGAATCGTGTCCGGGGTTCTCCTCTTAGTGCTTGGCCTTTTTCTGTGAGATGATGCTCCATCAACGGAATCTTGTCCGTCATGTTTACCCTTTCTACTACCTCTAGCACTGCGTCTTCGTCCTCCACTAGTTGTGCTCTCTTCATCATGACTGGTGACATCAGTCAAGTCGTCGCTGCTGCTATACTCACTTACTGACTCCTAATATTAACACAAGCAAAACAAAAAGGGTTATTAATTAAAATAACATTTGGAGAAAAGTCTTACAAAGTCCTAAAAAGCCACTTAGTACAACCTTGTCTGAGAAAAACATACAGTCGAACCTTGATTATTCAGACTCATTGGGACCTCGGTAAATAGTCCGGATAATCGAGAGTCTAGATAATCGAAAATATGAATATTAATGAGAAAGAAATGTAAACAAAAGGTATACCACAAAGAAAACATCATTTTAACTGTGAAATCCACACAGCCTGCATGTACAGTATTTACAAAATAAAAACTTTCAGTTTAGGTATTTACGTCAAACATTTAAACTGTTCAAGCATGTTTGTTTGTTTCAAAGACTTGTAGGTTGACCGCATTGTGAAGTCCATCATGCGTCTTAGCTGCATTAACTGCACAGGGTCAATATTGTTCTGTGATTCCATCCACGACAAGCATTTTATGAAACATTGCGCTACCTCTTTAGTTGATCACTTTGTGCAGTTTCTATAGAAATGGTTCAACAGTTTCTTCTACTCCTGAAAGTTTCTTACCTTGAATGCTGAGGTTCCTGATGTCATGCTGTGTTTTAAACTTTTCAAGCCAGCCAGTTGGTGCTTTGAATGCGCCATCGGCCGTCTCTGTGTTTAACTGCGTAGAGAAATGTTTTGCTTTCTCTTGAAGAAGCAGACCTGAAATTGGTCTTCCAGTAGATCTTTGTTGAATAAACCAGGCATACAGGGCTTTACCCTGCGATGGACTAGCATCCCATCCAGGGGGGTGTAGAAATACTCCTAGTCGCTTAATGCTAAGGAAACCGGGATAAGCTCCGGCCTGATGGGCCACTTGGCTCGTATGCAGACTTACCTTACCTTACAGGGCTTTACCCAACTGCTCATTATCAGCCAGCTTCAGGGACTTTCATTTTAATCCTTTGCTTGTCTCAATGCTGGCAGTGAATTTTAAGATCTGTCTTTGTTCTTCCGTATGTCTGAGATCTGCTGCTTGCTGATGCCAAATTCTTGTCCTAAATTTGTTCATTTCTCTCCTTTATCTAAACATGAAACAATTATCTGCTTATCTTCATAGACATGATAGACAGCAGGAACTAATCAAGCATGAAATTCCCTTGGCAACAAGACAATTGAGCCAATCAGATATCAGCTGAATGCATCAGAATATTTCTGTCTCGTCGCACTTGGGAATTTTGAAAAGCGCACAGGATAATATGCTGTTTCAACAGTCTTTTGAAAGGACTATTATGCTTTTTGCAACTTTGAGTTTTCACATTCATAACTAATTAATATTCATGAAAAAGTTGGGACCTGCGAAAAAAAGTCCGGATAATCAAGGTTCAACTGTACTCACATATTATTTAACAATAATTATTCTACAAGCACATGTTGGATATAAGTTGATGTAAAGCTAACAAGGTACATAGCGAGTTGAGTAGGCTATAATCAGGTCTCTTAGTATAATTTCCAGAGGTGAATATGAGAATTGGACATTCTAATTGGTCAAAAAGCTTGGCTTATGACACTATATCACAGCACTAGGCAGTGTATATAACAATTCAGAGCTTTATTAAACTCGCCACCCTTGCCATCTCGGCAAGTAAACATTGCAGACAGTTGCTGAATGAAATATTATTTTCATTCATTTAAAAGACATCACTACAAGTACAGTTTTTTTTTTGGAAGGATGGAGAATTTTCAAAATGACTACTGTCCCCATTGAACCACAAATCTCTTCAAGAACTCCTATTCAAGACATTTAAGGAATGTGAATGCAGTGGTTACAATGCTCTCCAGCAGGTCAGATTGATTGACCGATATTAATTTTTTTTAAATTAATTACAACCTTCTCATTTTAAAAGATGAGGACAATTGTGAGTGAAGTCAACAACAATTAAACAAAAGTACGGGATGAATTTATTTTTCATACTCTTTCCCTTGTTTGTTTTACTGTCAAATCTGATTCAGTAAATTATTCCTAAATCAATGTACATGTCAGTGTCAGTGGAGCCCAAGAACATGACACAGTGTCCCCAGCCAGGGCTCAAACCCGGACTGCTCAATCCAGGACAAGCACACGCGTACACTAACCACGAGGCCACCACACCTCCACTAATGTACATGTAAGCTTATTATTAAAACCACTGCTGCATACATGCTTGCAAACAAACAACTGCATCTGCGTTGCTACATTGTATGTTTTAGTCCATTATTTTGCAGTTGTTGATATTCACCTCACTCTGAAAATTATACTAAAACAATTACTCACCTCAAGCTCAGTGAACATTGGTGAATATTCACCTTGACTTTGTTTTGGTAAATATTCACCAATGTTCATTTACCTGTTGAATATCCAACAAGTACCAGTTAAATAACATTATTAGTGTTCAATTATTAATAAAAACACCAACCTCGTTCTCAGGGTCTCTTATCTTACCACACCCTGGAGTGAGTGAGGAGAGACCCTCTTTGGGTCTGGTCACATGAATCTGGGAGATTACAATAAATAATTAAGGTGATTCCTGAGTATTGCATTGCGCATCCCTACTGTGCATGATTTTGACGTCATTAGTGCGCACAAATGAGCGCGTGCACGTGCAAAACCCACCTTGTTTTAAACGGTGCAATTTTTTTCCACAAATTTTATATGATATTGTTCCATATGTTCCTTTCTTTCTGTCAAGTTTTCTTCCAAGTATTACTTTGATAAACCGTACTTTCAGCCACCGCAAAATGTAATGTAGACCAATGAATACGCACGAGATTAGCACGAGTACAGGCATAAATGGGGCAAGATTGGCCTATCATGTCTCTTTTGCGAGAATGGTGACCCATCACTTTTATTTTATTTTTCAAAACACTGCTTTGTAGGGAACATTCAGAGAAAGCTTTAAAAAATTCATCGGTAATTTTTATTTCTGATGAATCACCTTAAACAAACTATTGAAGGGATGGGTGGCCTAGTAGAATTTTTTCTATGCTTAGCCTATGGGAGTGCAGGATGTGTTGTCACCAAAATAAACTGGGAACAATATGATGCTCTTATTCTGCAAATGCCAAGGAAAACTCATCTATTATCTGATAGCAGAAATCAAAGTTGCTGTAGGTTATGTGATTCAGTTATATTTAAGGACATTGCATAAGCTTAAAGAGCATGTGTAATTGTTTCTATGGCATTGAAAACCGTTGAATTAATTTTTACATTTATCCAGTGATCCAATTAATAAAAGCTTAAGCTTACGTGATATTGTACCGAACACAGAATGTGCTCGTGTACAATTTTGTATCTGCATTCAATAAAAGTGCGCATATATATTTGGTACTACTTGATAACGACTAGGTGAACTTTAAGCCTCATACCTCATCTTTGTCTTTCTCAGCGGACTGTTTTGATGCACCCTTCTTTCTCTTGTCCACTCTAGAATACACTACAGGCTCGATGACTTGACCATTTTCGTGATCTAAAATATGATAAAAATGTTGTGATGGGTTTTCCTCAGCTATTGCTCCCTCCACTTCCTCTCTTGCAGCAGAAGAAAATTCACCTCTCGACATCCTAAAGTATTTCGTTGTCTTGTCAAAACTTTCTCCCTCTTGCACAGTTTCATACGTTCTTTCGTTTTCCAACCTTTCTTCGCGATTGTTTTGTTCAGGGACATTAGCGCTAGCATCACGTTCTCCTGCGCTTGCAGGTAGTTCGGCCGGTGGACGCTTGGACAAATCACCAATTAAAACCCTGCCGATGTTTCCTGCCTCCCCCAGTGCCTGAGCGATCGGCGAAGGTGTTCGTCGAGGCCACGTTTGAGATAAGCTTAAATTGGTTGGTGTTCTAGGAACTGCCGCGAAAATGGCGCTTGGAACAAGTGTGGACGCAATACGGCTCTGTAAATTTACACAAAGATACATACATACATTAAACGATTAAACGATCAAACTTTCACGGTCACATTTAATACGAACGAAACCTGAT
>CM042746.1:7819332-7826832 GCA_022496165.2 Catalaphyllia jardinei
GTGCCGATCCGGCTTCCACGGTCTTTAACCGGTCGTTTCGCCAACGAGTCAGTTCGCCAACGACCAGTTCGCCAATGTATGAAGTCGATTCGCCAACGTCGAATGTCAGTTCGCCAACGCAGCTAAACTACAGAATGCAGGGCCACTTTTTGCCTACATGCATATCAATTATTCCTCGTTCTTTTTTCCACTGCCGAACCAAACAAGCCACTAAATATGTGAACCCAACACTTCACGCCACACAACTTATTCCTCCTTTCATCCACTGCCAAGCTAAACGAAAAAGTATTTTGGACGTTGGCTCCCGAAGTAACTGGTATATAAGCATTGGCGAACTGACATTCGATGTTGGCGAACTGGTCGTTGGCGAAACGACCGGTATTCGGCTTCCACCGCATAAACTCTTCTCCGTCCGCCATTACACCATGCCATGTGCTCATCAGTAAAATCTTCGCGCATGCGTATTAATTACAGAATTGCAAACTGTGGCTGGACGAAAAAAAAAAATGAAGCCGAAATTTCAACTCGGGCGTTTCCTTTGGAAAGCCCGAGTAATAATTTGCAGATTATATGAACCGTGCCAACATGTTTTAAGGTGATCGTTCTGTGTGATGTTATCACGTGATCTTCAGGACTGTGTAAAAGTACGGCAATCGACTCTTGAGATTCAAGCGAACAGAACTGTATTTTCTTCGTTTACTCGTCATAAAACCAAAGAGGGGTTGTTTTAAATCTTTGGAAATGATTCAATTAGCTAACTTTGCAAGCAAAAATAAGGAAAAGTCTCCAAGAGGAAAAAATCAAGCAGAAACGGAAAGAAAAACGCCGCCTTAAAAACCAGAGCAAACTTAAAGCCAGCCTACGGAAACTACCAGAGCTCCACTTCCGTCACTATCCTTTCTGCCAACACCACTTTCTGGGAACGGATCCTGTCAGTTATGAACATGTCAATTTGACACTGATTCGGAGAAAATCGACATTTTAGATCTGTTGACCACTTTTATGTAACTTGTTTTTGAAAATTATATTATGAAGCTTTGGTGCGAAAAAATAAAAAAAATGGTTGAGTCACGTGCGACAAACTATTTTTACCAACGTCATGTTTGAACAAGCCCCAGTTTGAGCGCTGGTGAAAAAAGGGCTCTAAAATCGCAATCTGGTAATATTGAAAATGGCAGACTATAAGCCTGGAAGTTTTCTTAAAATAATAAGTAATGATCCGCGGAAGAACTAGGCAAAAGAACAATAGGCTAGTGCAATAGCGGCAGTTAATTTTTAGGCGCTAATTCCCCTTATCATATTGAATCTGAATGATCTCATTGGCCCATACACAAAAAAGCACAAATTTTGAATTTTGAATTTGATTTAAGATCCCTTCTAAATCAATTAAATAAATTTTTATTTTGGCTACACTTTAGATACATTAAAAATTGTGAGATATCTGGACAATTCGTATGCGCCAATACCTAACTTTTGATTGGCGCATAGAACAATGCTAATATTTGACCGTGAGGTAGACAGAAGGGACATGGAGAAAACTAAGGCGAAAAATGCTGTTTATGTCGAATTTATCATTGCTTTTGGGGTGAATTTTGGACGTCGACCAATCAGATTCGTTGATTTAATTGAACAAGAGTTCACACTTTTTAATCGATTTTGCATTTGGCCTTCCTAGTTCTTATGCGGACCATTAAGGTTTTAAGAAGAATAAAATAACGGCAGGAAAAAAGATACTTTCAGCGTAATGACTCAAATAGAATTATTTCGTCCGTTAAAATTCCCGCCCAGACTTTCTAAACCTAAAAACAAGTAGAAAAAATAATTAAAAAGATGATGAATGAGCTCCCTATTCTCGATTTTTTTAAGAAAACCACTTTAGCTCCACCCCCAGTTTTATTTCTGGTATGGCGTCACCGCAAGAATGGGTGACTAACCCTTCTCATGATGCCAACGCACAAGGAGGTGACTAACCCCTCCCATGACACCAACTTGAAGAAAAAGGGGTGTGACTTTTTTCGGTTATAAAAAGAAAAAATCCCAGACAAACCATTTTAAGTACCTTATACCATGTCAATTCAGAGCACCTGGAGTGCTAGACAAAAAGACGGTAAGAGAATCGGGTTTTTGAAGACAGGTGATAAGCCATTATGTGTGGTGTTGATGCCACTGCAGTGTGCCCTCCTTTCAGTTCCACCTCCCAAAGGATTCACACTCCCTGCCGTGGTAGAGATACTACAAAAATGGAATATTTACAAGCACACCAAGTTAAAGGAACACTATAACAATAATTACAAACTCTTGAAAATGTTCTTCACAACCCAAGACAACGGGCCCTTGGTCAGCAGAAAAAAATTAAGATGCGGTCAATTTCTGGAAACTGCTTTCACTCGCATCGTCAATCTTCAGACTTGTGTAAAAGAGAGCCAGGGCGCCTGGAATATTTTCGACCTGATGGAACTCCAGGACATATTGCTTGACAGTCAACTATTGATTGTGGAAGTAAACCTGACGATCATTCGTGTCATTTTCTCTTTGTGGGACCTCCGGCCCCGGACAGCCTTTTCAGAGTCCCATTTTCATGGCTTAAAAGATCCCATCACCTTTATTGAAAAATAGTCTTTTCCACAGCTGTTGTTAGAAGCCCTTAAAAAAATGTTTTTTTCCACTGTTATGAAAAAATAACGTCTTTGATAAGTAAATGAAGATGGTGAATTTTGAGCTCAGTAATTATATGTGAAGAATGAAATATTCAACACGACACGAGCATGGGACAAAGAAAAATCTGAGTCCCCGACAGGAATCAAACCTATGACCTCCCGAACACCGGGCGGGCGCTCTATCCACTGAGCTACGAGAGCTCATGGAGAGCAAGGTCATTTTACTGAGTTCATATGTGACAAGTGTCCTGCATACTGCTAGGATCAGCACTGCCGAATTCATCATGCGTGGTGATAAGTGAATGAAGATGGTGAATTTTGCGCTCGGTAATTAAATGTGAAGAATGAAATATTCAACATGGCACGAGCGTGGGACAACAAAGAACACACTGCAGTGGCTTAAAATTCAGCGGTGAGATCCCCAACTGGCTAAGCCTAACCCTAAGGCCAACCTCAAGCCCTACTCAGCCTCACCTTAGGAAAACCCCACTGGCACGTGCTCTCACACCACCAGCGCCAGCATGCCCCAACCCTAGAAGCAGGGTGCCGCACCCCCACCCCAGGGGGTGCAGCACCCCCACGCACCCCCCAAAGGAAGGTGCCCAACTTCCCCTATCACATTAAGGGCAAGGTAAGACAAGTGAACACCCCCCATCCACCGGCAAAGTAAGCCAGGGGATGGGGGTGCACACACCACTTGAGCCCCCATCCGCCAGGTGGTGTTCTTGGGTGATGACACCACAATTTCTCGAACTTTGATTGGTGGCTATTTTGATGAGGGCTCCACGAGGCTAATTTGGAACCTATTATACTACTCAGTAACCAATGGTTAGGAAGTGCGGGCGTGCTCTGTTGCGAGATGGAACAGACATTATTGAGGATAGCGTTGGAGAAGCGAGGGAGAAGCGCGGGGCTTTGGGTTCCTTGCTGTTGATTTATTTATAATCAGTTGTTGTTGCCGTTAATAATATTACTATTTTTTGCTGTTGTTATTATTGTTGTTTTTATTATTGATATCGTTATTATTATTATTATTGTTGTTGTTGTTGTTGTTGATGATGATGATGTCAAGACTACTATTAACATAGGAAACCAGGTCGAAATTGAAAGTAGTTCTTCCTCAAGTGGCCAATGGAATAGGAATTTAGAAATGTAGGTTTACAGGGAGATGAGAAAACCACTGGAAAATTCTTGAAGGGAGGACAAGAACCAAAACTTAACTGAATGCCCAATTGGCTTGGACCCAGAGAAGACGCACTTTAAATGGAATGAAAATTTTATTGAAAATAAATGAAATTACTTACATAAGTCAAAACAGTAACAATTGTTCAAGAACAGTAAATAAAAGGGGCAACAACGATGAAACAATTACTGTCAGAAACTAACTGGCTACTTTTTGATGGGTTAAGTAAACTTACTTTTTTTTGTTCATGTTGGTGATAGAAAAAGAGCAGTCGACTTTCGCAAAATTATAGTTGTCTATTCACTTGGTGACATACTGTACATGCAAGCGAGTAGTTACAGAGTTAAAAAAAAACGGATTAAGCCAGTATTCCCAATGCACCGATAATAGAAAAAGAGCAGTAAATTTTCGCAAAATTCCAATTGTCTACGTAATTTAATTCCCTCGCTGACATATACATGAGCAAGTGGATCAAGAGGAAAAAATTGTAACTTAGCGAATACTGAACGGATTTCGAAAATTCAAAGTTCCTTAGAAAGCTTAAATAATTATTGTGTAGCGAGAGGTTTAGCAATTTTTTCTGATGCGTTGATGATAGAAAAAGAGCAGTAAACTTCTGCGAAATTCCAGTTGTCTATGTAATTAAATTCACCTGGTGACATTCACGCAAGCAAGTAGTTACAGAGTAAAAACGTTTTCTTAGAGAATACTGAAAAGATTTCAGAAATTCAAAGTTAAAGCGTTTAATTTTGTGGATCAAATCACTAATATCTTACCAAAAATTGGTATTTTAGCCTTTCCCTGGTGTTGACAAACGGTTCGTCGTTGCTTGTACGACTAAACGCTGGACGTGACATGTGCTTGGGAAAATTACGTTGGCTATTCACGTGAAAATTCATATGACCCATGTCACGCACCTTGAACTCAACACCAGTGCCTTTGCTGGGACGTTTCTTCACATACCATTCATTCCAGTTGAATGAATGTGCCCAAATTTTGCTTCAAGTTGGCTCTAGCGCAGTACCCTTTAAAAACGTGCGGTTGACCACCAACATCAAGATTAGTCTGTGGGCTTGCTGTTTCTCGCTTGCAATAATAATAATAATAATAATAATAATAATAATAATAACAATAATAATAATGTAATGTAGACTTTGTTTGTTACACTGTATCTACATGTATCACAGGTTTTCCCTTGATTTTCAAATGGCATTTATTCAAAGGGCAAGAATTTTCTTGGAAAAAAGGTGTGTTTTACAATTTTCATTTTGTATAAGTTGCATAATTATTTTTTATAGCAAAGGAAATAATGTTAAAGGTATATAAATTTACATGGAGCTCTTTGCAATTTTTACAATGTAATAAATCTGCAGACAGCAAAAATTGTCTCAGAAAATAATTTAGTGTCTATTTTCAAGTTGACTATGTCATTAAATTTAACTGGAATAATTTATTTTGAAGTGACATGAAACAGCCAGTAGCAGAGCATCTCTTTTAAGGGAACAAAAGCTAAGGAAAACACTTGAGCCATAATTTTCTGCATCTCCAGGTACAAAACATTTGTGCAGGATACAGTTTATGACAACCTGCATCAAGCAAAGTTAGGAGGAGTACCAGGTACTTTTCACCTGGTCAAGAGCTTTCTGAAGATTAAACTTCCAACTGTTGTTCAAGGACTAGAGGTACATCAACTAGTTTATAAATGTGCATAACATCCAGATAGTTTAACCTTACACAGTAATCAACAGCCTGAGGATAAATTTCTGTTACTTATTTAATTATTACAAAATTATACTCTAAATGAGAGACAAAACATTTATTGTTAGAATTGTGCTTTAACCCTTTAAGCCCTAAGGGGCCTCCCTTTGACGAGTAAAATCGTCTGGCGTTAGACAGAGTAAAATCTATAAGTCAGCTCTTAGGGCTTAAAGGGTTAATAGTAGTTGCTTTTTCATCTTGTGCTTGGAAAGAACAAGACAATCTAAGATCGTAAGTTGGGCTGTAGCTACTAGCCAGACATGCTGCTACAAGTGTTAATCATTTACTGTGTGCAATGATTCTAGAACTAGCATGTGTTGTATGTACATGCTAAAAGATGCATGTCTCAAAGAAATATCATGAAACTGTTATCATGTACTGACATAGGAGTTTCTCTGTTTACATCAAATGTTTCTTCTTGAAAATGAAACTCAGAACAGAAATATGGAAAAAATGTATATTTTGAAGCTTTGTTTCTTTGCAATCTTGTCCTGATTACCCATGGTGCTCCTTAGAGTGTGAACTCCTCCATACAAAACTGTACATTCCATTGTCAGAATAAACAGAATAACTTTCTGAGAAGAATGATTCAAAAGCCCTGTCTTTAGACATTTTGTACTGATATCCCTCAATTATCGAGTCACACTGATTAACAATTATTCACTAAAGTGGAGGTGAATATCCACCACTTTCACTGACACTGAGGTGAATAATTGTTTTAGTATATACCACACAAGCTGAATAACTAGTGGCCCAAAGGGCCACTTTATTTGTGACAATACACAGACAAAAACCTTTTTTCCTTCGGCTAATCACCTCCGAGCTAGCCAATAAGCGCATGCGGAAAGTACTATTCACTGGTGTGGTATATACTAATGTAAATTGCCAGTGTGGCTTAGTGTTTAGTATATAGAGGCTTTGACTAAGCTGATAAATTACTTTTCTCAGACAGATGGTAGCAATCTCCATCAATGACAGTAGTTCTGTTCACATTGAATAGTGCCCTGTACATTGTAAGAGCAGCTGTAAAATAACAGAAACATCTATCATTAAGTTGTACCCCTGAAATGAAAATTTATTTGTCTCTAGACTTCTGACACATTGGAATTAATATTTCTTCTAGTGCAAGAAGTGTTCAGTTGCCAAAATATTAAGTAATAACTGATCTTTTGACCTATGTGAAAGCCTTCTCAGGGTGCCACTTAAAGTTACACAGTACAAAAGCTTGGAAAGTATTAAAAGTATTAAATCTGATAAAACTAAAACCTCCAAAAAGGTACTTTTTTAAAAAAATTGTGACTATGCCACATAAAAACCAGGAACACATTACATTCATCTGACACCTACCGCCACACAAACATTCCTGTACTACATGTGAATACAGTATATGCTCAAAAGTGAGAAACCCAATGGCACAAATAGAGACGTAACAGCTGATAATGTTCTCTGTTTGCACAAAAACATAATAGATGTAATAATCATATGATGATAGAGGTCACATAAATATGACTTTTTCAGTCAAACATTGCATCTTGTTGTTTCCTCCTGTGTTTTCAAGAGTTTGATCACAATGCACCATGTCTCTATCGACATTGTGGAAAGCAGGTTGAGCCTTAATTATGTGTCTGCGGTATTGCCCATTGCATGTGACTGAGCTTTGAGGAGAAATATGGGGGTAAATTTCTAGTCGGTTTGCCCAACTAATAGCTACTGTGCCTTTGCAAATTATAAATATTAAACTGATTTGGCCAGTTATTTTGTGGTCTTTTTACATGTACAGTACACAACAGTTCAAACTTTTCTGGATGTTGGAAAGTAAAATGTTGGGTAATCAATCTTGTTAATAGACCTGTCCATTTTCCTCTCACTACGTACGTTTTGATTTAGTACAGCAAGACTTGG
>CM042746.1:7831832-7868512 GCA_022496165.2 Catalaphyllia jardinei
ATAATCGAGTCATGACTAATCTGAAATGTCAAATTTTATTGTTCATTTTAATTTATTATGTTAAAAGAAATATCTTTTAATAGATGAGTAATAATAGATGAAAGACAGTGTTATTTTAGAAGTGTAGTGCAGTGCAGCTCAAGGAAAACCTCTGAAGTAATTTTGTAAAATAATGATTGTATCTTTTGACAGGCCATAGAGTTCTTATCCCGTGTTGAGACCTTCAGGAGTCATGCTGTGCACTTTGCCATTGCACTTTTTAAGATGCATCTTCTCCTGTTACCAGATTCAATCCAAGCTCAACTTTGTAAGTACTTTTTTTTTGGTTACTAATGTCCTGTTTTTAGGATTCTATAGATAGGCAGCCTGCTTTTCTCTATTTCAGTTTGAGCAAGGCTGTGTTCTACATGTAAGAGAAACTTTGAGGAGCCCAAAGGTTCCAACCAAAAATGTTTGCAAATGTGACATGGCTCTAAACCCCACCTACAGAATTTTTTTAAACTTTGCCAAGAATTTTGCCTTATCAGGCTTATCAAATGTTGATAATATATAAATAAAATCATTGTGCTGTTTTTGAATAATAAGCGCCTAAAACTGTAATAAGGGTGTTTTAGGTCATACTGTCGCAATCGCAACCTATTGTGTTGCAAAAATGGTAACAACATGTTCACCAGTGGTTGGGCAGTTTTTTGATACCATCATTGCAGTATCGAGTGATAAAGAGTGGCTATAACAACCCATCAAAATCTAAGTGCTGGAAACTGTTTTAAGCCACCTTAGGACTGTGCAAGTAACAAATATGGTATACATGGTAACAGAACCTCTGTAAGGACCAACATACACTGTAACCTAGTTACCCACATACACTAAACACACTTGTAGCTTCTTTAATTTACAATGTGCTGTAGTTCATGACTCCAATTTGATTTACCAGGTACACATTTGACAAACAGCTGGAACTGTTACACTGTGGCTGCCGCCAATATTGTTAATGATGTTAATGTTTGTGTTCACTACAGTGACACCTTTCTCTGGAGATCCTCCACCCAGCAGAAGATTAAACTTTGCTCGACTGATCATGTCTTATACTCGGAAATTTGAGGTCACAGATCCTCGAGAGGCCCTGCAGTATTTTTTCTTGTTGAGGTAGACTGAAATGAGAATCAAGTTCTCCTTACTGTTCTTAACATGTACAGAAATAAATATTTCGTAGACATTTGAGAAGCAACGCAACCTCCTCTGTGCCATAAAAAGTCTGATATGTGACTGTTCCAAAGTGTACAGTAAGTGCACATCAGAAAGGTTGTCCTACAGCATCATATTTAAGAGACAGACAGAGTATACAATAATGCTGAAAGTTATTATATATGGGTTATTGACCAAGTGTGAGGTCAAGATGGCCGGATATTGGCCAAGTTCTTTTTTTGCGTGTTTATGGACCAAGACAAAGTCGTGGTCCATAAACTCGCAATAAAAGAACGAGGCCAATATCCAGCCATCTTGACCGAACAAACTTTGTCAATAAAGGATTTATTATATGGCTTTTGGGGAAATTTTTCTTGCGGGATACAGCGGGTAGTCCCGAGCGGGCAAGAAGGCTCCATCTTGCCCGCTCAGGTAGCTAATCACAGCGCATGATTTGGGTCATCTTGCCCACTCGCGGAGCTAGCCATTTAATAAGGGTAGTTATAGTTAGTTAAAGACAGCCCTGATATTATGAATATTAGATTAAACCTTGAGAGAAACTGGTTGGACATTCAGGTTCAAGTTAATGATGTTAGAGTTGCAGAAGTAGTTCAGTTATACTCTGAAAGAGAATGGTATCATTTGACAGATGCTGCTCATGGCTTGTCACAGTCAGTTATCACGGTCAAATCTCCTACGAACACCCTTGGGAACTCAATAGTGTCTGCTTAGAAGGTTCCTTATACCGCTGAGACCATGACTAGTTGCCCATCTAGAGGAAGTTTCTCTTAGCATGAGTTGAAACTGTAGCCCTTATTATGCCATATTATTTTATTAATCTTATTGAATTTCAGGGGAATGAATGGCCCGCAGGGTGAAGATCTCTTTATGTCTTGTATAAGTGAACTGGTTTTGGAAACTAGAGAAGTAAGTTGGAAAAGAGAGGTTCATTACACGTAATTGCGTGCTTTATTACCGGTAACTGACTGCCTGACCAACTGACCAACCAACCTATTTAACTAACCACTTGCTAACTGAGTGACTGATGAGTAGATGGATGTTCATATCAACACAGTCATTCAATCATTCATTCATTCCCTCTTGTTTTTTTAAAGTTTGAAATGTTACTTGGCCGCCTAGAACCAGATGGAACAAGAAAGGTAAGAAAATGGGATCATTTCATGTTACTTCTCTCTATAAAATTTAATTTTATTTAAGTTTTGTTAATAGTAATTATTATATATATGGCTCTGTCTCACAAGGACTGGGAACTACCAAATTCACAAATTTGATTGGCTAAAATGGATATTGACCGTGGCCTAGATTTTCCCATCTAGACTGGCAGCTAGACCAGCAATGTTTGGAAGCGAAAAAGTTGCAAACTAAGATGCACATCATTGACTTTTTTCATCTGAGAATATTTATTTCTGTAAGTGCCAAAAAGCTGATGAGAAAAAAAAGTAAAGAGGATGAAAAACCAGTTACATTAAACGAATTAAATTGTTCTTGTTTTTGCCATATAATAAACATCTTGTTAACCAAGCTAAGTTGGTCTGTATGGGAGAATCTTGACCTCGGTTGTGTGTTCGGTCTGTACTTACGACCTCGGTCAAGATTCTCCCATACAGACCTCCTGCTCCGTTAATAAGAGCTAATTATTTCGTTCTTTTTGTTTTCTCGTAGCCTGGTTGCATTGACAAGTTTCACAAAGATACGCTAAAAATAATTGAGCTTGTTGCCAAAGATTCTGCAGAAAAAGGTCTTTCTGAAGAGGCAGTCAAACTTTTTGATCTAGCCAAGGTACATATTACACTAAATGTGTGTCTACATCTATCCCCTTTCATTCTTTGGTTTTGTTCTTCTTTCATGTAACGGTTTTTTACTTTAATGTTACAGAATCATGAAAAAGCATTGGTGATCTTAAACAAGCTCTTGAGTCAGGTAAGCTACTTCACCTGAGTTTGCAAACCTGATACATGTAGCTACTAATAATAATAATACATTTATTTAACTTTTTGTTGTTTATAATAATTTTAAACAATATTATCCCTCAACTTATTGTTACAGCAGTAACCAGTCACACGTGCCCTTCAACGATTTTTTCCCATTTCAAAAACTAAATTTTGGTGGACGTTCAATGTTTCCATGACAATAGTCGTGTTCATTTCGCATCAGTTTCATGGCCGTGTTTGATCGTCGTTAGATCAGGTATAATCGCTCAGTTATTAACAAAGTAATTTGCAGTTTCACTGAGATTGAGGGTTATTATGTAGAGAAAACATGGTCTGTCTTTGAATCGCATAACAGAAACACTTTGTTGTGCATGTGAAACGTTTGTGAAGAAGGCAGCATTTCGATTGTGCAAAACAAAACTAGAGTACGTAAGCAAAAAGTTGGCCTCTGAAATTTATTTGGAAAGGTAATGAAAGCTGCAAGAGATTAGCAGTTAGATTTGTGTAGTTCACTCTGTAATAAAGGTTATTATTTATATTTAGTTCAGTCTCATGTTGTTGTGGTTGTACACTGTTTGTAAATTTTGCAGCTTCAAAACATTGCCTGTGAGAGAGACGAACGAAAAGGCGCTTCTCAGTTTCTGTTTATCGACAAGTCAAGTAAAAATGAAAGAGCAACTCGGATGCTCTGAGAACTGACATTGATGTAATGGTGGTCCCAGAAACTCTGCTCGCCGTTATTGTCATGGATACATTTGATTGACGTCCACCAAAACGTAGTTTTCGGCAGAAATGGGAAAAAATTGTTTTGGAGGGCACGTGTGACTGATAACCCCTGTAACTTCTTTAGCAAGTATGCAACATCTAACCTGTATTTATAATGGTACATGTATATTCTTTGAATGCCCCACCCTCTGCCTCTGCATGTGGTCAAAATGGTGCTTGTGTGCAGACTTCTGGGCCAAAGTGGGACTGATTTCTTCCTGGTCTCCCACTATACTATACATGTACAGCTCCAGTTGTTCAAAGGCTGGATAAAATTATCCACCAGGTAACACACAAATTAATGGATAGCATAGTTTGTTTTGTTAACACTTGTCTGCTGGATGGATAATGTTATCCACCCTTACATGTTCACCGATTGACTGACTGAGTCCAGATTCTCAAGTCTCAGGTTAGCGTACACCACAGGGCTGTAACATCTGTTACAGCTGATGCCGATGTTTGATGGAACTCTGTTATATTTGGATGAGCTGGCCTGTGGTTGACACATTATTCGCCCATAAGTAACAGGTTTGCTATGTGTGTGAAGATCAAGGCTACAGGTGAATTAAAAGTTAATGACAACCGTGCATCATGCAGTACCTCCTGTACCTTCAAGCCTCTCAATACTTAAGATACATTTGATACATCCGATGAGGGTTTGTAAATCTTATACCTGGTTAATTTGATAATTGGTTGTTTTTCATTTTCCATTCTTTTCAGGTGGTGTCAACATCCAGTGGTCTCCAGTCTCCAAGAGACAGGCTTCAAACCATGGCAGTGGATTTAGCACAGAGGTATGTATTTATTTAGTTGGTTGTAGTTTAATTATAACTGGACTGGGATTAGTCTTTTTTACTGCAGGTTACCATACTATTGCCTCTTAACTTATGTAACACATTCAATAGCACAAATAAATCTGTCAAATTGCAAAAATAGTGGAAGTCACAGACGTCAACTGTCAGAAGACACAGCCACTATTTGAAATGAAAGCCATTGGAAGGTTCTCAAAAAGATGTCATAGTCTCATATTAATGCCAAATGAACATGAAAATGACAGTGTCTCGAAATGAATCAGTCCGTTTCTGTCCGTTATTTTATGTGATTTGTTTATCCAAGCTCTAAACCTGAGAAATTTGTTTTATTATCTATAGAAAACAAATGATTGTATGTCATTGTACCGTAATTATAAAAATAATGAATTTTGTGTCATAAGGTGCACATTTATTACTCCTTTAGATACAGAACTCTGGGTCACACAGCGAGCCAAAGTAGAATAAGCACATTTTTCTTGCTGCTGGATCTGATGCAGTTCTTTGACTTGTATCATGCTGGTCAGTTACACATTGCTTTGGATGTAAGTCTCACTAGAACTCTTGTTTTAATACAGGAATTTATATTTGCCTTTATTTTAGATTGTTCTGTACTTTTACACCTGTACCATTGAAGTGTTACCACAGCTCATTGGGCAGGCAGTTACTGTAATAAGCATTTGTAATGATAATAAGCATTTGTAGCTATTGATAGAATGGCCTGCCTAGACTAGCATAATAGCTATCCGCGGGCCAGTCCAACTGTAAAATGGAAATGATGATTACTGTACATGTAGATTCTGTGATCTCTTTTTGGCATAACCATTTGCAGAACTCTCTGTACTATTGCTGTGACAGTGTCATTGCCAGTGTTGTAGCGTTTTAGTGCACACGTCACCTTCTTCCTTTTATCAACCCTACTTTCTGTTGGGTTATGTTCCTGAGCCAACAGAAAGACTAAGAAAAACTATCTCGAGTTGGGAGAGTGTTCACTATCATTTGAATGAAGTCCATAGTCAGCTGACTGCATTTCTGCATGGATAATCTTCATTGCAGGTGATGCAAAAACTGAGGCTAGTTCCACTTGCAAGTGAATCGGTGGAGGAACGAGTGGCCGCCTTTAGACAATACAATGATGAAGTAAGTGATGAAGCATCCATATACTTCTTTTGAGAAACGCACTCTGCTCGGATTGCTTGTAGTTTATTGGTTATCTATTGTTTGCCTTTGTCATATAGTGGTTATCTATTGTTTGTCTTTGTCGTATAGTGGTTATCTATTGTTGTTTTTTTTAAATAAACATTAGAAAAAAAATACACCAAGTACCTACCTTAGGTATCTCCTACTGTTTAGTTACTTGAAAGATCTTATGTTTTCGTTCAGATACAATCCATTTTCTTTATTCCATATCTCATACAGATTCGACGAAACTTACCAGATGTGCTTCTGGCAACAATGAACATTCTTTACACAAACTATCGCAACACAAGGTAAGTAGACTCAACAAAAGGATAATCTTGTTTCATTTGCATCTTTTACATGTATCTTCATCTCCCGAGACCCTCAGTGCTTCCCGAGGCGAAACCAAGGGGAAACCTTGAAGTCGAGGGGAAACAAAACTCACTGTTTCCCGCGGAGCCAGTCATTAAGTGTTTTGTTATATTTCCCATCTCAAAACTAGAAAAAATGGCGAAGAAATGGTTTGCTTTACGCCGACTGGCTCATAAATCTGCCGCGGTTTCAAGGGGCACGACCTGATCACATGCGAGTCGAAAGTTCATGTTGTTGTTTCCCTAGAGAGTTAGTGAGTTTTGACCCACGACACGTGACACGTTTTCCTCCAATTGTTTCTGTTCATTTGTTCTCTTTAGAGGGAGCACTCAGAGCCCTTTAATCGACAGACAAAGAGATGATGGCGGCCAAGAAAAGGTAAGGATATCTGAGCAAAAATATTGTTATACATAACATTAATAATGTATTTTATGATGAACGCTGTAACCCACAATTTGAGGGATACCACAAAAATAGACGTTCTCAACCCTTTCACTCCCAGACGTGATGGATAGGTAGATTCTCCTCACAATGGCAATACACTTTTAAGAAGATGGGTAATAAGAGTAATGTCGTTCATCAACCTTGAGGTGATGTTAGTCACTAGTAAATTTCCACAACCAACTTCAAATGAATTTTTTTTAGCAGTCGTAGAGGCGAATTTGCATTCAGATCTTGCGAACATAAGCGTTTTCATGAATCTAGACAGACAACCAAAAACAAGGATGGTTAGTAGTTAGGAAAATTTGAAGCTCGGGATGGAATGGGAAAGCCAGAGGGCATTTTGTTTCAACGTACCATCAAATTTTCCGAGCTAAAGCCCTGACCAAACTGAGTCGCAAGTAGACGCAAGTTGAGAGCTTGGGTCTACTTGCGACTCCGTTTGGCCAGGGCGTGCGTGCACTTGCGTTGACTTGCGATGAGATCAAATTTGCACGCAATTCAAAGCTAGTTTTTCACCGTTTGGCCGCCCAACCCAAGCAACGCAAGTTGAGTGTTTTTTGACGTCCATTAACCTATCATTAGCTAATGAAATAGAGGATAGTCTGCCTTTGTTTGTGTGAGTGACTTGCGTGTACTTGCGAGGAAACTTGCGAGTCCGTTTGGCCACCCAAAGCAAGTCTCTGCGCAAGTTCAACTTGCGTCCACTTTGACCACTTGCCGGTCCGTTTGGCCAGGGCTTAATATGTCGAAATCAAATTTAAAATCACTAAGGAGAAATAGTAGTTTAAGACGTCTTAAATTTCTTCAATTCAACTGCCACAATTCATGGTAATGCAAAGGGGTTTATTGTTTGATTAAAGAAATTCCACATTTCTTGTCAAAGTTAGCGGATTTCATTGAATCAGTCCTTTTTTAAAGCACTTAAAGAGAATGTTATTTCTGGTCGGTGAAAAATTAGGGAAGTTTTGTGTTCTTCACCAACGGCTGCCATTTGAAAGCTACACAACCAGTAATCACACTTGCATAGTACAGTAAAACCTCATTGAAGTGAATGTCATTGGGGCCAGAAAGTGTTCACTTTAGCCGGACAGGTGTCCATTTATCAGAGGTTAAAGATGTATCGTTTCTATGTGATGAAGTATCCGCTAACGGTAGGTGTCAGTTAGCAGAGCTTAACACCTAATTTCTTTTCAGTATCGGGACATTTTGAGGCGCCAAGCCCGAGCCTTGATCACGTTCGCGGGGTTGATCCCGTACCGTCTTCCTGGAGACACAAATGCCCGCCTCGTTCAGATGGAAGTCCTTATGAATTGACGCATCTTACCAATCCCCCTCGACTAACACGCTGGTACCCAGTGTCCTGACAGTTTTAGAAAAGTCGAAGGTCAACTGTTAGGTAAAATGAAGTGAGCGAGCTCAGTCCTCTTCCATTGCTGATGGTCTCCTCAGCCCTTTGGAAACCAAGAGCATTCATGCTTTTTGTTTACCACGGGAATTTATCTTCCCTGTAAAATGGATTGCTCTGAAACGTGGATGAGCGTGCAAGTATAAATGTTTGCGTTACGAGTTCGATTTATTGTAGGCTGACAACAAAATCGATTATATTTGTCAGAGAAAAACAGTTTTGAAATTTGTTTGTAGCCTTAATTGAATAAAAAATTTATATGTTCTTGATTGTGTCGCATTTAAAAGTTTAATCAGCCTTGCAGTTATATTGGTATTTAAAACGAGTTTACACCTCGTGGTGACTCAGAGAAAGTTAATTTGAGCGGAACGATATTAACTCGATAAATATGCTTGCGGCAAACGTTTTCAAGAACAACTCGGAAGTTTCATTCGTTCTTCTAAACTTTGCCTCTCCTCTTCTCCCCTTGGGTCTCACTTTCTCACAGGAGTCCCCTCGTTGTTCGGGTTTTCATGCAACGCATTCCGCATTCATTGCGTGACAGTGACGACCCCAGTAACTGGAAACTACAGGCATGAGGATTAGAAGTACTCCCAGCTAAGTTATTTTGCTTAACCTTTGGGCGATTTGCCGTGCTTTTCTTAAAGTTTAACCGAAATAACAAATTCTGGTTTTCTTTTGCTATCTCTTTAACTGTACGATAGAACTGTTATACAAATTACTTCATCATCATCTTTATTGGCCCACAAATTATATTCATTTAGGATATTACTTGAAATACATTGCAGGTAAGTTAATAAAAATAATTAGTTGAGAAAGTTGTTTAAAAAAAGAGCCTAGAGGCTAAGGGAACCGTAAGGTTTTCGAGTTAGCCCCCATAAACTTAAAAAAAAAAACAGAAATCCTTGTCTTTGGTGTTGAACATATACATATTGTTTTCTGATAAGTAATGACGGCATCGTACGTAATATACCCTTCTCTGCTTGACAAGTTTTCTTTCTGTGTACTATCATTTTTATATTATAATGGTCAATCATTTAGCTTGGATGTTATTGCCTTAACGACAGGCAAGCGGAGAGAAAAAAATCATTCACATTACTGGCCTATCTCGCCCGAAAGTTAGCTATTTTCAAGGCGTTTCCCATGTGGGGCTGTGTCATGCCTGAACCCGGGACTAACCACTCGGTGCACTAACAACCACTCGGAAACGTTGCCTCCGGGATCAGAACATCAAAGCCGACTTTTATCTAATCAAATTTAGTATAAATCTACTAGCGTTCTATCACGAATGCCGTTCTCTGATTGGCTACGCTACTCGCTATCTATTATGTGATAGATAGTGATTAGCGTAGCAATGTACTCTTGTCGGCAAAATGAAGCCCGTTTCTTGGCGTTTTCGAAGTGCCTGTGAAGAGGATTTAGATAAAGTTTTGAACGACCAGTAGATTTGTACTAAAACAATTAGATTATTCACTCGGGCTGCGCCCTCGTCAACTATCACGCGTTATAGTTCACCACTAGATTTTCTCCGATTCTTATTGGTTTAAATTGATCACGTGACGCGATAGTGTTCATCCGCGGAGGGCCACTATCAGCCCATAGTGCCCGTCCGCCGAAAATACCCGGATGGATAGTAGTCGTCCGTGAACATTTTTCTGCAACCAAGCGGGTTTCGTAGAAAATGAACAACTGAAATTGTATTAAGGGTTTTTGTCTGTTTTCTTTTTCACGGCTTTCGTCTCAAAATCTTCAAAACAATTCGCTTCTCGGGCAAATATTTGTTTTAAGAACATCAAATTTCCGCGGGGCAACTATCTGCCGATAGTTCCTCGACAGAAACACTCTATTGTTTAAATAGAAATCTCGAGCTCATAATCTAATTGTTAAATAGATGGGGGCCCATTCTAGTATTTAAGTAGTAGTTAGGTATTACGTTATGGTAAGATAATCATTGTCATCTCCTATACTTCTCTCCACGGTTGTCGGGCATTTTACCAACGACTGTCGCGTTGTTTTCGCACTGTTGTAGTGGCTCCCCCAAGGGGGTGGTTACAAGTTTCTTGCGACTTCCGCGGTGAAAAAAGTCAGAAATTCTTGAAGTGGTGTTTCCCCAAAGGGAGACGTTGAAGTCTCTTGCGAAGCTTCTAGGAAAAAGATTCAAACGAAGAGCCCGCTGTTCGCGAGGTATTTATATTGACGATATTTGGCTCCTCGGTGCTGGTATTGGTGGCTTTCCTTGCGCGCGAATGGCCAATCGTTGTACGTCGTAGCACATAGATGCCTGGCATGTATCTCCAGAGATATTTCGATACGGCAGCGTAGATGTTCTCGAGGTATCTTGCTTAAGGTTTTCGTAAGGAGGCATTCCCGCTCTCCTGCTCATGTCCCCATTCGAGTTTGGGCTTAAACCTACTGCTGAAGTGTGATCCATGGAGGAAGTTGTAGGTCTTTCGGGAGGGGATGGCAAATTGACATAAGGAACGTGAACGCGACCAGCTTCAGTGCGTTTTCTTTCCACAACTTCGGTCAGCTCCATCCACTCATCGTCGGACCAGTTTATTCCCAGAATTGCCTTCTTCAGTTTATGTTTAGCCTCGCTTTCCGACAGCTCCTCGTCGAAGGCGTCTGTGAAATAGCTCCGACAGCTCGGGCATATCTTGATGAATTCCTCATGGCGCGGTTCTCTATCGCGGTCGTGGTACTGGCGGAAGAGAAAGCGACTGTCCCTCTGGCAACTATAGCCAAGCGACCTTACTGATTCTGTATCATTCGCGTTGCTGGCAGCGCCTGTAGGTCCGTTGTTGGACAGTCTTTGTCCATCGCTGATTTCGCCTAGGCGAGGATCATTGTTTCCGTGTCCCGATGGATTCTGGGGTTGCCAGGCTCTGGAGCTTTCTGTGAATCCGAAGTGATGGGGCACAGGCAACCCAGCCGCTTCTTGATCTTGCGGTGTGTTCGCCGGTGTGAAAGGTAGCGTCTTGTCTGGAATCTGGCTGTCTTGTGTGTCGACCTCTCTTTCATTCTTTGGCCCGTCTCTTCCACTTTCGTTAGAGATCTGTTGTTGGCCACTTGCGAACTCTCCGTTGCTGTCGGATATAGGGGCCGTTTCCACATCCCTTTGTCCTTGGCTTTCTAGGCGAGATATATGGACTAGTGCTTTCGTTAATTTCTCTTGTGTTTGCAGGTACTTTGTAATGCTACTCATGCACTCAAAGTCATCCTCTCGTGGGCTAGATATTAGAATGTTTCCATCCGAAGCTGCGTGTCTCGCTGGAATTTTCAAGGATTTGCTTTTTGTTTTCAGCACTTGCCCTTTGTCTTTTTTCGACGACTTGCTCGCATCTTGACGAAACCACCTTGGCTTCCGAGTCAGGGAATGAAAAAAATTCCTCTTTGGAATGTCGACGTTTGCGCGACTAAATTCCCCTTCGCCATATCCTTTAGGACTTTTCAATTCTTCTGGCTGAACACTGACTGCACTTTGGACTCCGCCTTGTTGACACCCACACTCCACATTTGAGGGGTAGTCATCAGAGAGCTCTTCACGATAGCTGAGGTCAGCGAGGTTATTACTGCTGCTAGTGTCCTCGTCAGTCTCGTCGCTTTGTTCGGGGGAGGACCTATCGCACTTCTGATGTTCTCTTGTCGCTTTTTCGCTAGTTTCTGTGGTGAAATCTTGGCTCAAATCGTTTTCCATGGAAAGCAAAGGCTTGCTCAGCAGGTGGGGTTCATGCACCTCGTCAGCCGGAAAACTGCGGGACTGATGACACGGTGTCTGCGTCGGTTGTAAGAAGTTAACTAAGCCTTGTTTAGGTCTGCTGTCCATATTGACTCCTGCTGCGAAAGACAAATTTGCATGTACGTCAAGTTCTGGTTCGTAAGCCTTTCTTTTCGATTGAGATGCAGCTTCCTCGCTTTCAGAGAAATCGTCACCAATGATGTGCATCTTTAAAGATGAAGTTACGCCAGGCTGCAAAAGTGTGTTTTCCCTGTATTGATCGTGAGGCCAAAATAAGTCTTGATCGTGAAGGTCGTTCTGTAAACAGCGTGTTGGTGCTTCCTGTTTACCGTGCATTTCGAAAGTAGCCCATTTCTTTTCACTTTCCCGGTTACTTTCGGTATCGTGAACTTGATCCTCGGAGGAAACATGACATTGGGTCGTAATTAAGGTCATCTTTGGTGGAAGAGGAGGTGCCTCGTTTTCCGAGAAACTATCTGGCTGGATTCCGTCGCTTTTAAATGTAGCATGTTGCTTTTGAGTTGTGGATTGAGGCTTCGGGCAAAAGTCGTCTTGTTTTTGTGCTCTTGCATCTCCCCTCCCGGTCGTTACAACTCTTTGTTTTCTGGTGGAAGGGAAAGAAGCAAACTGTAACATTTCCAAACCGTACCTCTTCACGGGATCCCTTGTAAAATAAACACAGTCCTCGCTCAACCTGCTAAGCAGGCCTTTGTCACTCTCTATTGCGTTCACAAGTTGTTTGTATTCAGCTCCACCGGAAATGAGAAAGTCCTGATGAAGCATGCATTGGGCAACAGAAATATCTAAAGTACTCGGTAACATTAAAATGCTCTTCTCTTTACGAAGAGAAATTGCGAACACTGTATCCCCTTCGATTTCGCTCTCGAGGTGAACATTTCCAATTTTATCAATCGCCAATGGTGTAGCATCACTGCAAATGTTATCCACCGTAGTTCGCTCCAAAGCCACCAAACGCACCTCAACCGGAAGTGCAGATTCTTTTAGAACTTCGTCAATGGAAAATATTCCATATTTAGAGAGAGCCTGAAACTTTCCTTCCACTCTTGCGGGCAAATCTACGTACACGGGATCATTTAAGCTCACGAGGAGACAACGGACATCGTATCCGTTTGAGTAAGGACGCTCCCGACTTAACTGTAATACGTCTCCAGCGAGAAGACCGAACGATGACATATTTTCGAGAACACGGATGTAACGAGAGGGAAGTTCTACCATTTGGTCCAATGTGCTGAAGTTCTTGTGGGAAGTGTCTGGAACCAATATCTCCACTTTCAAGTCGCACGTTGGAGAGAAGCAAAGCCCTCTGCCGCTACCTACTTGTCGTGCCACTATTTTCTTTCCTCTTTCCACCCTGAAGATGATCAAGACCTCTCCTGTCTCGACGCTTTGATCTACTGTTGTTCCATGAAAACCCTGTCCAACCTTGACAATCTGAGGTAGCTTGCTTCTGTGAAGTGCGACGAAATCGCAAAGTCGGTGATAACGCATTTCGCGGCTAGTTGGTGTTTTCGCCATTCCTCCTTGTGATGTGCGGTTTCTTGCACACGCGGTATCACTAAATGATTTGTTGTTTACATACTGTTCAAGACTACTCACTTAATGGCGTTAAGTTATTTTTGTTTGGAAGCAATGCAAGTTGTTTTACTTTCGAAGCTAATCGCCTACTTTGTTTTGTCTTTGAACGTAAAACCTCTACCGACTCTTATAGAAAGAACTGCCGTGTTTTCATATCGAAAGAACTGTCTAGGTGAAAAGTCAAATTCTAGGAAACGTTAGACCTTAGGGTCATTGGGAAGATAATCTTTTTTTTTTATTTCTGTCTCTTTTGTGGTAATTAGTTGTTATTTGAGTTATTTCAACAGTACGAAAACCTTATGCTTAAACTTCACTCCTTTGGTTAGCCTGTTGAATATAGGTATAAGATTTCTCTTCCGTAGAATGTGTACAGCTAAATGCAGTACAACAATGGCCGGAAGTGCATTCGATTCCGACAACCCATGTCATTTATCAATTCAGATGTAAATGTTTTTTAAAGAAGAACAAAAAGGCCGTGTTGAGTGATTCTAATTCAAGGAAATTAAGCACAAAGAAAAACAACTAAACATTCATTGAAGGGAAAACTCCCAAAGGTCACGCAATTTCTCGTCAACACACTGTCAAAGAATACTGCTGATGAGAAGATCAACTAGCGATGTTATCTTGAAACCTCCAATTTCTCAGAACTGTAATTTCAAAAAATGTATAGCAATCAATGATGAGAATTCACATTTATTTTGAAATTGTTACCGTGATGGTTGATAAGTTTGTTTAATGTCCTTCATGAAAAGTATTCTACAACGCACTTTAGAAAGAGAAGTTCAAGTTTTGTTGATGTTGTTTACTTCGTTGTGTATTGTGCTGTTCATGGGGGGTCACGCCATAATCTGTGCACAAAGGAAGCGCACGATAACGCGAGAGCGAACTTTGGCTTGGGTTTAAGAGAATGTAGTGTAGGGGCGTTCTGTACATCCCTAGGCCCTGGGATCCGGCGTTGGCATATTTTTCTCGATCGTTAGCAGAAAACGTTAAAACTCTGTGGGCGTTTGTCTTGGGTGGGATCTACAGGAAAATACACCCTGGAGTGTGTCTTAAATGACAACTAGACGCATATTTGCGTTCACTCGGGCTTTATGTTGGAGAGAAACTCTGGTTTTGTTGCACGTAGTTTCGCAAGGTTTTTTTTTTGTAATGATGGTTTATCTTGTAACTGTTTCTGTATCGGTATGTTGAAAATGCATGGTTATTACTTATGTATACAAGTTGAAACTGATAGTTGTTATGTAGGCTGAAGACATGTTCCTGGGCTGGTTGGGGGAGATAATGCCCCCCATATATTAAGGGCTATTGTTTCAACATTTTACTAGCAACCATTTATTTCATTATTACTTTTTTTGAGTTTCTACTTGAGTAAAAATTTTTTTGCTGGCTTAGAGAGTTGTAGCGGGTTAACAGATGGTTCCAGGTTAAGGTTGCTGGTAATCATCAACATGTTTAATATAAAGTGTTAGGGAGATTACACTTTGTAACTTTGAAAACCAAATGCTGTTATTTCTTATCAGGAAAAGAATTGTAAAAGTCATTGGTCAAGGTTATTAGCATTTGAACTATGAATATTTTGGGCTGAGGATGTTTTTCATGATCCCTTGTAATATATTATGGCCTATTTTGTACAATTAGTCTCCAATTTGGTTGTTTGGATTTGGAGTTACAGGGCTAGTATACGTCAGTTTAAGAAGTTTTTATTGGTTAGAGTGATTGTGTGTACTAGTTGGCTGTGAACTTAGAGTCTTTTGTCTTCTTTTATTCTTTATCAACTACTGCAGAGTGAATAGTGTTTTTTCTTCTATGGGCATAGAAGAAATTGTCATCCATCATGAATAATAAAAACATTTTTATTTGTAAAGAATTAATAGTTCGTTAAATTTCAGATTATCTTTTGTGAATCATTTCATCTTATAAAAATTCACAACTGTAACAGGAACTTAACACGAAAGTTGAGAAATCAAAATACTTAATTTATCACTTAATATACTAATGCGTGACAAATTAAGAAATACATGTTGCTAAGAAAGTATCCTTTTGTGAATTTCACTTTACATCATTGATTAATTGCAAATGTTACAACATTTATCTTCGTATAAAAAATTGACAACAGTAACTTGAACATGAAAGATAAACCACTTGACGAATTAAGCGAAAGATTAGTAATCAAAGTGAATACTCATCACTGTCACTAATGCGCTACCAATTAACAAACAGTTGTTACTAAGAAAGTATCTTTCTCATATGTTAATGTTACATTGTTTATAAATAGCAAATGTTCTGCCAATGTATCCTCGTCTAATTCTAAAACATCTGGTTTCATACACGATGAGACTTTAGTTTATGCTTCTCTCGATTAACATAACATAACTCAGTTGATATAGCATGTTTCTCGATGAAAGGTTCACTCATAAATGTTCGCTCATAAAGAGATCTCTCGTAAGGTTTGCGGGCCAACCCGTTCCGAAAGCGTTCCTCATCTTTTAGTGTGGGTCTACCGCGAACGCTGTGAGCACATTTTGTATCCGTTTTGTATCCGTACGCAGCATTTGTGCCGATCCGGCTTCCACGGTCTTTAACCGGTCGTTTCGCCAACGAGTCAGTTCGCCAACGACCAGTTCGCCAACGTATGAAGTCGATTCGCCAACGTCGAATGTCAGTTCGCCAACGCAGCTAAACTACAGAATGCAGGGCCACTTTTTGCCTACACGCATATCAATTATTCCTCGTTCTTTTATCCACTGCCGAGCCAAACAAGCCGCTAAATATGTGAACCCAACACTTCACGCCACACAACTTATTCCTCCTTTCATCCACTGCCGAGCTAAACGAAAAAGTATTTTGGACGTTGGCTCCCGAAGTAACTGGTATATAAGCATTGGCGAACTGACATTCGACGTTGGCGAATCGACTTCATACGTTGGCGAACTGGTCGTTGGCGAAACGACCGGTATTCGGCTTTCACCGCATAAACTCTTCTCCGTCCGCCATTACACCATGCCATGTGCTCATCAGTAAAATCTTCGCGCATGCGTATTAATTACAGAATTGCAAACTGTGGCTGAACGAAAAAAAAAACCAAGCCGAAATTTCAACTCGGGCGTTTCCTTTGGAAAGCCCGAGTAAAAAATCCTGTAGATATTTTCGTCAGATCAGCTGCCATAATAAGCTCTTCGGAACGTCTCACAAGATTGGTTGAGAAAATTATATACAAACAATGGTAACAATGAACCCTAGCCCTAAAACAAAAGAGCTTCGTGCCAACAAGATCCAATGAAATTAGAGGTTCTAGAGAGCTTCGTGACAACAGATAATAAACCACAAAACCTTAAACGATGCTGAAACGGAAGTTCCGTTTTTTATTATTTCCAGAATACAGTGCAAAAAGTGTTGAAATCATTTGAATTTGCGCCCGACATTATATTGATGGCATAATCCAAATGCAGTAAGTAAGAAACTCTCTAGGTATTTTTTCTATTCTGGGATAAACTATCTTCGTAACATTCCCTGCAGTTCGATTCAACGAAGCGGTACACGGAAATAGAGAGCAGGCTCTTTCTTCAGCCGTTTCTGTTACTTTTTGTCTTCGCCATGTATACAATCTCGAGCACTCATATATTTATGACTACCCAAAGGGTAAGATTGCGATGACTTTCGTGAACATAATAAGGACATCCCCACTGAGAATACATTTATTTAACTATATTTAGCAGTTTGCTCCAGTTGCTTTCGCCTCGACCTCTGTGCGTAATGCTAGACTATTTCCTCAATGTAAACAATTAAAATGAGCAGTTCACCTAAACCTAGAATGCTAAAACGCATAAAACGACGAGAAATTCTTAGAGAATGAAAACATGGTAATACTTTGAACGTTAACTCAGTTTAAAGTGGTTCCATGATAAAATATTTACCCCTTGATTATTTTAAGTTGTTTCACAGAATTCGATGAAAGAACAAAAGCGCCAATTACCCTTTTCAAATATCTACATTGGTTCCGGGGATATTTAAGTTTAACAAATATGTAAAATATGCAAATGGGAACTCTGAATGTTACGCGACACCCCACTTACGCTTTAATGATCACATGTTTTCATAAGATTCGGATGTCTGTTTTTTTTTCCTGTCATTCTTCATCACGCAACGAAGAGGCCCGTTTTTTTCGTTGGAAGGGGCGGAGGTTCCTCGATACAACCGCTAGCGTTTGGAGGACTCTCACGGGCAGCTTTTCTCATAATCAAAGTGTCCATTTCGGCATTGATTGCCTTGAATGTGGCTGGTTGATTTGCTTCTGCCTTAATCATTTCAAGCCCTTTATCGCTCTCCGGCGTGTCAACATTCTCGTATACGTTTTCGTCTTCATCGTTCGGGTTATCAAGCTGCAGATATAGTGATGTCAGCGGTCGTCCGTCTCTGTGTGTCTCTAACTCCACCGTGCTGTAGTAAATCGAGTCGAGTCCATCGTCTGCATCTTCCATGTCATTACTAGCTTGTTGCTGCTTTTCCACATTCACGTAATGGTCATGTAACTCATTTTCACTGGACACATCTTCTAATGAATTACTGACTCCTGTTTGGTGGTTAACGTATTCTCTGTCGTGGCACTCTTCGTAGTCATCGTCGTCATCTGAATCGTGGAGTTCTTTGACACTGGCGAGAGAGCACTCTTTCTTTGGCGCAAGTGAAGATAGACTGGGCTCTTTGTTTTCAAAATCGCCTGCTTCGAATAAAGATAGACTGAGGTTTTTCTGCATTTCGGTTTCATGACCGTCTCCTCTATTCATCGAGACACTCTCAGATCTAGCTGCAGCCTGGGTGCCTCTTTGGGAATGGTTACAGAACTCTCCAGATAAATCGAGGCGATTATGGTCCTCGTCCAAGAAGTCGGCTTTGTTCATATGTGGTGCTGCATTCCCGGTGTGATCAGATGTCGGTGGTTGTTTTGTCTGGCCTTCAGCTGTAAGACTTTGTCCTGGCAGTGCCACCTGTTTTTCTAAATCGGCTCTTTTCGCAAGAGCTTCACTTAGCTGTTTCCTGAGTTCAAGATAACGCGCAATGTCTCTAAAATCCATCCAGTCCTCATCTCGGTGGCCAGATATTATAATGCCCCTTTGATTTATCGGACATGTCGCCATCGCCGCCCATCTCGGTCTTGCATCAAAGGAACCTTGGGTGGCTTTGCTCCTGGAATTCTTCGAGGGGCGTTCGACTTTTGCTTTTTCCTCATTCGCTGCATTTTCCTTACTTTGATTCTTTCCCGGCGATGAGTCATATTTTTCTTCTATCTCTTCATAGGGGTGGTCTTCGTCGCTACTTTCCTCTTCAAGATGCTTAGGTTCTTCGTCTTCATTTTCTCTACCGGCCTCCCTAAGTTGTAAATTTTCCAGTTCTTCAGAAGTCCCTGTCTCATTAGGCTGAAGAAAATCCATTCTATGGGAATTCTCTCGGCCACTGCGCCTTCCATCCACTTTTATTTTCTCATGGCGTTCCATGTCTACATAAGATCCTCTGTTCACTCCTGGGCTTTCCATGTCAATGTAGGGTTCCCTCTCATCTGGTGGATACATGAAGGATAAGTCAAGATGTCTAACGCCATCTTGTTTAAAAACGTGTCCATCATCCTTTGCGTGGCTGTACAGAACTTCGTCCGTAATAGTATTTGGCCCGACGGCTTTCTCATCAACTGCTCTCCAGTCAGTCACATCAACTACTAGATACGCCGGCAAACCACATTGATTAGGTCCCGGACACCTCGGAGGTAGCGGTGGTGGACGTTCTTCCCTAGATTCGTCATCATCATCTTTATCCTCGATACTCCTTACTTTCAGAAACGCCGGTCTAGGTGGTAATTCAGGGCAGATGTCCTCGGCGTCATCTCGAGAGAACGGGCCATTCCATTCTGGAAGATTTGTGTCTTGTGATTGTGCTTGCGACACACCGTTGTTGACGTTTTCCTGTTTTCTTTTTACTGCTGGATTAAGTCGCTTTCTTGGCTTGGGTACTGGTCGACTCTGCTCGTTTGCTTGCGCGGTGTCCTTGGCTGTTGTCGACCCTGACGTTTTAGTGGATAACTTAGGTGGAAGAACTGGTACTGCAAGTACTGCCTCTGTGCCTTGCTCCACTGCTTTTTGATCCTCGGGTGTTAGGTAATTATTAAAAATCTCGTCAGTCTCACAATTTTCATAGTTTGCTGCTTGTTCTTCAGAAGACCTGCCAGGTTTGGACGCCGATTGTAGGCATTGTGCATGGCGAGGGATTGTTAACGTTTCTCTATCTGGAGCTGTCGGTTCCGCTGTCTTGTTTTGTTTTGCTTTAGACAATAACTCCGCCTTGCGCTCTTTAGTTCTCTGTGAAAACGAAATCGAAGGAGGCTGAAGTGAATCGAAATTAAAACGCCTAACAGGACATACTTTAAAATAGAAAGAATTACTTGCTATTATGTCGAGTCGTTTTAAAGTTCTTTCACTCGTCGCGAGAGTCTGTCTGCATTCTTTGATCATCTTGCCTGTATCCGCCGTGACTTTAAATCCAAAGTTAACGTTAATGTCCAGTGTTCTCGGGAACAGGTTAAGCGATAGCGGGTGATCAATTGAAGCTGCGAAGATCATTTTCACTTCGGTTTCATGCTCTAGATGGATGTTTTCCAAACTTGACAGGGCATTCGAAAAGCATGCACCATCATTGGCACGAGACGCTATTGGAACAAATCGAACATTTACTGGAAGTTGATACTGCTCTAGAACCTCTTCTAAGTAGTATTCCCTCTCATCGAAAAGCGGCTGGAATCTTCCTTCTAGTTCCAATGGCAGGAAAACCTCCCTAGAATCATACAAGTCAACTACTTTACATTTCGCGAGGTTCGGAAAAGGTTGGTGGCTCAGCAGTTGAAGTGTGGTCTCTGAAGGTATTTGAAGGGATACAAGGTCTTCGAGAACGCGAAAATACTGTGTCTGATGTGCGTTAAACAAATGGCGTACTCTTTTATGTTCTCCGTGGTGTTTAAACGGAAGCAGCTGAACTTTATTTTTCGTATTCCGTGGCACGCAGATCTCTTGATTGAGCTGATCAGTTGCAATTATCGTATTCTGCGTCTCAACTTTGTAGATAACGAGTATTTGGTCTCCTTCCAACGTATTCTCGGCACTGGTTCCACAAAAGCCTTCCACGACCTTCACTGTGCATGGGAGTCTTGAGCCATGGCGCTGGAGAAATGTCTGAAGGTCCAACGGAGCGCTGGTGGCCCTTGTGGGTTCCATACTATGATATCTAGTAAATTGTTTGTGAGTTCTGACAAGTCGTTACAGGACGTTTTAGGCTCCACTGATCATCTGATCGTAATAAGAACAACATAGAACTGTCTAAAGCAAAAACGGAAGTCTGGTGAACTCAAAGGTCACCCTTGTGGTGGGAAATGGCATAAATTAGATACAGAGAACAGAAATGATTGCGCCGGTTGAGCTGCTTGTGAATTGTTTAATTAAACAGGAGTGGTTTGGTTACAGCTTTGCTTTTGTTGCCAGCTACCGCTACATGCGATGATGATTTAATTATCTCGAGCAGGTAGCAGGGTGTTGTTATCGCCATCGAGTAGAGTGGGTGTTTAGTTTAGTCTGCATGTATCCGTAATTTTTTCCCTTGTGCGTCATATTGAATAACATCTCTTGAACGCGAATAAAGCTGTACTAACCGGCGCAAATTTGGTAAACAGTTGTAATATCCATTGAGTCGGCTCCATGTCCATATCTTAGACTAATAAGTGATCATAAGTTTAGCTAGTTCATAGTGGAGAAACAACATTGCAAGTTGACGCTACTGTCTATTCATAGAATAGATACTTGACAAAATGCCCAAAAATTTGAGCGTGGGAGGGGCGCTGTGACACAGGTCACGAAAAATTTTTTTTGTCTCGTTTCAAGAGATGGGATATGGGGTCACGAAGCTGAAAGTATGAGTAACTTCATTTTCAACTGGTTCATTTTGCATCTCGTATCACAGCAATAACAATCTCCCAAGACCGCTAACTTTCTTTTACAGTTTTAGACGTAGGCTGGGTAGCTGACGGTTCCTCTCGGTGCATAATCATGACAACATCATGTTGGTGAAGTGGAGAAAACAAGCTGGAGGATTGTTTTATTATAGCTATCGCGTGACATTGTAGCCCGAACGTGCCACCCTTGATCTTCAAAACCACTTAAAAAAGATCTCAATTTTAGACTTATTTGTCAAGAAGGAGCATTGCAGTTTATTTATATAACCTTGCAAAAAGGTGTCAAGCTATATTGGGTTGTTTTCCCTCTTCTGGCGAATTTCTCGAATTGTATTCACGCTAAAAGAAGGCCCAGAAGGAGAAGGCATAAATGCCGTTTTCCAGCCTACATTTTGCTCAGATCCCAATTTCTCGGCATATTCCTTGTGATTTCCAGTCTCACAGACCCAGTAAAAATTGCGAATCCCACTTCCATTTAACCCGTTTAGGCCTGTTCTTAAACACTTCTTGGGATCAAATGATCGGATGCGTTGTTTTTGCTACCAAATAACCTTCGTATCCAAAACCTCGTGCCGGAAATAGTTCGTGAATGGTGGCCAGTCACGACAACAAAAACAACAAACTATAGCGGCTCACTTTGCAAAACTTATTAATTCTACATTTGCCCTAGGCTCGAAGAAATACAGGTGAAAACAAAGTGTGTCCGTGGGAATGTTTCACTCTGGTATTTTTTTCAAGCTCTTTAGAAGAACTTCTTTAAACCCCATTTTCACGGCTAAAAACTCTAAACAGTACGTGAAATATTGACGCACGGCATCCCGAATTTTCGTGACAACTCACGTGCGATCTAGCTGCAAATAGCCATTTTTTTTTTCTCCGAATGTCGCCAATTTATTAAAGATTTCGATCCGTTTCGTCCATGTATCGTCAGCGGTTCTTTTCGTCTCGACAGAATTTCACATTTTTCATTTAAAGCCGCGCAATAAGCAATATCGATACTGCCGAAACACTTCCCGGGGAAATACCGATGGAAAAGTTGGAATCGAGCCCAGCAAAAAGCAAAACCTTCTCTTTTGGGGTGTGTAAATGGAAAATTTCGAGCTGAAATGATTTGGGCACAGTGACGAAATCTGAATCATGTGCCCTGTAAATATTTTAGAGCGTGAAAATCCATGGGGTTCTAATTTTTTTCGACCCACTTTTTGTTCATCAAGTTCTAATATAGAGTATTCCATTTCTCCTTTCTAAAAATAAAACAAAACGTAAAAAAGGAAATATCTCAGCAGATACGCCTTCCTACTTAGACAAATTAAAAATTATTCATAAAACCTCACTTGATCGTGAATTTGTCATTGAATTTGGCGTTGTTTTAAGCCTAAGCCTGTATTCGTGATAAATACAATTCCGGCTCTTCTTTACGGGAAACGGAAATATTGGGTCAGATGGGATGTGTTCTCGTAACTTTCAAACTTATGAAACGCGACTGTAAGCCCCTCTTTATTCTAGGGAGGTTCATCGCGCACGTTTTCGTGTGGACTTTCCATTTCTCTCCTGTTGTGTGGCTGCGAGTGTTCCATCTTGTGAGCGAAATGTTACAACCTTTGATATGTCCTCGGACAAAGAAACGAAGGTTTTATGTGTTTGATAAATCTCTTTGTATCCTGCGGAGATCAGACGGTTTTTCGGCATGTTAATTACGTTTAGAAACCGTATGATAACCACAATAAGGCGAGTATTTTCTGATCACTGACGCAACAAGATAAACTGAAACAAGGAAGTATACCGTCTTTGTCTATTTTTACAATACAGTCGGCGCAAACTTAAACCGTTTATGAGTGCATCTAAAAACTGACGTCCGTTAAGTGAGTAATGTCAGAGTATATTTCTTCTCTCTCGAAACTGTACAAGTTCTCAATTTTCATAAAATTTCAAAACGACGCAAAGGTCTCTTTTGTAATTTTGACGGGTTTGCCAGAATCTTTGGAGCGTGTCTCCATTGAATAGAATCTAAAACAAATGAGGGCTTTTTACGTTGGAATGGTTTATCAGCAGGAGCTGAATCTCGTGAAAGTCGTCTATATCAGGTCGAATATGTCTTGAGTTGCAAATGTTGTTTCTGGACGATTTGGAATATTCTGCAACTTTATAAATGTCTATATATGTGATATGTGTCAATTAGAAATCAATATTGCTAAGACTTGATCCTCTTCATGGGTAAGTGGCACAGAAGGCTGCGACCAGAGATTAGAAACCAATGTTGACAATGTTTTATTTTTAGTCAAAGTTTAGAATTGAAACAAACTGTAACAAATATTGCAAATGAACATAATGAGACTGGAAACAATGTTCATGATTAAATATTCCAAGTAGCACAAGGCTTACCAGTTTGTTTTGACAAGTTAAAAGCAGTGGGACTCACCGAAAACAAATTTAAGGAATGGAACACTCAAATTCGGGATGACCGGATTCCAACTGCTGCTCTCTGATCACACTTCCACTCTTCCTTACATAACTTTCGATAAACCTATTTTTACAAACTTTTACACGACATCTTACATTTTGAATTGCATCTGGTACGGCTTTAAAAAAAATGTTAAGTGTTGAATGTTAATAATGGTCGTTGCGCTTGGACTGAAAATAAAGAAACATTTCAAATAAACATTTCCGACAACTTATTTCTCCTTAAGATAGTATAAGGAAGTCAAGTGGGCTACAGTGTAACCCGTCACGATCAGTATAGCAACAAAGGTGCATGGCGCAAGTGGAAAAACCCCCCTGTAACAACGCGTTGTTTGCAGAATGTGTATCAAAGTTCTAGAGATACGTGTTACTGCTAGCTTCTATAGCTGTGGCCTCCACCCAGCGATTACTTTAAGAAGTTTTAAACGATGAAAACGATCCATTCCAAATGACTCCAGAGCTTCTTCGTCCAAACAGACAAGCATACTGCCATCAACCTGATGCTCGCTGAAAATCTTGTCAAACTGCTGCATGTTCAAACCTCTTAGACACTCAAGGACTTCAGGGACTCTCAGTGTGCTCAGGTCCTGCGGGATGATAAAACTGGACTGTGAGGTTTCTTTCACGGTTGCCTGGAACTCTTCTGGTGTTTTTGGTCCTTGTTCAGTTCCAGGCCGCCCCGCTGTGGGGAGCGTATTAGTGCCCGAAGCAGGTTCAGGTTCTTTTTTATTTGGTGGAGGCAAATTTTTTTCTTCTTGGGACGTTTTGGAGAAAGGATGGTGCTTAACCCTTGGGGAGGGAATAGGTTGACGGATTCTGAAGCTTGGAATGTTGTGTCCCGATAAATCTCTCACCTCGGAATTCTCGGGACACAGAACTTTCCCAGTTTGTTTGATACGTGAAGGAAGTGGTGGTGGGTCTTCCGTCGTATTCGTTGATACCCCAGGCTCACCCGTACCTGTAGGATTAAGGAGTGGTTGCTGTTGGTCCTGTTGGGGTTTGATTTTCGCGTCTTTCTGAGTTCCTTGAGAAGGTTCAGGGATTGCTTTCTTTTTTACAGTGCCGGTTGATAGAACCTTGTTGCCATTAACGTCACCACTTCCGTTTGATCCTGCCTCAGCGCCCAACGGAAGATCGCTACCTGACAAATACGATTCTCCTAAACAACTTCCCTGTTTTGAAGGAAGTGGCGGAAGTGCATCTTCGCTTAAACTTGTTACCTTCGGTGCAAGCAAGACGTTTTGGTTTGAGGTCTCTATTTCCTCAGAACCATAAAAAGGCGAGCTCTTTGTCGACGAAGACGACAATTTTGGCAGCAGATTCAGTTGTTGGCTAGCACAATCTTTGAAGACAACACTGTATACGTCACTGGACACACTTTCATTTTCTACCACTTTTTCCTTTCTTCCGAATGTCTTCATTTTCACGCGCGGCATTAAGTTCGGTGAGGTTTTCACAATCTGCAACGAAACCATTTCAGCTGTAAATTGACAGCTCTCAGGATCACTCGAGGTCTGATCCTCCACGTGGACCAAGTTGTCTAGATTCTGTTTCGATACCTGACGCGTGTTCGGGTCGCTTCGTCTTCTTCTTTCCATTCGCAATGGATTGCTTTTCACTTCTTCAGGCTTTACACTAAAATTCAGTTCGTCGTAAATGTTTTCTCTACTCTCCGTAAACATCGTGTCTAATTGTAAGGCGCTCGTAGTCCTCTGTAATAAAACAGTTCCTTTTCCTGGCAGAGTCACACTTTGGCTTCTGAGCACTTTTTTAGAAGGCGCTGGTGAATAAGTGTTCTGGCGAGTTCCTAAGCCACCCAACCGTGCGATTGTCATGCGCTTGTTACTGATTTCATTGTTTCTTATCCCTGTCTCTCCCCTGGTCTCTCCCTTTGTCTCTCCTCTTGTTTGCTGAGGTGAACCTAATGCCGACTTCAAACCAGACATGTCTTCATACTGATTTTCGTCGTCGAGAAGTTCTTTGTCATCGTTATGTGCTGCGTGGTACAGTTTCGAAGAGGTAGCTTTCATTGTCATAGGCACAACGCTAATCGGTAGCGTATTGGGAAATGAAAACTTTGATGTCACGCCCTGGACTTCCGTTGTTGCCGTTACGAAAGTGTCTACCAGAATTCCCTTTAGTTTTACAACACCTTCTGGTAACACAGTGATGGAGTCCCGTCTTGAAGGCGTAGGTAGTTGCCCTTGTTCAGATTTGTCGTCGTTTGTACTTGTATCAATAAACCTCACATGGACGGGCAGTTTGGCCTTCTTAACACACTTGGCAAGTGGCATTTCTTCACCGTCCCAAAGTGCTTCAAACTTAGCTTGACAACTCGCTGGGACTTTCAACAGAGTTTTGCCCTTGTCGTTGACTTTTTTGAAAGCCACAAAGTTTTCACGGCACTTTTTCTTTTCTATCTTAAGCTTTTCGCCTTTCTTGATGACAGCTTCGTAGTCTGGGTCGGTCTCAATCACACGTACAATCTTTACAGTCGAGCTATCAGGGACCAGGTCTTGCAGCCTGACTGACTTCTGTTGAAATTTCTCTTCCGCCACCCGTTCAACGGTACACGGGTAGTCAAGCGGGATCCGAGTTTCTTCGCCTTGGGCATTTTCGTACAAAACCGTTTCCACACTTTTGACCGTCAACAAGTTCCAAACACCATTTGCACCAACAGTTGTGCGCTGATTTTCATCGTAATACCCCTGATGTATCTTCACATGTTGAGGAAGAGTAAACTTGGCGAGAAAATCCCTTAGCGAGTATGCAGTGTCACTTTCTGAAACCGAATGAATCAATTGAACGTCGGACATTTGTCCACCTAAGTGCCTATTATTCTCAGTAATATGACCGTCTTTCTAAAGCAGAGTCACTTCAATCACTTAACCGGCGTCACTCGAGGGCTTGCAAGCGTTGCTGTATGAAGGGACAAACTCATTGGATCTACTTCGTCCTCCCAGTTAAATTATCTAATCGCAACTTCCGTTCGAAATGAAACTAAGCTGGTTTATGTCACGTTCAAAGCCGAATCATCTTAATTTCTTTCTTGATTTTGTCTTATTTAAACAGTATGATATCGTTTCGAAACTGAAGTATGCTAATGAAAGATTTTTCGAAACCGGCTCTTTTCGTTTAGGAAAAAGTTGTACGCTTCACTCGATAGAGCTGCAAGAAACGATCGATGAAGTGGCTCGTTCTTTTGAAGAATAAGGTAGGTAAAATCTGCATATGGGCCAAGCGTCTTATCAGGCCGGAGCTTATCCCGGTTTATATAGCATGAAACGAATAGGAGTATTTCTACTCCAACCTGGGATGCTAGTCCATCGCAGGGTTACCACCAGCATTAATTTTGCTGGAAGAGAGAAGCACTGTGAGAGTGAGTGTCTTGCCCAAGAACACAACACGATGTCTTCGGCCGAAACCGGACCACTCGCTCCGGACTAGGACGTACTAACAATGAGGCCATCGCTCCCCTCATCTTTTTAAGGAATAGGTTCCATTAACAAGTCTTTTGCACAATCTGGTCACATGGCACAAAATCACAAATGATGGGATGCAAGTTGCACATCGGGACTTTCAAAAACAAAGGCAGGTCAAAGTGGACTGGTACTAGTTAACTTTGTTTTGGAAAGTCCCACACTGCCACGGTGCATCCCAGCTTGTGTGATTTTGTACCATGTAAACGGAGGAGTAAGAGAATAAAATGTCACAGGAAAATAACAAATGGTATGACAACAACAACAACAAAAACCTAAATTATCCGATTAGAAGTTGTATACAATTAGTCAAAAAGATGATTTTGGAAAGTTAAAGGGTTACCAGCTCCCAAAAATAACTAAAAAGCTACAAATGTCAAGGGGCTGGTTTAAGTGATTTAACCTGAGTTTCGCTATGAATGCAAGACTAAGATTTATAATTAAAATACATAATTGAAATAATCGCGATTTAAAAGCAGCGCTCAATGAAAATGTTGGCAGTGAGAAACAACTTCTCTACTAGCTAGCCATTCATATTTTTTCCAGCAGATTTAACTAGGTCTGTTTATTTTCATTTAGTTTTTCATTGTCATTACTTTCCTTATTTGGTATTAGCCTTCGTGTTTAAATTTAATTGTAATTTTGTTAGCCGTTACTTCTGAAGATGTATGTTGGAGCATACGAAACGTTAAGTTCATAAATGAAAGTTTTTACAACATGCGTTGTCTCGTTATGTTTATAACCGCAATTTGTGTGTTATTTTTAGTTTGAAAAACGTATCAAAATAGTAACATTACACTGATAAATAAAATCTTCCTTTTCCATGACGATTAAACAAGCTTGCTTATTAAAAGTAAAATTAACAATGTCTTTGATGTGTTTCCTTAAAATCTGCTGGTGCTGTAACAAGTCTATTTTAATAAAAGGTTCCAAGATACGGAACCTTTGTACTGCAAGGTGTTCCTTCCAATATCTGACTTAAACCTAATGATGTTGAATTTGTTTTGTATACAAGACGACTTAGAGATTATTCTTTTTGAAAACAGTTCACATAATGACTTGAAGATTCATAAAATACTTTGTGCATAAACACAAGAAATGGGCAGCCAGTTGTATTCAGCGAGGCCTGTGTCGTCTGATAGCGATACATGAACGATAATTGAAGGTCACGAGCTGCCCTTGCGTGGATGGAGTCGCTTCTTCGACCATTTTTGTAGTATTAGGTTTCGAAATGGCCCAAGGAAAATGAAATGATACATACCGGGCTATAAGCCTATTAGTTATGCAACGCTTTCGAGTTGTATACCATGGAATATCCCACAAGTCACGTGTATTTTCTCGGTATCTTCGGTTTTTACCAGTCATGTGATCAAAACTAAAAATCGTAACAATTAAGGTGGCTCGATCGGATTTTTGAGTCACGATATCGTCCAACTTTGAGCGACTAGAGCGCCACCATTATCAATCAAACGGAAAATCAAATGTTAGTGGTGTGCTAGAGAAAGATGAAAGTTTCAAATGGGGCACATTTCACTAACATCTGAGTTACCATAGCAACGAAATGACACCATTCTCCATTTTACATAAGACCGAATAGCAAAAATTGTAAAAAAATCTATCAGAGCATTTTCGAGAAAATTACGAGTGAAGTTTCAAGGTGTCAAAATGCAAGAATTACAAAGTTGTTTTAAATGGTATTGTAAACTATGTCCACAAGACTTGACTAAATGGCATTCTGGTCTTTAATGAGTGAAACACTACAAGGCTGCTAATTTTCAGCGTCAACTCAGGAGAATATTGCGCTTATTTTCACTCATGTTGTTTGTTGTCTTCATTATAATTTTCTTTTGTCTCGAGTCACCATGCTATTGTACATTTCTGTATATCATGAATTCATAAGACGCGCGATTGCTTTCCAGCGACTTTCCCGAGGTATGCTAAAATATCCCGAACTAAGACTATAAATGTTATTGTAGTGCTAGCTCGGGATATTTTAGCATGCTTCGGAAATTTACCGGAAAGTAATCGCGCGTTTTATGAATTCATGATATACAGAAATGTACAATAGCATGGTAATTCGAGACAAAAGAAAATTATAATTAAGACAACAAACAACATGAGTGAAAATAAGCACAATATTTTCCTGAGTTGACGCTGAAAATTATCAGCCAGGGAACACTGAGTTTTGTTTCGAAACCCGAGACCCTCAATGTTCCCCTCGGTTTCGCTTCGAGGAGCATGGAGGGTAGAAGGGAAAAAACTCACTGTTCCTCTTGGGGCCTCTATAAAGGTTTATTATACCTCCCGACCCAAGTTCTTGTTTCCCCAGGGATTTACTGAGTTTTGACCTATGACAAGTGACACGTTCTCCCCCAATCAGAAAACGTATTTAAGTTGGGAGGTATAACAAGTAATCTTGTTTGTTTGGTCTCAATCAGAGTATGACCGGCTGCTACAGTGATTATGAGACATAAATCGTAACACGTACAAGAGAAAAAAAGATAGAGAATTGTGGTGTCATCAAAACACCATTAGATGCTATTAAACATCCTACAGATTTTAAATCAACTAGTTTATGGAAAATAATGCTATTTTGGATTGAACAATTCTGTACAAGCCGACAACCGTTCCCCGCTTCCCTTCCCGGACAGGCAGGAAAGCCAGATTAATAAAATCTCTTCCACAAATGTATCGAATGCATATTTATCGCGAAAACGAAGCAGATGGCAACGTGTAAAATTTATTTTCATCTTTGTGAAAACATTTTACGTGTTAATTAGCAATCATTCAACTGAAAAACACGTGACCGATTCAGCAGCGTTTCAGTGTTGCAGCGATATATTTATGCTTTGTTTGTCAATCAGTGTCCAAAGTACTGTTGATCGGGGGGGGGGGTACTCCCAGAAAAATTGGGCGGGGGAGTGCGGCCTGCTTCCCAAAACCCTCACCCTATTTATGACCAAAATCTGCGATATTCCCTACCCTATTTATGACCTGACCAAAAGTTCGAAACCCTATTTATAACCTGAATCTTACATCAAAATCCTGTTTCGGATCAAGGTTATAATTGGATCCCTAGCTCAGACCAATGTTAAATTACCATAAACGTAATTTGTGAAGGGCTTTGTTGATTTTCTTTTCGATAATATTGAAAAAGCGGCCTCTAGGTTTAAGAACATACCCATATCAGGGCTAGAGTACAAAAACCATACCCTATTTATGACCAAAATGGCCAAAATCAGCTAACCTGATTAGCTGACCAAAACGGCTGAAAAACTAAACCCTTTGGGGCCGCACATACCTATATAGCCCATATAAGGGAGTACCCCCCCCCCGGGTGTTGATTAATGAAGTGGGAGACAAAGGCTGTCGCAAAGACGATGAAGGAAGATCGATCAAGCAAAGAAAGGTCGTAGAGATTACATCTGAAACGACAATTTTAAATATTCTTCAAAACATTTAGATATTGTTTCTCTGAGTGTCCGAACCAGACCAACAACTTCTAGCCGTCCTTCATAGAGAAACCAACATGAAATTGCCCACTCTAATTCTTCATAGAAAAACCAACATGAAATTGCCACACTCTAATTCGGCCGGCATCTGATTTGCCCAAATAAACGAGGAATGGAACAGCATAAGTTCAGTGTTTTTACAATGTACAGTGTATTGTTTACCCCAACGGGCTTTTGATCATCAGTGCATGATACCAGTTGTCCATCAAAGTCAGAAATGTGCATATATTACCATCCCCAAGCTCGTAAATGATGGATCGGCATGAATAAGGCGAGCCACCAATGTTACTGAGGGGAAATATGATAAAATATGGATGAATGTAGAAGTTTGTATTTGTGAACGTCTCAATATTGCTGTGAGAATTCTAGTTCACCTAGCTTAGCTTCAATGAGATAGACTTGTGCGTTCCATTCATGACAGCGCGCTGAGAACAATGTCTGAAAATATCGTCTGGAGCGCTGAATCTTGTTCCTTGAAGACCTTTGTACACAGCTACACTCTTCCACAGCTAGTGAAGGTCGAAGATGGCTTCTATAGTGAAGATGATACCGAAACACTTTCGACTGGAGAGATTCTTATGCTACACTCTGTCACCAAGCTGCTCGTGGAAGATGCTGATGACAGGCAGTATTTCGTATCACGCAATTGTCAGTGTAAAGTGGAAATACTTCCTACAGTTTGCCAGGACAGGTATTACAGCGTGGAGGACGTTGTCGACGCCTTTACGTCCCCTGATTTCAAGTTCATTCGTGTTGTTGAAGTTCACTCGCACTCACCTTCGTTACGTATTAGAGCAGGAAACATCTTGAAACTCCAAAGAACCGTCGAACAAAACCACATAACGTTTCTGGAATGTTTGTTTCATGACGGGACTGAGTACCTTGTGAGACTTCCTTTGGATGTCAAAGCTGTTTTTGAGCCGTTAGCCAGAATAGAATCATACTCTTTTCAAGACTTGATAAACTCGTTTGAGTTTCCTGTTCGAGTGAAATTGAAGTCAAATTGTAAGACACGAGATGCAAACAACAACCAGTCGCGTGGCTCTGTTCTCCTTAAGAACATTCGACAAGAGTCGAAAATTATTGCTACAAGTCGGGATGACGACATGAATCCAGTTTTAATGATTCCAACAGATTTGGATGTATACGTGTGTCCCGCGCGTGGAGCTATTCTGGGCGATAAAGAATACGCCAGATGCTGTAAAGCAATCCACGATTCCACTGAGCTCTCGAAGGTCGACCTCTTTGAAAATTGCTCCAGATTGTGTGAAGGTCTTGAAGATCTTCCTGCTGAAGAGGAAATTGAAAATAACCAAGTAGTAGACTTGGTCCCGTCACAAAAGACTCAGGACACTCAGAGACTCTCAATACCAAAACTAACAAATCCTGAACAGGCGCCATCTTTCAGCGGCATACGAAATGATGGACATGTGTTGGCGACATCGAATGATAACCCGTCTAATACTTTAAATGACCATGCACCACCTCGCCCACTTCGAGCTGAATCGAAACCTCCAGTAGCTCCAAAACCTCCTAAACGGGCTTCATCGCCTGGCGCCAGGTTAAACCAGTCACCACATCAGAGAGTTCCAGGTGAATATTTGGCAACAACATTGAATCAAGAACCTCCCAATTCTACTGATGAACAGGCACCACCTCCCCCACTTCGAGTACAATCCCTGCCGCATGCAAACGCTACTAGCGCTGATAAGGGCGACGACTATCATCATTATGAAGAAATTCCTTCCACGGGTAGAAATTTAAATCTTGCTCTATCACTTGAACGCTACAACATGGACAACGGCAGGGAAAGAGTTCTCAAACGACAAAAAGACAAACTCGGCCGAAGTAAAAGTTCTAAGAGGAACTCGCTATCAACAGTGATTCCCAAGCTTCCCACGTCCATCTCTGATACTTTGCAATGTAAAAGTAGTGATGCTGTGGTCTCTCCACAAAGATCTCATCTGATTAGACCTTTATCTGAAGCATCGTCAAGCGTATCCTCTTCAGATGCTGCATGTTCGAGTCAGAAATCAACCACCCAGGGAGGACCTATACCAGAACAGTCAATTCTTCCGACTCAATCTATGGTACTCTCTTGTCTGGAACATTCCCAGGATTACGCGGCCGAGAATGTATACATTGAACATGTAAAAGCATCATCGACCCTTTCCAATTCTCCTTTAGAATTTTCAGTTTTTTCGCAAGATCTTAATAACCTTCCTGTGGTAGGAGTAGTAGAATGTCTCAAAAATCTTTCCATGGGACAGTATGCTGAAATGTTTCAAAGAAACCTGATTGACGGACAACTTTTAATGGAACTAGATCTCGAGTCTCTCCCACACCTTGGAGTAAGGAATCCTTTACATCAGAAAAAATTACTTAAGTTTATAAACGGATGGAGACCTAATACAAAATAGACTCTCAGATAATACACACTCAGTTGCACATAGTTTTTGTTATAGTAATTATTTCTTAAGCCCAAGCTAGACGATCAAACATGCCAAAATCCACACAATATTTTGCTGCAATGCTGAAGAAACTGCTCAAATCATCTTACTAGTATTGCTTTTCAGTTGAAATGTTGGATGACTCTATGTTTGAACAATGTCCAGCATTTTACCTTCGAAATATAACAAATCTAAACACTAGCATGAATAAGTAAAAGTAAAATTGAAGGGAGTATCTACAGGTGAACAGTGATGAATCATATATTAGGGAGCTTTAGATTGAATTGCAAACCAGTGACGTTTCCAGAGCCCTCGTTCTTCATGTTGGTTTTAGGTAGAGAGAGTAGCTCATGGGATGAAATGGGTATGTGTTGTGATAATGTGAAGTCTGAAAACTATAATTGAAAAGTCGTACTCGTACTCAATCTCGTACTCGTAGACCAATCTAAAGCTCTCTATTATTTGCAGATAGATTATAAAGTAAAGAAATGATCTTGTTGTCTAATCACTCTGTAGAGTAATGAAAACAAAGCTAACTTAGTACAAATAAGAGAGACCAGTCGTATAGGATTGCATCTCATTTATTGATGAGACATGGGCCCTAGCTTAGTTTATTACAACAAATGTACTAAAGAAACATCGAAATTGAAATGAACAAAAACGGAGATGTCGTCGAGTGACAAACGAATCTACATACCGACAAACAACTGTCTAACTTTCACAACGTGGAAACTATAGTTTACTCCGAATAAAAGATCCAACTAAAACAATAAGTTTAATGAAGAGACCCCCTGAGGCAAGAATCTGGCTGCGGTCAATATAAAGGTTTGTAAATTAATGCTGATTGGACAATTGACAAAAAAACATTAAAAACGCTTATTGATCGGCAATGACGACCACTGTTGCGGAAAGTGGAAACTTCTAGACTCCATTTACAAAAAAAAACCCTGAATATTGTACACTTTACAGTAGCACGTTATTATAGTAATTAAAGTCAGAAAATCATTTTGCATGACTTATAACCAAGAACTATATATAGTTGCTCTATTGTATAGCTATAATTTTCAGTCTTGTTTACGTACTCTCTTAGATACTCTTCATAGCCTGTGAAATTTTAAATTTATTCTAAGAATAAACCATTCAATCTTGTGGTTAAGCCATACCAGCGAGAATGCGTTGTGTTGGATCAAATATGTAATGTCTAAGTCATTCAACGTCTCCTACAATTCTTTCCTCACCTTTACATGACCAAAGCACACTGTTTCACAGAGAAAAGCTAACCTGGCGTTGAGTCTGCTTTGGTGTCTTTTCATAAAACTAATAAAACACTTCTCTTCATGTAAGGTTATTGTTTTAAGCGGCCGCAATATAGCCAGCTACAGCACCAACACTACTGAGTGCAGAAAGTACTTGACGATTCTTACACAAAACCTCATTAGTAGGACAATTATTTTTACTTTTTATTTGGAGTCCATCCCGTGCTGATGAACAGCTCCAGCTTCTTTCTGTGTAATGGATTTAAAATTCCAAGATACAGCATCATTTCGGCATCCAACTCTAGAAGCAAATCTCCGTCAATCCACTCCTCTTCAAATCTGTCCACATGCTCAGTTAAGCCAAGCTTGGTTAGCCATGTGCAGACTTCGGACACCGAAATGCCTTTCAAACGTTCTTTAGCCGTTTGGTCTTGAGCCATTCCAGCGTCGCCTCCCAACTTAACAGTTCTCTTGTGTAGCTCGACGTCATGCGAAGTCAACTTAGTTGCGGTCTCTTTACTGTCGGATTTTTTAAACCGGCGACTGCTTGAATTTTCCAATGGTGCGCCTGTGTGAAGTGAGCTCAGGGATTTTTCCTCCTCCACTGGTTTCAATATGGTCACATCTGGCGTCGGTTCGCCAAGAGGAAGAGTTGGCACTTTGACGTTTACCCTTGCAGTGGCGGGATCTACAGGTCTTCTTGTAGGTTTCGCCTTTCCAGGTGAGACATCTAGGGTGTCTCCGATAAATGCCCTGTCCGCCTGTGCCAAACTGAGTCTGCTAAAGTTGTTGTTTACTTCTGGCATTTTTGATACAGTGTGTGACTTGATGTTTTTCGAGGTCAACTTAGTTGGATTCTCTTCACTTTCGCGGCATTTCTCTGAGACGATGGAATCGTGCATTGGTGCAATGGCGGGATGATGAGAGTTTGGCGATTCCTCTTTTGGTGGTGTTTCTGTGTTGTCATTTGACGTCTGTTTGCAAAGTGTATGGGAAACCGGGTTTTTCCTTCCCTTTGGAAAAGCAGACGCTTGATGTTTCTTTGCTGCTTTTGGCGTAACTGAGGAAACAGATTGAGTGCCACCGCTACGTCCGATGTCATCTCCTGCCTTTTCAGGTGAGTGGCAGTGAGATTGTGCTTCTGCCCTTTTTCTTTCAGTGTGGGTTTGGACTTCGTTTCGCGAAGTAGTCTTTGTTGGGCAATCACTGGCAGTTATCAACTGAGAGTGGCAAGAATTCCGTTTGTCCATACTGGGTTTTTTGGCAATTGGAGGTGGTCCGGGCCTCCTGTTCTCTTTTACAACCGCAAGACTTTCCGTTTTACTTCGCGGTTTCAGCTCGGAAGGTGGAACGTAACGCGTCTCATTCTCCGGTGGTTTGTTTAATTTGGTGTGCTGGTTTGAATTTTGCCCCGCTCGCTTTTTTGATGGTGATCTTGGTGGCAGGCAAGGAACTATTTCTTCATAGACGCAATCAAGTTGTCCAGGCTCAATGTCTTGTTCAATATCTGAGATGTCAAAAACCCAAGATGCGTCCCTGCTTGCGGTTGTGATCGTTAAGTCAAAGTTCACTTCCTCGTCGATTCGTCGACAAATCTCGGTGAATAACTTTGGATCAAGTTTACAAGTTTTTCTTCTGACTTTTATTTCCAAGTCAATCGGCACTTTCACAACTCGTAAATCCTTTTCATACAAGGTATAAACAATTAACACTTTCTCTTGCGCTATTTCTTGGATAGTAAGCAATCCCTCCAGCATCAGCTTGTTTACGTTTGTCTGGTTGTAGAATCGTTTAGTGCCAGGTCGAGCTCGCACTCGTGTCGGCAGGAGATGCTTTTCAGCGATGCCTCGCATAGTAATCGGTTTAATATCTTCGAGAGTTTCAAAAAGTCCAACCTGGTCACCAGAGAGAGTTATCGGACAAGCTTTTCCTACTACCTTGCACTTTAGGTCCACGCAACCAGCATCTTTGGACGATGCCTCAAGTAGACAAAGTATGTCACCAACTTCAACACCACTTTGAGGTATGTTCTGAAGCGAGCGGACATATTTCGGAAAGTCAACGATAAGTTCTCTAACATTTTCGTA
>CM042746.1:7877263-7908328 GCA_022496165.2 Catalaphyllia jardinei
ACAAAAGATCGAAAGTTAAGTAACTCTGGTATTGGTCTGACAGTAAATAATGTTTTACTGGTCTTGTACAAGCTGAAGTGTGCTGACAAGGATGAAACTTGTCTTTCACATACTGCCTAAGGCTGAATGGAAACAAAACTTCAATCCTGGAGCGTGATTAACATTTTGTTTCTCTAAACAGCGCTTAACAGCATCAGCACCTTTGTCCAGAAGATCGGCGAGGAGAACAAAGAACTTGGTCAAGTATGGGTTTGTTTGTTTGTTTTATTTGTTTGTTATATTTATAAAATGTCAATATGTAAGGCAAGGAAGCCCAGGGATAGGGAAGCCAATGAGCCTTATGTAAAGGACAATCTTAAAGATTCTTAAGAGATAAATCAAATCTTGATAAACGTGAAACTAAATTCTCACAACTCCCGTTCCGTGAGAGGAACGGAACTAATATTTGCAGTCTTCGTAATTAAGACTTTAACTACTTAATACGATTCAGTTATTATAATATTTCAGTTTAAACTCAATGTAAGCTAGCCTTTTAAAAGACACTGATCGACTTTGGCGCCCAGGATCGAATATGACCCAGCCTGTGAAAGGTAAGCAACAGATTTCCGTTCTGAAACATTGGCACAAAATGAGGATTATGGTTTTGAACTGAAAAACAGCTGAAATTCGCCTTTCACCTTATAGTTACAGGCCACAAGACTCAACCGCTTGAAGACACACTTGCCAACTTCATAATCCGATATCGATCTCCTTATATAGTGCAAGTATTGGAGGGTGTTGACAGTCCAACGGGAGCGTGTTCGCTCTCATTGCATGAAATAATAATAATTCACACAGTTGTGCGGTTAAAGCGAATCAAAATGAAGAATTCAAAAGGCAAGTATTTTTTTCTGCCTGTAGACAACTCGGCCAGGGTCGAGATAGTTCCCGAAACACGCACGCGGCAGAGTAAAGACGGGCTACGTTCGTACGCTCGACGCCCAGTCATGATCACTTTTATGCGCGCGCTCAGAGAAATCCCTGAGCTGAACATAGAAGATGGAGATATTCTGGAACCGAACGTAAATGAAATTTCTCGGGGAAAGAAAGCAGGACCTGAAACTTTAACATGTAAGGTTCTTCATCAGCCCGATAGGGAAATACGGCTGCCGCTTGATTATGTTATGCCCTTCGAGTCGTTTGAAGAGTTCGACCCAAGGCGCTATTCTTTGAGGTATATCGCTGACAACATCGCTTTCCCTGTTGCTGTGCGGTTTATCGGAGACGTAAAGGTCAGCCCAGAGGCTAGGATAGCCCTTAAAGGAGAGTTTCGCTTTGAAGAAATAGTGGAAGAGTCTACTGTTATCGCAACCATAAAATTACGCGACCAGTTTACCATCCTAAAGCTACCAGTTGACCTGCAAGTCATCGTATTTCCGATCAGAAAGCTCCGTTGCAATGCCGAGTACATTGAGCAATATTGGGAACATCTACAGCCGGAAATTGACAAACTAGAAACGCAGATTACAAGTGTGGAAGACGACTTGCTGCCCACGAGCTATTTTCAAGAAAACGCACTCTCAGATGGGCTAGAGGGAAATGGGGATACTGGTAATCACGAAGCAATGGATCCCTCCATTGCTGATGATTACGTGTCAAATCTAGACAGGGATGCGCATGTCTACGAAGCTATGGGCCCCTCAGGCACGCAAGACCAGTGCTTGCGAAAGCTAGAAGGAATTGAAGATTATTACGAGACAATGGAACTCCCCACCACAAGGAAGGTCTGCGAATACGTGCCAGTTCCGGCACAAGATGAGAATGAATACGTGGCCATGGGCGCCTCCATCGCGTGCAAGCTCGGCGAATACCACATGCCGCTTCTAGATGACGGGCACGGTGAGCATGTTTACGAAGCAATGAGACCCTCGAACGCGCACGAGTTCACCGAGAGCCTGCCGTACTCAAGCGCTAGAAGCCGTGAACGTACCGACCGTAAAATTACTCGAGGCTACGGAGAAAACTCACTTTATTCATCTGTTGCTTCTTCTGACAGCGAATTACCACGGAGATCGGCAGGGAAACCGGCGAAGTTGCAAGATCAAGCAGAGAGGATTAAAACTGAAACGAATTAGTTGCACATTTAGTATTTTACTTTGCTCACTATATATTACAAACCAAAAGAAATGAATATCCTTACTTGGAAGCTTCACAACGGCAAATTCGTGAAATGAAATTCGTATGGGCAATTTAACGGTGCCGAGTGAAATTAGGAAATAGATTTCGCGAGCGTATTGTCAAAATTTTTGTCAGCAGAATTTCCCCAGCCCTAATGCGAGGGATATTATAGGAATCAAATTTTGCGAGCGTACCATTTAATTAATTTGGTAACAAATTACGGGGGAATTTGCATGACTTTTTTATTTTACCAAGAAATTTAGCGCTATGCGATCCCATGGCAATTTTATAATTTCACGAGTGAAATTATAAATTAGCGCTGAAATTTCACGCCAAAATTAAGGAGTAATTTGTCACCCATAATACAAACTATATCGTTAAAGAGAAGAGAAAGCAGCAACACGTACGGGTGACATTAAAGAAAAGTTGAATTTTTGCATTTATATCTTGTGTTTTTTACAAAATGGCGTCTCCGGTCAGACTTCGCATTACTGGGAATATCAGTTATCCAAAATTCCATTCGTGGATTGTTTTCATTGATTGGCAGGCTTTAAACATCTGGTAAAATAAAACGTTCAGATGATTCACCTTTCCCAATATGGCAAACTATGCAAGTCTACAATTTTTTGACAATTTGTCCGAAGAGAATGTTAATGGAGCCGGAAATTTCAAGCTAAGAGTATCACTTAATGTTATAAACTGATCCGGCTCAAAGGTTTACAGATTACAAGTTTGGAATTTAAGCATCCGTATTCCATTTTATTATAACAATTTCCCCGGTTTTATAGTTCCTTCAAAATGATCTGATATTTAGAGATGATATGCATTTTATTTAAGGCTTAATTCTCCCATGTCTAACGATGACCGAAACATTGCTTAATAATATTAAATGTAAATGAGTGAATCTGTATTCAAAGGGGTTTTTTTACCTAAATTTCGGACAAGTAACCTTCACAACGAGGTATTCGGTGAAATTAAGGACCCTTAGACAGCGCGAATTTAAAGGTAGGAATTCCAACAAAATTCCCAGTCATTTGATTGTCGCCAATCTATAGACAATACGATACACTGGGAAAAATACACACCGGGCTACTGGTAACAATGAAAAGGAAGATATCCATCCCAGAGTCAACTACTACGTGAGAGCAGCTGAAATCAGTTATTTTTGTTATTATCTCTTTTTATCTACAACAAATCCTTGCTGATTCTTGACATTTTTATAGACTAAGTTTAGAGTGCATAATTCGCATCTTCAATTAATTAATAAGTGACACAAGGCACAAGTCGTCTCAATTCCTTGTCCGACAACAGGCTCCTTGCATCTTGATAAGGTCCAATATCGATTTTTGCTCTCATTAAGTGATATTGCGCTCTGTCTCAGGAACGTGGACCGCTTAGCACAAAAGATAATCGCAGTTAGGCTCCGCACGAGTTACCAATAAAACTAATGTTTACAGAATAAAGTGGAACAGATGTTTTGTGATGTCTTACTCAGCTCGGCTTGAAAGCGAAACTAATGGACGGAACGTCAGGGCAATTCTTTATCGAGAGAACAAGTATCGAAGTAAATATTTCAAGATTTTGGAGATCGAATACAGAAGACACAAAACATACAACTTTTTGACCTCTTGAATGGCCCCAAGGCCATAAATAACTTCACTGAATTGTATTCATGACAGAGTGACTTTTCTAGAATAATTGTATTCTGACATTAATGAATAGTCACTCAAATGCAAAAACAGTTAAGAAGTATCTTGTCGGCCGAAGAAGCTGAGTTGGTTTGGAGTGCCTTCGCGTCAACGACGGTGAGTAGAGAATTTTCCGCCAGATAAAGTTTTTTTAATCAGTGTAAGACTGTTCAAGAGAAAATAACAGATTGCTTTTATTAATCACCAAACACCTGCAAGTGAAGCCTACAAAGCAATTTTATTAAGGGTGCTCTGCATAATTTTGGAGAGAAGTCAATCACCAGTAATTGCGACGATTTCCATTTCCTTTCGTTAACATTCAAAGCTCTTCACGTCCGGAAAGTCGATTCAGGGTGTTTTATCAGTTCAAACTCTCGACGATTTAGGGGAAATTTTGAGCGCACATGCCGCATACAAAGACGTATGATCTATTCACAAGAATGAAATCTCCCGCTGAAAAAAGACGTTTGCTCTATTGTTACCTGTGGTAAGCTACTCTTCGTTCATACCTCCACTGCCAAAATCCATATGCCTGTAACTTTTATAGATAATGTCAGTGAAACATCTGCAGAAATTTGAAGACGTAGAATTTAATTAAAAAACAGATTTATTTCCTCAAAAAGTATGTGTAAAGTAGCAAATTAAGTACCGTGGATTGACGTAGGTCACATCATGTGCATGCTAATTTTCGGGGTTTTGTTTCTTCAAACTCCATGGCGTGACATTTTGTGTCGCTCTTGGTTACGTCGGTGGTACTCTTTGACAGCGTATTCAAATGACATATTCTCTTTACTGGTCTCGAGATATATCTTGTGAGATTTGTTTGGAGAATTGACTTATTTTTATATAAGATGATTTCCGTTTTGTGATCACTCGCTGTTTTCTCATGACCAACATGCATCACTTAATGTCCAAACGTCTAGGACAAAATTATTGTGGGGCACTTATTCGGAGGCTCCAAATGTTTAATAAGCGGCCCCCGTCTTGAGAACCTCGTTATTATCGAAACTAACCGCAGAATTAATGAAGTCTAAAGGGGCCGACTACCACAGAGAATCTGCTGCTGTATCTTTGGTCAAAACTGTGCCAAACTGACCATGTACCCTAGATTACACCAAGTGCATACCCAAAATATGATGAATTTCTGAAGAGAGAGTAAACTCTTATTGTTTTAATCGATTTTTCGAAAACACGAGCTAGTGTTTGATAACATCTGCCAGTCCTCTTCCTTTTTACTTTTCAAGGATTGGGGGGAGAGGGGGAGAGGGTGGGTGGTTGATTTGATTATATTTTTCTCCTCAGGGAGTGTGTATCATCCCTGTCTTTATGTTTTTTTTTTCTTCACGTAATGTGTTGTTTTTCTGCTCATTGGTCTTGTACATGAATTCTTCTTGAAGCATATTTTAAAAAAACTCGCCTAGTCACCCCGCCTCCCCCACCCCTCCCCCCCTCAAAAATCAAATGGTCCACTCCTCCTGCATCGGTTTACTCGTATCCGCTTCAGTGCACCATAAGAGCTTTTAAGAATTAAGGCATCATTTATAGGACGTCTCGCTCATAATGGTGCTAGTTTCAAGGTTTAAGCTCCATATTTAAATCTTTACAGTTGAAAATTCCGTGTGATCTATAAATGCCGTCACATGGCTAGACTCGGGAGGACCCTTGAGAATTTAAGAATTTATAGAATAAAGTGAAGACGTTTATTATAAACAACGAGAAATACAGAGGGACTGGTGGATTTGACATAAACGGGGCAAAATGAAGATTAAATGAAGGATTAAAACTAGTAATTTCTTACCTTACTATTTGATAGACCTTTGAACTTCCGTCATTGACTACCAATATGCATTTCATGACATACTCTCAATCTGATGAGAATTTGTTTTTTTGAATTAACTAGTATTTTGCAGGATAATCATGTTCAAACTGTGAGATCGGAGTTGAAATTACTTCCAATGGCTTTCATAGTCGGGAATCCGGTCGGCAGCACTCTACTATTCGTTTCAAGTTAACCTTTTTCTGTTTGACCTGATCCTGATTTGGTTAGATTCTCAATTCAGTGGAAGATTAGCTCCAACACCGCGAGAGAACAGGAAATAGACTTTCAGTATTCTATGATGGTTGAGACTGAAAGAGCGCAATCTCCCCACCTCCCCCTCCCTTCCCGCTTTCTCCAAGAGCGTAAATCAGTTGGGATCCAGGGAAGTGCATTGTAACCTTGACATTGGTGCCAATCGGTCGTGGATATAATAAGACAAACAAAATTAGCAGACACACACTGTTTTAATGTAATGGATTTCTCCTTTCACTTAGAATATAAACACAGATGTCGTGAACAGACCCAGTTAATTGGGACTACAATGCAACTATTCCTTACCGGATGGCATTAGTAACGCGTTTTAACCAGTCACGCCAAACATTAATGATATTTCCTGTTTACAAAATACTGACGTCAATGTTGTTTAGTCATTTAAATTTACGTGCCCACCAAACAAGTCATGTGCAGTGATTGAAAGTAGACGAAAATGAAAACAAAAAATATTGGATGACTTCCATGTTGTCTTTGTCAGTTTGCTGAGGGCCTCAGCTCTGCGAGGATTATAGAGCACAAGTGCAGGGTATTTCAATCGGTTTAGACTTTAATTGTGAAGCTTAACTGATCCTCTTTGACCGATATCCTCTAAAAACCCACTGTGGAATACATTTATAATGTATGTGATCTATGAATGTCCCGCTTTCGCATGATGTCGCGTGTACATCGAAATCAGCATAAATGCTAGGTCGTTTTCTTAATATTTTTATTTCTATTTTTATTTCTAATATTTTTATTTCTATTTTTATCTCCTTTTTGTTCTTTTTTTTTCTTTTTCATGTTGGGTTATTTTCTCACCCAATTTTCAATAAAGAATCTTTCCGCGATGTCACCCTTGAAATCATCGTGTAATAGCAAAAAACGGAAACACGGCAGCCATTTCTGACTGTGGATTTGAAAAGATCGCTCTCCCTTGGTCTCGAGTATGAAATTGATTTAACTGAAAGCCGAGAGTCGGTGACTATTTTTTCTTCTGATAGCTGAGTTCTGAGACCTACAAAGTTTACCGATATGATGACCTCCTGGCTGAAATTGTAAGATCTTGTAACTGGTCGCAGAGAGAACGTAGATACATATGAACTTTCCTCATCACCCCTTCTCAGACCCTCTTCCCTCCCAAAAGCTAAGTCTTCATGCGCGAGACCATACACTTTGACTTCTGCCGTTGAACTTTTATACAGGAAAGGCTTGGATCAGCCCTTAGATATGGGTATCAAAGAAATTATTTTGCGCCTCACTTGACCATTTTCCTTATTCTCAACACCGGCCTGTTTGGCAATGTACTATATGATGCTAAGAGAAAATAGATACTAAGGAAGCAAGGGTTAATTTCCCTGACCGTTTCGATCCGTGTTGAGTTCTTAGCTGTCGTGGCGTTTTCACATCTTTATTCACTTAAACTGCCTTGCGTGTTTACGTGCAGTTCTGCTCAATTTTCCTCTCGCTTGGCTTCTCTGCGGTGCCCGTAGACTGGGTTCCACCCCTCTCGCATCCTTCCGAAACAAACGTTTTTTTCGAATTTCTAGAAACGTCCGATTTCTCAATAGCGGTGATCAGATAAATACACCTTCATTGTTTCTCCTGATGTTCCTGTACGTAGAAAGTGATATTTTTAACCCACGCTATCCACTTGACGTGACCAGTACCACTCGTAGCTGTTTTTATCGCATCGTAACTTTCGCTGACACAATGTTGTTTAAATTGAACGTCACCATTAAGTATTAAAATAGCTTTTCTTCCGATTACAGCACAGACAGTATAAACTAGCATGGCTACTTAGTAAGCAAATCTTGCAGTTTCGATTACAGTTTCGATCTTGCAGGTTCGTTTTCAAATTTAGCTGATTTACCTTGTTGATTTGATGAAACTGATCTGATCCGAAATAAATTCTGTTTTAATCGCTTGATTTTAATTTAAGCTGTATTCAAATTTCGGGGATTACACAGTTTAAAACTTTTATTTTGAGAAGACACCCACGCATGTCGTTCGAATGGTCTGTATATGACCTCGATCCGCAGAAAAGAATTACACGAATGCGAACAATTTGGGTAGCTGATTTCCGGACGTAGCGAAAAGATATCCAATCTAAATACGATATATCTTCTCGCTCACGTTCATGTCTGTTTTACAACTTATTTGGATCAAAAGAAGAGATAGCTTCGGATATTGTTCTCAATCAATCAATTTGATGACGTAAACTTAACATATTTTATTGACGTGAGGGGCTTCAACAACAAAAGGTAGATAAAAGACCACGAATGTTTACTTGCGGGACAAAAAAAGAAATATAGCAGTGACTTTAGAGGAAATTGTAGGAAGCCGGCGCGATTTCTTAGTGTTTTGGGGTATAAACTCTACAATGATCAGGAATTTCAGAGGATTTACGCAAAAAGGTCACGCGCGGGGTGTAATCCGGACAGCTGTTTAACCCCTCCTTCTTTGCCAGTGAACATTGAAGTATTTCATATCAAGTACACGTACGAACAGTAACAAAGCCGAAGGTTTCTGTGTTTAACGAAGCATCACATCGCTAAAGGATTCAGCTGCAACTAAAGAAATTTAACAAGCAAGGAAATAAGGTATTTAGGGTAACATGCCTTGATTAGAAAACAGACATTTAAATGGATCGCAAATGCATTCTGAACAATGTGCGAGCGTTGAAGAACGCCCTTTGGAATTTTGATGAAGTAAGCGGACTGCTCTCGTTTCAATTTAAGCTCTGCATGATTTTTTTTCTTTACTCTTCCCATATTCGGTCTTAAATTTCTTATCTCACTGAATTTTTCGGTGTGTGGCGTCGTTTACAGCATCAGTGCTTGTCCAACAAAATTTGATTAGCCCTGGTTTCTTTATTATATCACTCTTTGTGTATCTCATCCAGTTTAAAGGAGCCTGATAAAGAAGCAGATGGGCTTCTGAGGTCATGCATCGTGGTTTGAGTTTCGTAACACTGTCAATATTGTCTGTTACCCTGCTAAATATAACTTCTTGACTTTGCGTGCAAGATACTATTTTTATTTCTTGTTTTGATCCTCGCTTCTCTGGAATCGCTGAAACATAGCTGCTGTATTTATAACAGATCTCGGTTTTTGTCTCATTTTGATTGCCTGTCTGTCTGCACCACGACGTGTCCTAGGGCTGAAAAGGAACAATATTTTGCTTATCTTTTGGTTGTTGTGATATCTTCAACTCGTTCGTCATTCATATTTCTAAAGCGGACATCTACTTTAAATCCAGCTTTTTCTACCCTTTTTCTGATACAAAGAAACTAGTATCTATTTTTATCGCAAAATCTAGTTTCGGCGCGGCATGGCCAAATGCGATATCCCATTGTCTGTAAATCGGTGCACCATTTTCGGGCATTCGGAAATGTCGTTTCGTCAGAGACGCATTAGCTCTGTTGGTAAAGCTTGTTTACGTTGCCTCTATGTTAGCTAAGCTGCGATCAGACGCTCTGATCAACATCTTACAACACCCTGCCGAAGTCAGCCACTTTACGTCAAACCCAGGCTACACTCGATTGTAACTCGTCGGCTATCATCCAAGTGCTCCCTTCAAATCTGCCAATTTTTTTTTGTTTCGGTATCACTGCGCAGGGAAATGGCTATGTCAGTACTAATTTAACTGCTGCTCGTATACACTCGGCTGGATTATCCTCATGGGTCTCCGCTTAGCCTGCGTAGCAAGCGTTTCTGTGCGGTTCAGGAGCAAAGAATTACAGGGCGATGAATGGAACGAGTGAAAGAGGGGGGAGTCTTTCTATGCTTCCAAACCCCACGGAAACGCTTGCTACGCAGTCTAGTCTCCGCTGTAATTTGTTACTTTAAGTTGATATAAGTTTGAAAATGTGTATTGTTCAGTTTGTGTTTTACTTAAACTATCGATTCGTTTCTTTTTGTTGAAATTGAGTTTACATTTCAATGTTTTAAGAAGTTGGGTAAAGTAGAAATAAACTATAAATGTTTAAATCGACACAGTGACCCAAATTTGAGAGCATTCCCAGCATATGCGCATGTATAGACATTCAGATTTTATTAATATTTATTTATGTCGCTCACATTGTTTACTTAAAAAAGAGGATCCTCAAAATTTGGAATCTTCTTCAACAAACGAAGGCTTTCAAAGTAAATATATTTTTCCTCTCAAGAATTTTGAGTTAAGCTTATTTTCAGATTTTTTTCACTTGCGCTGATAACTATCTCGGCTTAAATTAATAGAATTATATCAGTATTCTCAAAGAAGGCATTTTATTGAATATCTCAATATTGTATAACTGGCATAATATTGGCAGACAGGAAAACCTTTCCGTTGTGGTCACTTATCACTTCGAGTAGACCACCTCAAGGTTCCTTGCCTCTATGAATATTCTGATGAATATTTTTGACCCGTTTGGAACAACAATTAAATTTATAACCACTTTGAAAAACGGATTACTTGAAATAATTAGACTTTCATGATTTATGACTTATTGCTACTCTTAACATATAATTGTAGACTTTAAAATATAACCCTGTAACCTTTACGATGTTTATAGACTCAGAACCGTGGCTGTTCGTACGGTAGATCACGATCAGTGCTTGTGCAGGTCTAATTTTCACACACTTTTGATTAAATGACCTTGCTTACTCATTTGTTGGACTCAATTGATTTTAAGGCGTTCTCTCCAGACGTTTCTTTGGATCGATATTTTTCTTTTCAAGAAGGAATATCGAACAAACATCTTTGAGGAGGTCTCTGTAATAATAAGATGAAAAAAAAATTAATTAAGCATATATTGTTTGGACTGTTTTCGCCGCCCCTATCCAAAGATAAACCAATTTCCGTCAAAACAAGAAATTTTCAGAGTCCTTTGGCAGAAGGTTGAGTGAGTAGAAATTTCCTATTTCTTCCTTATCTAGTTCATTAGCTATGAATTGAAGCTACTTGCCAGCCAATCATAATTATCAAGGGCATTTAGATCAGAATCAGCTCGCCAGTTAACCTGTGCTACTACCAAGTGAGTCACTTGACATTCTTAGCGAATCAAGGGGGTCTTTTGATGTCGTCTTTTTGTTAACCCTATTAGAAGATACGCCTCGAGTACTAACCTGGTCGGAAGCGACTTTTCCTGTTTCTCACATATATATCGGCATGTACTCATAGCAGGTTAGCTTGCCGGTCTGGGTTGAGTAACACCCTGTACTTTGGTCTGTCACAGTACGCATTTAGTCAAATTTTGGCGGAGATCAAATTTCTCCAAGCCTTAAAATAGATGAGAAGATGCAAGTTGGGTTAAAAAACTCTCTTATTGCAGTACGTTGAATCTAAACTCAAGTACACAGTACGTCAGTGTCTTGTTTACGTGTTCGCTTACACGATTGCGCCAAGGAAAGTTTTCATTTTGTGTCTTAATGATTGACCATGTGACATTTTCTAGTCACGCGGTTCTTCTTTGCTTAAGGTATTCCCAAAGACCTGGGGAGGCAACACTTACGAGAAGTTGTTTGAAGGCTCAAGTTTGGTTGACAGGGTAGTAGAAATATCGCCAGAAAGGTATCCCACTCGAGAAAAGGCGACAGAGCTTCTTCAGGGCGTCCTCAAAGAAGGATTCATCAAAAGCATTGTCAGATCTCGACTGTTTGAGGACGGTTCACAGCTGTTTTATTGGGCAGAAATCTCGCAATCACCAAACAACATGGCGACCACCGTCAATTCAAGAACACAGGTGACGTCTTTAATTATGATGTAATCAAATTATAATAAGCAGGCTCATGATTGGGCAATGACACGACCCCTCGCCCATCCGTGCACCACCCCCCCCCCCCCTCCCATAAAGGATAATCCAAATCAGTGTCAAAGTGTCATTAATGTCATTTTGTTCATTTCTGACTTCTGGCAAGGCTCAAACCGGAACTTTAGAAACTGACCTGTGACAAATGCACCTCAGCATTAGGGTTATAGGCCTGCTTTTTAGCAAACGGATCCTGTACTGTATGTTTTGCAAACTCTGTGGATGTATGTGTAAGTGGTCGCGTTTATGACAAACCAAAAGTTTACAAAGTTTTTTTTAACGGGTTTTTAATAATCGTATGAAACAAGCAAATTTATACTCGGACACATAACATTTATGCGTGACCATTCAGTTGCTGGCGTGACACACTCTGGAGTGATTGTTCTTTCGTTGATCGGATAATATCGCTGTGATTCGACAAATAATCGGCTTCTGGCGTCCCACGTTCGTAGCGCCGACCAACATATCTTACAAACATTTCTGAGCAAGAGAACGTTGATTTCTCACCCATGCCTTATCCTGTATACTTTGGCTTAATGATAGGCGTTTTGTACCACTCAAACCTTCTTGAAAAACTTCATAGACTGACATACTGTCCAAGAAAAAACATACTTATGTAGGGAGTGTACTCTACACAGGCTTACGAGTTACTGTTTAATGTAATTTGTTCTTGCAGCGCTTCAACAAAACGCACAAAGAAGAAGCTAAACCGGCATGGGTGACTCCTAACTTGAAGAAAACAGCCAGACCAGGAGGGGTACCCAGGAGGGAAATCAACACTATTTCACGCACTCCTCAAAATAAGGTCTCCGGGGATGCAGACACTGATAAGAAGACAAATGCGACTAACTCTCTCTCCAGAGGATTGGCAGCCCTTCTTGAACGGGATCAATCATTCAGTACTCAAGATACCCAGGATAGCAAATGCGAGGATGAAAAAGAAGAGCAAACAGAAACAAATGGAGATCCCAACATGAATAGCAGTGAAAGAAAAAGCGGTAATGATCAAGTTAAAGAAGAAAATTCCAAAGCCAACGCTAAACCACCATCATCCACTCAGCGGTCATTCCACAAGGCTCCACAGGTTAAACTGGTTCAAACCGGTTCTGTGACTGATGATTCCAAACAAGCTTCAACGCTGCAGCGGTCCGTGCACAAAGCCCCACAGATTCAACAGGTTCAAACTGGTTTAGTGACTGACGTAGCAAAACCGATCGCCCATCAAAACGGAGAAGTGGTTCCCTTGAAAAAAGCCGTACAGGAAGGGAAAGTCACCCAGGTGAAGCCCGCCACGCAATCCTACGTGGCCAAAGCTCCGGTGATTGTTCAGGGAAGGAAGATTGGTCCCGAGGGCGTTCCCGAAAAGAACAATGAGGAGAAAAATACTGGTAAAAAGGCTGATATAATTACGCCATCTATAAAACCTTCGCCATTTATTAATCACAAAGAAGTGGAGGAGAGCGGTCTTAAGGTGCTAAAAAGCTCGCCGATCAAAATGGTCAATGGTGACCATGATGGGAAGACAAATGAAGTGGCTACATCTGCTAAGACATCAAACGTTCATCAACCCACAACAGTAGAATCGGACAAAGAAACCGCGGAATTCCTGAAAAAAGAAATTGAACGGATCAAAGCTGAGCATGTAGCAGAGATAACTAAATACCAAGAAACGATAAAAGAGATGAAACATCAAATTGAACAAGCAAAAGAGATGTCAACCTCCGAAGGTACAGCAGGGAGTGAAACATCTTCAGATCTTTCTAGATCAAGTTCTGTGTCCAGTTTGTCACCTCCTCCACCACCACCTCCTCCTCCTGCTCCATCAGGGACCCCTGCTCCACCACCTCCACCACCCCCTGGGACAATGAGTACTCCTCCACCACCTCCCCCTCTTCCTGGTGGCGGGCCGCCTCCCCCGCCACCTCCAATGGTTCCTGGTGCACGTCGCCTGGGAGGGGGAGCCAAGCCGAAGAAAGCTGCCATCAAACCAGATGTGGAAATGAAACCACTGTTTTGGACAAGAATATTAATATCAGGTTGGTTTCAGTAGAAGTCTTTAAAATAATGTCTTGCCTAAGAACTAAACACAACATGCCCTATGCTTTGTGCTCTGCGACATGCTCTATTTCGATTTCTAAGGAAAGCACTCACTATTTGGGAACCAAAGGCGAACCTTGTATGAGACTAGCTACAGAGAAATTATACCGATCGCGGCCGGTTTGCAGTCTTCTTTGGACCCACTTATGAGAACATGAACATGAATGAATAAAACGTTTTCAAGCCTAGCGTGGTATGGAAACTCTATATTTTTATTTGTTTCAGATGAACAAGATGGTGGTGACCTAAACAACAACAAACCCACGAACACCATTTGGAAACACGTGACCGAGATGGATTTTAACAGAAAAGAATTCCAAAAGTATGAATATTTTTTTTTCTGTTGTGCGTCAGCTGGTACTGGGTACAAAATTCATACGCCATGCAAGCGCCAAAATGCATCGGAAAAGGCTCATGGCTTTTCAGATGCCAGAATAAGAAAGAACTTGAATAGAACAATTGTCTATTTCCTGTGCAGGTTGTTTGGTCGCAAAAGCAACAAGAAGTCCAAGTGTAATAGGAGGAGCACTCTTAAAGATGACAGCCACTTCACTCATTCTAAAGGTCCACATGTAAGTGTTCATCGTCAGAACTTTGTCGTGGTCCTTACGTCTGTACCTTGTCTAATTCCTTGACTGTGGGAAGTGCGCTGGCCTAATGGTTAACGCGGTAGATTCGGAATTGACGGCCCGGGTTCTGTCGGTTCTCGGCCGGGGTGATTACCTTGTGTTCTTGAGCAAAGCAATACTGTTACAGTTCCTCTCTCTACTCAATCGCATACACAGGCTCGATTTCCACCGCTCACTTGAGTCCGGTCGACTTTCCTGCCTGAGAGGATCAGGTGGGGGAGGAGGGGGAGCATGGGCTTCTTTCCCAAACAGCGCTTGGTAATCGAACCTAGTGCATAAATGGATACCACCAAAATTAATTCTGGTTAAACCATTCAATGCATCCTCAGCATGCAAACAGGCTCCCGAGCGATTTCCGCCGCTCTCTCTCCCCGAGAAAACTTTGGGGCTTCGGCGGAGAAGCGGCCTCCTTCCCCTAACAGCGGCTTGTGATCGATCCTGCAGGCTCCCCTGTCCCACCCCAATCGCTTCGCTCATTCTTCTGTTACGCGCTCGCCAAATTCTTTTTTCCGCCCTCGCCAGTAACCTGTTTGCAGGCTAAGTGTATCCTATCCTGGGTGGAGAAACAATATCCCTGCTCCCTAATTGGAATATGCTGTATCGGGATGGGCGGACACTTGCGCTCGATGCAAACTTAACCACTTGACTACCTTGTAGTATTCCGATTCTTGATGTATCTTGCTCATTTCTAGGCCGCCAAGCTGCTTGATAATGGCCGATCTCAGACTATTGGCATTATCATGAGCAGCCTGAGCTGTCAACTGGAGGACATCAGAGACGCCATCTACAAAATGGATACCTCTATCATTGACATGGATGGGTAAGACTACATACATAACGTACCACATTCCCACAAGTATATCACCCGCATTCCCGTCTTTCAATATGGCACTAACGCTGCTGCACACGTGTCGTACAAAACGCCGGCCTTTTCTGGTACCAATCTGGCCGTTCCATTTCAAATTTCCACAACGCCGCCATTTAGGTACCAGTTATCAGCAAATCTAAGCAATGTGAGTATTGGCCAGCAAGCTGATCAGTATCACCACCAATCACTTCCAAGAACCTTTTTTAAAATCGTACTGTACCTCTTAAGAATGATCGTGAACGCAGCTTCCTGTTTTAAGCGCAGACGTTGCGCATGTCCCCACCATTTGCCATATGAAACTATGTTTGGTATTAAATTATTTACTTTCAAGTACTTTTACAAGCGCATCTTATACTTTTCACCTGCAGACTAAAAGCTTTGTACGACATTCGTCCACGAGCAGATGAAATCGAAATGATCACAAAATACCAACAGGATAATCAAAAAGGTAAGACTAAATAAACTACGCACATTTTTCTTTCATGATTATGAGCAAAACAGGCAGGATTGTATTTTATATAACAAAACCAAATTATTCCTGCATTTGATTGGTTCTTACTTCCAATCTTTTAGAGGATAGATGTATAGTTTATGTCATTAAAACTCTGCGTGCGAATACTATGTTATTTACATAGTTTCACTTTGTTGCTCGTGTCTCCTAAGAATTCTTTTACATTTATATTCGTTCTCATTTCACTCATTATTGACTTGATAATGACGTTAAGCGAACGTCGAAACGTCGTCATATTTTTAAACTTTTAACCGAGATGGTTTTTAATTTTTTAAAGTTTTCAACTTTATCGCAATTTTTAGAGTTAAAAACGTTTTTGGTTTCTTTAAAATAAAACAGATACATTCCGTGTTGTCGTGCGTCTATTCAGTTATAGATCACAGATGACGCCAAAATGTGGTAAGAACATTATTGACACACATGCCCATCTCGTGCGCCACTTTCTTGTTTTTACCACATTTTGGCTTCATCTGCAATCTATTACTGAACAGACGCGCGGCAACATGGAAAGTAGAAAGTGAAAAATAGTTTTCTAGTACAAAATCCACCTAACAACACTCTGTAACTGATTTACGCTCATGCGCTTTTGTGTCTCTCAGGTTAACGGATGTACTGTTCTCTGTTCGGTTTTTTTTGTTTAGTTCCCCTAGACAAACCAGAGGAATTCTTACTTCAAATACACAAGATGGATCACTTTGCTGAACGCATGGAGACCTGGCTAACCAGAAATAAATTCACGGAAACCTTGACTGCCATTGGTAAGGCCGTGTCTACGTGAATGCAGGGGGAAGGGATAGGGCTAGCCCTGTCGTTGCTCGTGGGTTTAATTCTTACCCCTGGGGTATAACTGTTTGTTTGTGAACGTCAAAGTCATGCGTACGAGCTTGTGGTCATACTTTCTTGTGAGCGCAGCTGATTGCAGGAGGCAATAAGGGTTGAAATCGGTTAATTAAATACTTTCTTCTTTTCATCTCCTTAGACAGAAGACTATCTGCAATATGCGAAGCTAGCAGTTTGGTTCGCACAAAGTAAGTACAGTACCCCTGGTCGTTAACAAAGAAAACATAGCCAGATGATTTGGTTAACAATTTTGTATCAGTAACACTACCAGCGCAAACAATTTTTTATTGAGAGTTCTTGGATTATTTCAGCGACGACTTGTCATATGTTCTGTCCATAATCCTGACTCTTGGAAACTTCATGAATGGAGGAACGAACAGAGGACAAGCAGACGGATTCCAGTTGAGCGTTCTTAATAAAATCAAAGATGTCAAAACACAGGTGGGTAAAGACCGCGAGAAAAGGTGTATGATTAATGTCACCTAAATGCACCTTGCTTCACTTAAACCGACTACATTCTCACTCCAGGGGGAAAGAGTCCTATATAAAAAGGACGGCTGTTAGGGATTAAAACTGAACGATTTTGCCAATCTCGTTCCCAGTGTCTTTTCCCTGGCTAGGGGGCAAAAGGTCCTGGGAACGAGGCCCTGCGATTTTAGTATTTCTTAGGCTGGTTTTCACTAGCGGCGCAAGCACAAGAATCAAAATTTTTTCTTTTTCTTATGCTTGCGCTTATGCTTGCGTTCGCTTGCGTTGTGTGAAAACGGAGCATTATGCTTGCGCTTATGCTTCCGTCGCTAGTGAAAACCAGGCTTTAGGGTGTTTAACCTTAAGGGTCCACAGTGGGAAAAAAAAACTTTCAAGTCGCGCCCACAAAACAGGATCTCGGAACCCCTCATGGACTTTTTTCAAAATTTCTGAAGAATACATTCGTCCTTTTTATATTAAAGTCCCGTCCCTGGGGTTTTCTAGCCTTCGTAGCAAGCGTTTCTGTGCGGTTCGGTAGCAAAGAATTACAGGACGATTTTAAAATGGCGCGAGTTCTTTGCTCCTAAACGCGAGCTAGGGTTTTCCCTTGTCTCTACTTTTTTAACCAAATAGTCACTTCGATGTCAAGTAAAAAGCTGATAAAATTCAGTTACCTTATTTTATTGTAAATTTTGTTTCAGGACAATGAGTCGAATCTTATGAAATACCTCGTGCAAGTCTACTGTGACAAGAGACATGGAGGCGAAAGAGGAGATTTTAACTTACCAGACCCCTACTCCATCCTCGCTGCTGCTCAGGTAAATGAATTTAATTTGATTTATGCGTATAATTAAGTTCCTTATTCGTCAGCAGGATCTCACGGTTTTTCCACTTCTATTGAGTTTTGAGCTAGTTACACGTGACATCAACACGATTGGCTGCTGAATAACAAGGACACTCATTACTCGAAATCCTGCTCTAACATTTCTTTGACATCACACCCCCGTCACTTATTTTTGTTATGAATGTCACGGTATTTTTAATGTTGGACATATTCAGGAGAATCTGGGGCTAACTTATATTTTAGAAGAAATGTGCTTCCATCAGCGAAATATGGACAAATTGGGGCTCGTTGTAGACTATATACAACGACAATAACAATTCAATCTTACCATCATGTGCGCAGAATGTAGTCTCTGTTAATTTACAGCAGGCCTCTTGCTAGGACACTCAGTATCTCGAACCGCTATGTAAAGTTAAACTTAAAGTTAATGAAATGTGTAGTTACCAACGAGACTCGAGTGTCTTCTCACGAACAATTTTTAAGAATGTTATGTGCATCGAGATCGAATTGGTGTGTTGATTTTTGAGGAGGGCAAAAGAAACGGAAAATCCGGAGAAAAACCTTCGAGCTAGGACGAGGCGCCAAACCCAATGACGCACTTCTGACGCCTGGTCAAGGATTCGACCCCAGGCCACATTGGTGGAAGGCGAGCGCTCTCGTCACTACACCACTCTATACAGGGGTAGTTACCAGGGTCTTCTTACAAGAGTTATTGGCTAAAATAATTTCTTTCTTGCTTTCACAGGTTTCATTCAAGGATATCAAAGCAGGTTTGTTTCTTTGTGATAGTGTGTTACCTTTAAGTTACTCCATCATTTCTTGTTCCAAATCTCATCTTCCTTGTTCTTTTTATTTCAGAACTCGCTGAAGCTAAGATATCGTTAGCAACCTGTAAGGCCAAGGTGAGTTGCTTATGAACAGCTCTTCTACAGTTGACAACCTAAAATGATTGGCTCTCATCCTATTTCCCAGCATTTTTGTCTCCAAATTCCAATTTTATTCCCATCTTTGTTAGGTGATTCTCAGTCCCATTGGCACAAATCCCATTTTCGCAACGAAAAGAATAGGCGGCTTTTATGGTCTTGGTAATATCATTGAAATTTAAAAATAGTTGACAAAGAGACTTTCTTTCTGTTTGCAGTCCGAAATGGTTCTTGGAGGAGATAATCCTGAACACCGGGAGCCCTTTGAAAGTTTTGTGAAAGAATATCTGCAAACAGGTAAGAACATCATTTTAGCAATAATTTATGTGGGTATAGAGATTTCCTCTTGCTTTTCAGTAGCAGTTTTAACGTTCTGAGGAGCTGGTTTCTGGCCAAATTGTTCACCCTTTCGGAAAATCACCTGACGCTTTCACCATTTTTATTCATTTCAGGAGAAAAGGAACTTTCTCGCTTACAAAAAAAGGTTCAAGCAACGGCTGAGGATTTTAAGGAAGTGGTGGATTTTTTCCAGTATACTGGTGAAGGAGAGGAGGTAATTATATTTTTCTCACACTCAGATCTCACTCTGCTTGACCTTTGAAGATCTGGGTTCAAGATAAACCATGTATTTTCTTTTACGATAACTGCAGAAATTCTCGCGCGCTCATTGGCTAATTTTCATTTATAAGTGGACAGACACATGAATTTATAACTTATGCCATGCGTCAACCAGCGAGAGCGGACAATCTAACAATTTGTTATTGTAAAAAAAACAACAAATTGACGTCAATGTTTCATGCTTTTGTCCTGGCATTACAATGAATTTCGTCATAACATTGTCAAAGCAGTCTGCAGATCCAGGGCTACTTTGGCAGCATTATGACGAAAATCATGATAATGACATAACTGACGTCAATTTGATGTAAAGTGTATATGAAATAATTCATATTTGAATTTGCTTTGACGTCAATTTGTTAACTCGTACAATTTCGTGTGACTGCGCGCGCTTTCCCGAACCACATTTTGTCGTTGTAACATTATTTAAAATTCATTTTTTTCAGGTGACACCGCCATTGTTCTTCGGTATCTGGGGAAATTTTTTGGAGGTTTTCAAGAACTTTTGGAAGGTATAAAGCTTCTTATTTTGATGCATTCTATTTTTAAAATTTATATTATTATTATTATTATTATCATTATTTTTATTGTCACTCAAACTGTTTGCATTATCAATACTTTTAATACTTTGCGCCGAGTTTTAACGGATTTAATCATAGTTAATAGAGGGAACTGGTTATGAAGCCCGGCAAACATCAAAGGAGGAAACAAAGATGGCAGGACTTATGTTGGAAGGTCCATAACAGTGTTTTGCGCTCATACATTTTGCATGGTTATGTAATAAAACATTATTTTGATTCGGGATAGTTCCTTCGTCAGTAGTAAACAACTATTGTGTTTTGTGCACGGTCAAGGCCAAAAAAAACGAAAACATACAACAAAGAGCTTTGCAGAGTTTCATAATCATTTCCCTCTATTGATTAGATTTAATAATATGACGCACATTTTATTTAATAACCTTTTTATGATTAAAACCCTATTCCTGCTTTTTGTTGCCGTATTTCCGCTAAAATTTAGATAGGCATCTTTTCAAAACCTTAACATGTAAAGTGGGATCCAAGATTTACAAGCTTGGGATTCTGAATTCTTCGGAATGCGTCTCATACTCATAAACGTTTTTATTTCTTAATTTACTTTTTTTCATGTGCAACAGGTTTGCGATTGTACCCACTAATGCCGCTAACCTCTCTCAGCATTTCTCTCCAGTTTATTTTTAAAAGTGATACCGTCGCGAATTAGTCGCGTGTTTGTCACGCTGTTCCTATGCATTCATTGGTCAAGTGTTGCTCCGTCAACACGGCGTATAACACTTATCGACTCATTTAACCGTACTTTATTTGCATTGCTTAGAACCAATCAGAGCGCTATGCTTTCACTAACAATGAAGTAACATTGCTCTTATCCCTAGCCTGATACAGGAGAGACTTTGGACGCTAATGAGAAACTATTGTTGATAACTAAGGTAGCTCAAATAAACACAATAACATAATGGTAAATAATTACCTAACAGAACTAAAATTAATGAATATAACATTTTGACCAGTAATTTTTGACATTTCTTTCTCAATCAAATTAAATCATCATTTTAGTTGAAGTGTATGACGCAGTTTTCATTCGAGTGTCGAAGAAATAGCTTATTTCCGAGTTCTCTTGTGCCTCTGTTTCAAAACGAGTCTAAGTGCGAAAGACTCGTGCCAATTTTTCATCCAATCAAGAGTAAAACCAAAACCAATCGTGACTCGTTCGTGCAGGTTTTCCCGTGCTTTGAGTCTGCTACATATAATTACTTCGAATTTTGATTGGCTCACTGTATTGTATGTGATCTTTGTGATTGGTTAGAATGTTTGCTTGGGTTTTTGTTTTTTTCCCGCGCTTTGCGTATTGAATTTTGATTGGTTTACTCGTTCTATCTGTGTTGTTGTTCTTCTTTTTTTATTGGTTAGAGTGAATTGTTACATTGATTTTTACGACAGTCAATCATAAATATGCTCTAAAATGTCTTACTAAGTCGTTTTTACATGCTGCTCAATTTAACAGGGTTTTTTTAACAATCGAAGGAATAATAAACACGCGATAAACGTATAAAAAAGATAACCCTTAAAATATAAAATGAGGCAATATCTCACCTTTTTAGAGAAGCTAAATCTGGGACTATTCTAGGCTCGATTACCAGCCGCTGTTCGGGAAATGAGCCTGCCAGAACGAGAGAGCGGTGGAAATCGAGCCTAGGACTATTCTCATCTCACGTTAGTTTTTGGGACCGTTTGTAGGGAAAAACAAAAGTTGAGAAGTTCTATTTTGCCCAGAAACGGTCCCGCAAGTCACTCCAAGATAATACCCGCCCCAGACTTCTTATTTTTAAAGTGGCTCTGTGAAACGTTGAATTAAAACAGGAATGGTTGAATATGTAAACCGACAGCGTTCTAAGTAACACTTCGTTAAACGAAATAATTCGCGACTTTTGAGTCTAAGAATGAAACTTTAAAAAACAATTCGTAACTGAATAGTTTGACCTTGAGTATAACAGCCTCGTCAGGGAACGGACTGATAAAATGCCGTTTCATTGTAAAACCACTTGTGACTTTTTGCTGCTTTATAAGATATTATCTAAAACGTTTTATTATTGTTTATTTTAGGCCGAACAGGTCAACCTAGCCAAAAGGACATTCCGCAATGCAGAGCATCTCAAACAGGTTAGTTTTAATTGATATTTAAAATCAGGATATAGATAGGGCGGAATATATTCTTTCTCAGAGAAAAAATTCCATTCCACCGCACTGCTCAGCACGTTTCATTTCAATTGTTCGCACTAGGGAGGGCGTCATCTCCATAACCGAACTGTACAGCATAATAAACAGCACTACATGACTATACTGTTCAATGTAGCTCTCATTGGTCGGAAATGTAATACACGCAGATTCCATTCCCGAAAATTGAATAGTATAATAAACAGTATTTTTTCAGTAGTTCCGATAGAGTTTGAGTCGTCTTTTTCAATGGCTTAGCCATTCGTATTCTTATTCTTAACCATTCTGCTTTTTTTAGATAAGAGCGACGGCCACCAAGTTCAAAAAACGCAGAACCAGCGACACAGAAGAACCGAGCAGGAGTCGATCAGCAACTCGCACATAGTCACGTGACTCACACAAGATGCAGTCGCAAAACGTCAACCATTTATTGTACTTTTATTATTTATTAGGTTGTTGTTAGCTTTCATTGGGAGTAGGGAAAACGAAAATGATGTAGAATCGACGAAGAAGCGGTAGTTTATCGTGGACAGATCTTTATACCAATTTGGCTTGGAAACAAAAATTTGAAGAGGAGAAAATTCCTTAATATAAATACGAAAAAAAACGAACAATTGAAGAGTTGAATAATTCCTGTGTAGATAGAGCTCTTTCATCGTGATTTTGCAGCTGAACAGCTGTAAGCTTGTTTTGCTTTCTTGTCTTTTCTCATTTTTACAGTTGGTTAAAATGTGAAAACTCGCGCGACCTTACTGTCTTTTGGCCAATCAGAATCAAAGCCCAAACCAATCTTTTTGATTGAATTTCCCGCGCGGTGAGCTATTCTTGCGCCAAAATAACATAAATTTTGTAAATATGCTGGTTTCCTTTTTCAATCCGTGGATCTAAACTTCCATTCACAAAAATAGTCCAAAGGATAAGCTTTACATTTTTCATGGACATGTAGATCATTAGCACGATTGTAGTGAGTCATGTAAATGCATGGTAGTGTTATTAATATTTGCATGCGTGGAATAAGTTTGATCTGATTCAATCAGATTGGTAAGATAGACTTTTAACAAATCTGCAGCTTATTTGTTGTCAGAATTTGTTTTTACTTTATTTCAGCCACCTTGATTTTTTTTTGGCGGTAAACTGATTCTCGTTGTCGGGAACTGAGAACTAGTAATATCCCTGCAAGCTTTAACACGGCTGGAAGTTGTTTAAAGATGATTTCCTCTCCGTACTGCGCAGTCTCAGCACCCCCTTTGTGAACATATTAGTCTCACTCGATAAAATCCGCATCGATGTTATCCGTTGCGGAGCACATGCCTTACCTTTGAAGCCTTTCAATTTCTATTTCCAACAGCTTTATTGCTTTTTACAGCTGCGAAGTTGTTTCATCGAGTGATGCGAGAAAGAACGAAGCACAAAGTTTCGATCGCTTCGCCTGCATAATGACGTTGTTTTTGAAACTTTGAATCGTTTACTACATGCATTTTGTGACGTCCCACATGAAACAAAACAAAAACGCAGACAAACTCTCAAGAGCGCGCAGTACGAACTGGAAATCATCTTTTAGTTAGTAAAGAAGAAACTTTTAGAATGTTCGTGGTTTTACAATCGACTTAATTCATTTTTGACATATTGACAGACATTTTATTGTATAGAGTTTGTAATGTTTATGTGCAAAAGAGTTTGTAGTTTTATCATTATGAGCGATATTATACAGACTAGTTTCTCAATTTGCTTCAGCTAACTTACAAATATGAACTATTTTGTATTCAGTTTAACAGATAGGTTCTTGTTTTTAGGCTTACTACTCAAGCATTTTAAAAAAAATGTTTCGTCCTCAGCCCCTGATTCGGAGATATGACATGTATTGATTTAAAATGTTACACTAACATTTGACATATAGGCAATCACTTTCATGTAACCCTTTGATGTGTTTCTGTTTAAATTATCATACACTCATTCCAGCTATTTCCGACTGTAACGTTTTAACGTGTCACGCGTGCAGGTAGCGTGACAAATAACCTCACTCAGCAATATTCAGTAATCGGGATTGAGTTTTGTCTTTAGAAAATCGCTAAACAAAAAAGAAACAATCGTGTGATATTTACGAGATCAGTGCGTGGTGCTAGACCGCGACCAATAAAGTAGAATTAAAAAAAAAGGATATTTGTCTGGTTTTGAAAAACGACCCTATCAGTTTCTAGCCCTTACGTACTGGTTGCTGAACTCCATTTTATGATTATTACACCACGTATCTATGGGGAAATGTGTCCTGCCGCTATTCATCTGGAACAAAGGCTCTTGCCCATTGGTTCAGTCGCACCAAAGCCAACGTGTAGTATTTCAATTCATGATGCCCCGTACCCATTTTCCTCTAATTCGTGATACCCCGTAACCGCCTTGCCGAGTAAAATCCCTTTTCCTCGGGGCGTGACTACAGCATCGCGTAGGCTACACCAAAGATGAAGGGTTTAATGTTAGGAACATATCATCAACGTTAGCTCGACAAATACGATTGATTGATGGAAAAACTAGCAAAAGTTTACTGTTTTTAAGTGCCTATGCCTAATTCACCATTACTTTTAAAATATTTAAGCCTTGGCCCCCTTTTTTGCAAGAGTCAAGGTTAACCACAGAAGTATTTGTTTTCGCATTTTAGCCAGGGCTGTGCTGTTGCCATTACAACCGAGCTGGTTAAAAACAAGGCTTAAAAATGGTTTTGTTTATTTAAAAAAGATCCAGTCGTTAGATTGTTTTCACTGTTTGCCCACTAAATCCCTTCTGTCAACACTGTTCTAATCAAATTTTGACATATACGATTTTCGTTATTATGTCAAAATTGAGGTGTTGATAATTCCGCTTCCAATTCCGTTCACCCTGTTCCCGCTGGATTGGAAGCGATGGAATCGGAAGCGGAATCTGAAGAAAAAGAAACTCTTCTGATCCTTCTGACTCCGATTTCGTCGAGCTTCCGACCCTTACTGAAATCCTTGTGCGTGCGCTGAATTGCGCCAGCAAAAGCGCGGGTTTAAAAGGATGAAGAAAAAAGAGAGAGAGAGTATAAATAGATTGGTTACCCCACCAGGGCGGGGGACCTCACCTGCCCGAGGTCCCCCACTTCCATGTGAACAGACCCTTAGACGTTTGAATGCCTTGTATCCGCTGTAGAAAGCTTGCCAAATGTTAAATGACGTCAAAGCCGTGTATAAATTTCAATCTATTACGAAGTATAGAGCGCATGTTTTTAACCTTTATTTCTGTGAACCTACGGCCGCCATTAATTTTCCTTGTTCCGATTCTTGGTTGAAAATTGGAGTAAATGACGTCATATTCTCAAAAATACCTCACAGATTTAAATTATACTATAGCAATAAGTGTGGAAAATTGCACGAATACAGAGAACAAAGTTTTTGTTCTTCTTCGTCGCGAATTACTGCACGAATTGTTATTATAATTTCAATCCGCGCGGTATTTTTGAGAATATGACTTCATTTACTCCAATTATCAACGAAGAATTGGAACAAGGAAAATAAATGGCGGCGCTAAATTCTCGGAAATATAGGTCCAAAAAACGCGCATTGTAATAATAGATTGAAATTTGGCAAGATATCTAGGAAAGACTTATTGTGTACGAAAATGTAAAAAAAAATGGATACCGAGAATTTGATCATAGTGGCATATTAAGGTCCGGTAATACGGGCAACATTTTTCTTCAAATTGTTTCGCAACATCTGGGCCGTACCTAGGATTTTTTGTCTGCGGGGGCAAACTCCACAAACCTTCACAGGGATCTCCCGTATACAGCCCAACAAAATCAAACACTATGTTAGAAAAAAAAATAGTTTTCCTGGCGGGGGCAACTGCCCCCCCCCCCCCCCCCCAATTACTACGTGAGGAAATCCCTCATTTACCGAGTTTGGTGACATTTGCGAACACATTGAGCGGTAACAAATAGTTTTCATTGTTAGGTTTTTACAAGTTATCGCTTTTCGTTTTTTGTTAAAGTGCCCCTGTGATAAAAAATCACTTCCTTTTTTTCTTGAGATTCTGAAAGTGTGTCTGTTTAACACTTGACTAGCAAAATTCTGACCTTTCATTTTTATCCAAAGGCCGTTTACTTTGAGTGTAAGTTTTGGATTTCACGATCCGCCATCACTCACGTTCAAACCTGACCGATTTGACCTCAGACGGTTGGATCCGGGAAAAGTGATGTCAAAGGCTCACCAGCTTAAAATTTCAGCGTGTGAACGTAGCTTATATTATTATGTATGCAAAGTGCGAGTTTTAAAGTGTGAAAGCCCAAACCTCCCGCGTGCTGCATATTATTTCTGCAGCGTACACACGCATTACTACGGTGACTTATTAGGGCCATCAAAAGTACCTCTTTTTTTTACTTCGACAGTTAATAACTGTCCATCGACAGTTATTAACTGGCCATCGACACTTATACTGTGGAAGGAGATAACTGTCGATCGACACTTATAACTGTCGATCGCCACTTATAACTGTCGATCGCCACTTATAACTGTCGATCGACACTTATAACTGTCGATCGACACTTATAACTGTCGATCGGCACCTTTAACTGTCGATCGACACTTATAACTGTCGATCGACACTTATAACTGCCGATCGACACTTATAACTGTCGATCGCCACTTATAACTGTCGATCGACACTTATAACTGCCGATCGACACTTATAACTGTCGATCGACACTTATAACTGTCGATCGACACTTATAACTGGATACCAGGCTCAGCGCAGCAAACACGTGGAACGTCAGTCTGCTTTCAAGATTCAAGATGGGGGACACGAACACAACACAACTTAACAAGGAGCTATTTAATAACCTGATGAGAAAACTATGACTGAGATCATCCTTTCTTGTTATCTGCTTACCTTTCGTTGGCCATTTTTGCCCAGAATCAGTAGAAAGCAGTAACTTCACTGATGGAGAATTTCCTACCCCTAATTTTCAGTTAACATTCTTTTACGAAGTAAAATTTTATTCAGCTTCTCCAAAATGCCTCACGAGTTTACAGCAAGTGTTTGTGAGCTACTATGCAAAATTGACCCACTTGCGTTAGATCATCAAGCTATTGTACTTCTCAGCTCATTCTGCAACTTATATTATAGCGCTTCTATGTAAATTTAACAGATTGAAATGTTTATGATATTAAAAACACAGATTGTACGAGTTCGCCATCTTTGCACGTTGCACCGCGGAGGCCCTGTACCCAGTTCTACGTTTCGACAGTTATAAGTGTCGATCGACAGTTATAAGTGGCGATCGACAGTTATAAGTGTCGATCGACAGTTATAAGTGTCGATCGACAGTTATCCCCTTCGACAGTATAAGTGTCGATGGCCAGTTAATAACTGTCGATGGACAGTTATTAACTTTCGAAATAAAAAAAGAGGTACTTTTGATAGCCCTAACAAGCCACCGTACATTACACACGTACACAGGTCATTTCCTCCTCGATCCAGCTCTCTCAAGAACTTAAATTTAGTACTGGCGGATAATTAAATAGGAAAGTTGCAGTTAAAATAAACAGGTGCCTTTTTTAAATCAAGGATTAAAACTTGGGTCACTTGGTGTTTAGTTAACATAGTTTTGAAATCCAAAGGAAAAAAAATTATTTTTTGTCACAGGGGCACTTTAAGACCGAGAATGTTAGGGTCGCATGCAATGACGATGTAATCTCTAGAGCTGTGTTATTTAACATACATCTCGCATTTTTATTGCCTAAGGTTTATATCATTTGTCTCAGTGGCTTGAAATACGTCGAAGTGAACTGGGCGCGCAAAATATTGGCCGGCATTGTTGCAACCATCGTTCCACAGCTGAAGTTGTGTATATGTAAATGAATATCGCCAAAACAACCAAAAGAAAATTAATATATGTTAAAATGCAAATGACTGTGGGACGATTTGGGTAAAGAGCAGGTGTAAAGGCTCGTATTACTGAAATTGTCCTGAAAACCACAACAATCCATGAAATTATATTCCATAACAAACCAATACCGCTATAATTTTTACAAATGCTGCCCTGAAAAACAGTAGGTTAGTTAAAACAAAAAACTGTAAAAGAACCTAATCGATTTTCACCCATCAACCGGGAATTCTTCTCGCTTCCTGACTAAAATGCTTGCAAACAAGATTTAAAGCTGCCAAAGCTAAATCTCTTGGTTGCTTGGAGACCTTTGTCATAAAAAGATGAAAACCGCCTTTAAAGTACCTTTGAATTGTTTCGATCGACGAAATAGCTCGTTGGTTTTATCGCTCAGTAATGCATGAAATAATTTTGTTATTCTATATCGATCAAGCATACAAAAGGCAAATGACAGGAAAAAGACCTCCTTAGTTAGTTAATGCACGTTTATGGCTTAAGGTAATTAAAGCGACATATCAAGCCAATGTATCTACAAAAGAGGACTTGAAAATCATTTGAGCGTGATACGCGCGTCAGGAAGTGGCCAAAACTACACATCATTCCCAGTGGCGCTGGACTTGCGTACATGGACGATTATCGCTTAAAAGCCATTTGCAATATAAACGACGTATTGAGTTTAATATTTCCGCAAGCTTACACCAGCGAATTAAAGCAAGTCAGGAGAATATCTTCTCTTACGTGCAGCCCACTGCGTGTTTAATAACATTCATAAAATAGCAAAGTTCTCATAGAGAAATGCTCTTTAATTATTACAACAAAATGCAACTGCCTTTACAGTGTTTTTCAACCATTGAATGCGTTGATGTCTATTTGATGGGTTTTTTTGTTAGAGCAACACTCTGAAAGACCTCCTCGGCAAAGTGAGCAACATCAAATCGGTATTGGGGTATTGCTTACAGCTGCTTGTAAAACAACCTATTTCAGTATTCCTCTCGCACTTTCTATTTGGTTTTTTCTAGAAATGTCGTTTACGCGAAGGAAATCAATCGTCAATATTTTCCGACAGCTCTAGTTCTTGACTCGTCGATTCTTTTCCTCGCGGTGTCGTTTCGCTTACGATTCTTGTAAAAACAGCTTGATCTGTCGCTGTGCTTTGATTCGCTTTATTTTCTATCCTCTGCTTTGCTTCATCCGCAGTTTCTGACCAGGCGAGTGTGGCATCCTTCAGTGTATCGCATGTATCTATGGGATCATCGTAAGCTACTTCACTGGTTTCGCATTGTTCATCGGATGTTTGATTTTGTTGTGTTGCTACCACAGCAACTGAAGGAGCAGAAGTTTCCACCTTAACCTGCTCAAAATTCGTTTCCTCGTCACTTAAATTGTCCTTTATTTCATGCTTCTCCTTTAGTCCATCTGAGCTTTGTTTGTAACTGTAAACTTCAACAGTCACCGAATGCGCATTTGGCGATTCCGGTAATTCTGTTGTTTGTAGCGCATCATTGTCGCAAACTTTACTACTGCTGTCGTTCTGGAGATCATCAACATCATCGCAATGTTCCTCGAATACTTCAATTCTAACCCGAACGTTTTCCTCCGTTGATTCACTTGAAATGCTTGACGGCCCAGCCGCCTGCAAATCGCTGGTGTTGAGCCGTTCCCGCCGTGCGCTGCGAAGATGAGGATGGAATGATAGAGGATTTTGAAGCTGATCTTGTGCGCCGCGAAATCTCTCGATGGCGGTTTCAGGATTTCGCTCGTCGACGTGGTAAACCCTCAACTCTCCTACCTCTTGTAAAAGACCTAAAGTCGATTCCGAAACCATGTAAATTCGCGGTTGCAAACATATCGTCTCTTGTGTCGGCGATTGATTAATAATAACCGCGTGAGAAGGACTACATCCCATTCTTGCCTCGGGAAAATTTTCTTCTTTTCGATCAAAACCCGGAAGAGTACGCAAGTTGTGACTATGTAATCATTGCAAATTGAAGTAGATTTTTAAAAAGCCAGCTTACTACAAATTCTGCCAATCAAAAGTGCCCGAACAAAACAAAGCTATTTTCCTTGTCTGAGTAATCTATTCAAATCGTCATCCGGAGCAAACAGCCTTCTGCCAGCTGTCCGCGGTAACTCTCCGAAATAAAAATAGTTTTTGTCTGCTTTTATTCAAACGCTTGGTTTGTTAGAGGGATTGGATTCGGGGAGGTACACAGTTTGGATTATGACAACGTGGGTCGACCTAAAATAGTAGCACTCTTTATTACGTCAATTCCGCATTTGAAAGGCGTTCTACTCTGTTTTATACCTGGATCACAAAAATTAACACTAATACAAACAGAAAGACGACGAAAACTAAATCCTTAAAAATTTGGAAGCAATTAAAAAAAAAACTGAATCCTTAAAGAATTTGGAAGTTATGATCCGATGGAAGCAGATTCCGTGTCGTTCTGGTCGAGCAGTACAAAGTCTCATCATTTTCCTTAAATAAATAGAAAACCATTAAGCCTTTGAAAAACGAAACAATATTTCAGCACTATTTTCTTTTAAATTTACACAAGAGAAAGCGGAATTATTCCATTCAAAATTTGCCGAACCCAACACAAAACGAAAACGCCAATATTCATTTGTAAAGATTGGTTGTGCAAAAACGATTGAAACTCAAATTGGCGACAGGTGAAGAATTTTATTGCCGTTTCTCCGGGGCCACCTCGAAGTTTTATAGTCCAACAATTGAAGCTGTGCGGTGCTGTATACACCTTTAGAAAACAGTCCTAAGGAAGCACGCGCGCTGATTGGTTAAAAAGCCTGTTTGTATAACTCGATGGAGACACACAACTAAGCGCGCGCTGTTGACGTAGTGATGGCGCGAGCAAAGAGAATTTACATTTTGATAATCAAAGTTTACAAGTTGTTTTCCTTTTTC
>CM042746.1:7923309-7935924 GCA_022496165.2 Catalaphyllia jardinei
ACAAACGTGCGAAACATGCTGCGCCCAACAACGCTGCGACAGGTACATGTCCGGTCATATCCAGGAGATATACTGAATTCTTAAACAAAATAGTGAGGTCTTTTCAGACGTCTTCGGGGCCGCTTTCTCAGTCACTTTTTTAATTGACTCCCTCCGACTTCCGTGACCAAGTTAATCCACTTCGGACCCATGATGAAAACACACCAGAAACAAGGCTGTAAAAAATTCATATTTATTGCAAGAATTTTGTACTGCTTTGGGTAATTTACATCAGTATTTTACGTTCCGTCTTCAGATTGTGCATCACTAAAAAAGATCACTTATTTTACCTGAAAGCAAAATATAATGGGCATTCGACTACAACTATAAACGAATTCTCGCAAATCTATTTATTAAGAGAAAACTGCGCGGAAAGGCGTTTATGAAAAAGAGATATTAGTCTGTAATTCAGACGCATTTTACCGAGCGAAAGCGTTTTACTCCAGCTCATTTTCAATACGGAAAACTGGGGAAGGGTGAGAGAGAGAAAAAAACCGTGCGAGTAGAGCTGAGGTTAAATGAAATTCTTCAACGCTCGCTAAGCAAAACGCAAATACTGTTGGCTAAAGCAAGATGCTTGCTAATAGTTTTTAAAATGAAAGGTTTCGTACGATATTCAAAAAATCACAAACATGAATCGTTTAACACAGTGTACTTTCCTCTTTAGATTTTCTTTACAATAACAGAAAGGACTTTTTTGCAAAGAAACTCATTCCTTTCATCATAACAATGTGAGCTTGACAAACTCATTTACTATAAAACCACTCTTTCCCGGCTCGCTCTAACGGGTTGCTACTCTAGTGAAGAATTTTCTCGCGCAAGTAAGGGCCAATCACAGACACTACACGGATTTCTGGACGCCTATGAGTAAATCTCTGGCCCTAAATCTCAGACTTCTCTTTGGCAGAATTGAATAGCAGAGACCTAGAGAGCTAAGGGACCCCAGAACCAAGGACGAAGGAAAGCTAAACAAAAAGCTCCACTGACAGCAATAATGATATACTTCTATTTCATCCCCCTTCCCTTTTTTCCCAAATGCAGCCCAAATTCAAAATGTATAAAAGCAGGTCTCTACCACGACTAATTAAGTACTAAGCTCGATACATAACTTCTCCGTACTCTTTTATACAATTTATATCAATCTGCTTGGGAGAATTTGGTTCTTTGTCAACGTCTTTCCTGAGATGATTAGGTCCTTGACTCTTATTACCATTTTACTTGTAATTATTGTAAAAAGCTAGGGAGAAGTTCCACATTCATCGCTGTTGGGTGTGGGATTATTACTAAACAGAAAATGATTCATTAACCGTTGCTGTTCTTGTTTAGCTGCTGCTACTGTTGCTGTTGTTGTTGTTACAGTTACTGCTACCCATGTCGATTTAGTTGTTATGGTTCTCTTCGTGCTTGTTTTTGTGTTGTAAAAACAAAATTTTTACACTGCGCCACTGTATACAGGTAGATAGATACCGTTCTAACCACCTTTTTTAATATTTCACCGAGCAGACATTTGACAAACTACGCAGCAACTTCTTGATAAAACACGTTTCGTTTGAATTCTTCAAATTTAATTTTTTCCCAGATTTTCTCCGTTTTATTTATTAGACTCTGTCCGTACTCACGAGGAATTGCGTGACTTACTGCCGTCACGCAAAGTCAATCAAGCTACTTCTGGATCAACCTAGCTTGACAGAAGAGAGTCATTGCTTCTCACATAAAACCAGATGCCACAATATATACTTAAATTTTCTTTTTTTTATAAAGTACCTGTACTTGTACTCGTATTTCCTAGTAAATTTGTTTCACCGTTGGCCTTTCTTAAAGCTTGAATCACACTCGTTTTCTTCTTGAACGCTACAATCACCAAATGCGACTACAAATCCTATCTTACCTTGTACCAATCTACTCACCCTGACTGACGACAAGGTTTTTAGTTTTACACAATTTAGTACCTTAAACTCTTATAATTATCTACCGGGCAATAGATCTCATATCTTTATTTCTTCGTATGAGGGCGAGTCTTCATCAGGTGATTCTTTCTTGAGCTGTACGTGGCCGATGGTGCTCTCAAAGTGTTTTCTTATCAGCTCCGTTTCGTCTGTTCCCTCTAAACCAGGAAGGTCTTCGCGTATTTTCTCGAGCAACTGATTAATCACAGTGAATGTGACCTGACATAGAAACAGAATATAACCAAATGTGAGTGTGGATACTGAGAATAGCTTTCGGTTTGCCACTTTAACACTTTGACTTATGGTTGATTTCAAAATTGCCTCTTCGGTTCGAGCAAAGAAAAACTCTAACAAAATTCCAAGAACAGTTGCAAAACGAATTTTAGTTCAAAACTTCGACAAAAATACCAGCCAAAATTGATAACAGGAAATTCAGATTTTTGATATTTCGACTTAACGTTCTACAACCATGTTTGCATCGTTTGTCATCCTCAATTTCGATGTGATCTCTTTGAACAATCTAAACCATTATCGTTATTCCACGTACAATCCACGTGTTGTCTAAATACGTGATACTACGAAACGATAAAACGATAAGAGGTTTCTTCGTCTAAAGTAGAGAAGATTAACTTGTAAATAAAAGGAAAATTTCACACACTTTCTCCCAGTAGCATACAGGTTTAGATTTAGGATGTCCGCAATGACAGTGTAGAAAACAAATTTGCTTGATCTCCTACCGTGTCTGCCTTCTTTTCAAAGTAGTAAAGGTAGCGATTAAGAACTTCTACAAACAGCTGCAGCTGGATCGTGCTATCCATGCACTGACTGGCGATTCTAACAGCTTTCTTTAGACACTCCGTCACTCGCTTGCTGTCACGACACTGTAGAAAGATTTAAACACACCATGTTAATTAGGCTGTTGCGTGTCCTTTATAAACACTAGTGCCTAAACCCAATATGGCGTTTCAGGGCTGGGGCAAGGAAAAAAAAGAAACTGCTTAACCTCTTTCACCGGACTATATGATCATCTCCGCGTCTTAAAATATTTCTTGTACGATTATGACCAAGGACTACCTGTTGGTAATAATATCGTCTCCAGTGTCTTTCGAATTGCGCGTCGTGGAAACACAAACCATGAAAACGAGTTTGAACAAGTCTCTCAGCTGTGGTAGTCACGTAACTCTTGAGCAATGATACCTTATTCTACAGTGCAACCCAAAGGGGCTGGCAAACTCTTTTCCATACTTTTTGCTCTTGCTGGAATGAAGAGTCTCGTTCTGAATATCGGAATCTTCGTTACCTTGGGGTCAGTTAACGAGATTTCACAAAACAACCAGACCTCTTCAAGCATTGCTCTTAACATACCACTACGTTGGATCGCAACGCCCTTACAAGTGGTTCTTTCTTAAAAAACGGCTCCGCGAAGTAAGGGTCACATTGCATCCCCGCAGACGTTACTTCACCTGTCACGCAATCGTTTTTCGAAAAGCGTTTCGTGACAGCGACTTACCTCTCCTCCTTCAGCCTCCCGGCTTTTTCCAGACCAAAACAAGTGTGAACAGACCACGACTGCTCTACACTGATCCGGCTTCTTGAGCAGTTTGGACGCAGCCAGAGCACACTGGGTGCGCAAAGGCTCGTGGTTCTCCTCGCCAAAACAACTCATCTGTTCAAATGTACTGATCATGAGCGTGATGGCTGCTAGCTGAGCTTTGGAATCACTGATCTCATCTTCGTATAAAGCAAACGCCTGGAGGACACCACAAGCAAAGGAATAAGATTTTTTACACAGGACACAAGACAATGATCTTATTGAGAAGTTAGTTTCTACCAAACCTTTTTGCATTTATCTGACGAGGAGTAAACAGCAATCAAAAATGTCAGAATTTTACCACCTGCCCGGGCTGATAAGTATTTTAGAAAAACTGAAAACAATTGTAGCGGTATGATTCTATGGTTCTCAAGCCTCCCCGTAGACAGAAACTCTTTGTTCAGGCCATCACCATGGCAAATCAACGTCACCAAACAACTTCTTCAAAAACAAATCGAATATTTTACGATACATTATCTGGAGACCAAATCACATAAGCCTTCGCTGGTTTTTATGTGTGTCCTCTTATCTTGGTCAAATTGGAATTTGGAAATCTTGGTTTTTGTGGAGGGAGGAAAACTGGGGTACCCAGAGAAAACCCTCAAGTAGCAACAACAAACTCAACCCACTTATGACACCATACCGGAATCAAACAAAGACCATATTAGTGGAAAGTGTGCAGTCAAGTGCTCTTGCCATTGTTCTATCCCAGCTCCTTGTTTGCAGGCAGAATTAAACTAAAAAAAAGAGTCTTATTTTATGCTGAACAAAAACTCTCACCTGGCTCATGAATTCGTAAGCTACTGTTTCAGCATTAGAAAACCCTGCCTGATCGGCAACAAGAGCACCTTGAAGGAACAGTCTCAGTGAAAGTTCAGCATATTCTGCTTTGGCAAGTGCAGCTATTGTCTGGTGACAAAACTGAAAGATTTTCTGACATTTCTTGTCCCATTTATCATCCTAACAGAAAATAACAAGAGCAAAAATAAACATGCTTAACTATAGAGCTCCTTCTGAGATAAAGTACTTTGTTGTAACTATGTACTGGGTTCTTTCCAAAAATAAAAGTAATTTTCTTTAATTAAATACCTGGAATCATTAACCTCTGATAATACACTATAAAATGAAACGCAGTGTGTGACGATGTCTGCGACAACAAAAAGACCATTTCCAAATCACAAGTCAGTGGTGAGTGATCACACAAAACTCAGTTAGGGACTGATGTCTCAGTGCAACTAAAAGGATTGAAACCTCACCTCTTCACGAGCATCTTTGTACTGGTAGGCAAGCTGAAATGCTGAGAAAACAATTGGAGGTAGTGTATACTTTATTCTCTTCTCACCACCACTACCAAAATGTTTTCTAGCCGTGTTGAGGATCTGCCAGACAAAACGACTAATTATTTTTATATTAACTCAACAAAACAGCATAGAAATACTGCCAATGCCAAATATTACTACCGTACAATGAACTGTCCCATCACCACAAGAGGCAAAGAACATCTTAATTCATGAATAACAGGTTTAATTCATGTAAAAAAAATTTCTTTGCTTTGGAGTTGTTCTCCAGCTCATCATCATTTTAGGCTGTTTCCTTTCCTGGAAATTGTTTGAGGAAAATCAAACTACAGAAGTACTGTAAGGCAGTGCTGAAAACTAAATTTTGACAACACTTGCCTGGTGTAATTTTCACTTGACAACAAAGGTCCCACCCCTCCCATTCCTGCCTCAATCACCCCTCCCCAAGTAAAAGTTCCACAAAGATTCACAAACTATGCATTGTGGTCCATTTACAAGACACCTCCTTAGGATAGCTGACTAAATATTTAACAATTATTCCATGAGCGCACGTTGGATATGAGATGATAGATAGCCAACAAGGCGCATAGTGCCAAGTTGGCTATAATCATCTCATATCCAACAAGCACTAGTGGAATAATAATTGTTTAATTAAAAACGCAACCAAAATATGGAAAACTAGACTACAATAAAAACAAAAAGACCCTAAAAATCACGCATATGCTCTCCATTTTTGTAAATCATGGTATAATGGGCCATATACCATGATGGCTAAGCCAATGAAAACTCTCCATTTGCATTATCCAATGATACAGTTTTTAATAAATTGTTTTATCCTCATTTTTATCATCAACTTTTGGCACTCTTTGGAATTTGTTCCATATTTCCATAGTTTTAACTTGAGAACAGCTAAACAAGCAGGAAACACTACCAAACGTGCATACATCATAGAATTGAGACATTTAAGCAAATGACTTCTCACCAAGTGGAAGACTGACATTTTGTCCTTCAATTTTCATTGTTGGATGTGTGTATTTGTAAAGTGTTTGCAATGTTCCAGTCTGTTTCTGGGTTAAAATTCCAGTTAAAGAAGGAGCAGAAAACCACAGTTAAAAGTATGTTGATGTATCAAGATGTACTCGCCATTTTGCTGACTGGATATGGCAAAAGTTTAATATTCCAAGCTTACATGATGGTAAGAGAGCAACTAAATAAACAACAACACAAACACTTCCATACTGTTAATTTCCCTACTTATTGAGACTGTTACATTTAAGCCCACATCTTTGCACAGTTTTGCAAGGACAACACCGACGAAACCTTTCTTGACTCACTGCTTGAAACAAATATTTTCTGATGCTAAGGGCTGATTATCCATATTGAATTTTAAAACACCAATCGCAAAGGCCTCAAAAATCTTTGGGAGCTAGTGATAAGGATTTGCAGCTAGTACAACATAGCAATCCTGAACATTTGGTGTCTTTGCACCCTGAATGGTGTTTCTCAAGAACACCATTTATTTACAAACTCACCAGATACTGCTGGTCAGGACTATTGCCTTTCAGCAGTGTCACAAATTTTCCCATCAGACTCTGCTCTTCAGCAAAATCCTCAGGATCATCCTTTATGAAAGAAAAAACAGAATGACATTTTTGTTACAATAATTATGACCACAAGAACAAAACATCTTTAGATCAAATACTGGGTCATTCCATGGTATTTTGACACTGGGTATCAGCTTTTCAATACAAGTACTGTAAGGAGATGAAAAAAAATTTCAAATCATCCTGCCCTTGGGCTTTGCACTCGGCAGCGCTCCAACCATTTTGGTTGCCGTGGCAAGTGGAAAAAATATTTGGCGACCAAAATTCTGGCGGAAGTCGCCAATTGGCGACCAACAGATTAAAAGAGAAACGTACTTGAAAAATTATCAATAATAGGCGAATTTAATCAATAGTACAAGCGGCGGCATCACCTGTCTTTCTCTTTACCCCTCTCGTCGTTCAGAAACTCAACGTGAATGCGTAAACTTACTGTAGCAGAGTAAAGTGCAACCTCGTTCCTAGAGAGGACCCTGGGAACGAGGTTGCGTAAAGTGATGAAAACGCGGCGTTCGGCGCATTAGCCCTTCGTGTACTATGTCATGAAGTGTCTTCCCCCTCACGTTTTCTTTTTTTGGCGACTGTATTTTTTTTATGGCGACCATTTTACAATTAAAGGTCGCCAAAAGGCGACTTTTTGAAAACGTCAGCTTGGAGCGCTGCTCAGATCACAAGGCAGGGAGAAAATCATTATTTCATCATGACAAGAACTGAACTCTAAGAAACAGTTGATATTTCAATAGATTCACTAGATTTCTACTATGCAATTCATACAAGAGTTAATTACTCTTCCAAAAAGAGTCAGAACTATTAAAACATTCTGTAGTTAAACAGAATTTATAGGTCACAACCTGTTACAATGTGAAAAGTTGATACAATTTGTCTCTTAGGTTTCTAGTTGAGGTGCCTGTCACATAAAAAAGTTTGTATGACAAGCATAATAAAGGTTCTGAATGTAAATTCTAAGGAAGTTTCTCTGTACCACACTGCAGCAAAATTGTAAATAGCCAACTGGTCTGCCTCCCGCCAGTTGGGATTCTTAACCTTATTTGAATATTAATTCGTCACTGTTTGTTTGCATTGGTCCTGAAAAGCCCTGATGGGGAGTGGCCAATTACATATACATACATACACAAACAATACTGTGGAATGTCACCAACACAAACAGAATACTCACGGGTTCAGAAGGCTGGTCTTCTTGGTCACAAACCAAAGTGGACAGAAGATTCAGAACAGCATCAACCTGAAATTAACACCTCTGTAACTCTCATGATAAAAAAAATCACTTTTTTCCTCTACATAATATACTATTCTCCAACTGATGATTTTCGGTATTTTTGTAAAAAGTTTGTTTGAAACTGTATCACTATTGATGCACTATTTTTACGACATGTGAGAAGTCTGTGTATTATTTTATGACCCTAGCGGCCAGCACTTCTGTCTAGTGTTTCCATAACATAAAGAACACACTTAGGAGGAGTAGCATGCTGTCTAATTACATACATATTGTCAGCTCACCATTAATGAAATGTTCCATTACCTGTTCTTGGGTTGGAATTTGCAGAGCACTTTCCACTGCATTGTTGACTACATACAAAGACATTTCTTTCCTTGAACTGTAGTCGAAGTAATCAAACAGAGGAGCAAAGTGCTCCAGCTGAAGAAGAGTTAAGACGTTGTTGTAAGAATCCACTGGGATCTTTAGTAGTCTGGTCAATTCTTTAGAAACTGCATTGTTCTTGTCCATGCTGGAAACAGAACACATCCATACATTTCTTATAATATTTTGCTGTCATGAGTTTTGAAACTGACTTTGAATAAAATGGATTAGACAGAATTTGTCACAAGAGCTGAAAAATTGCTTTCAGTTTTGCATTCAGTGATTATTAGATTTTACTAAATTAATTTGATCTGTTTTTTGTCTTTTCTGAATTTTCAGAGGCTTCTGCCTGCATTCATCAGAGTTTCAATCTTAAGGTTTAATACCATACACAAGAGCTCCCCTCCAATAACACAGACCCTAGAATGTTGGCTACATGTAATGAGCCCTTTGCAGCTGGGGTCAGGTGACCACAATTTTCCTAAAAATATTATGTATTATGGGCTATAACTTAAAGAATGCCAGAAACAAAAAGAGAATATCGAAAATACCAAAATGGTCAAGTTTGAGATCCCTGGCAATAAAGAGTAAGTTAATACGCCAGTTTCAATTTTCAGGAAATTTAGAGGATATCTATGGAAAACGTTGCTGGGAGCAAGGCCTTGCTCTCCAACAACATTTTCCATAAAAATCTTCTTAGTTTCCTTAAAAATCAAACTGTCAAAATCTCATTCTTTAATGCCAGGGGCCTCAAACTTGGCCATTATGATGTTCTTGACATGCTTTTTCCATGTCTGGCATTCTTTAAGGTATAGCCCATAATTTTATGAAAAGTAGGTCATGTGATGGCTTAGCTGCAAGGGGCTTACTGTCTTCATTTCCAGTTCCTCAACTGGGAAATAAGGCCTTAGGACATCAGCTACTTAAATAGCTTCTCCAAAACTTTTTCCCTGACCTATCTCAAAGTTCATCAACTTACTGAGTCAAGTTGAGTTTGCTGAAAATCTCTGAGGTATACTGCAAGACTTTGTCCACATAATCCACTCTCTCAGGGTAACACTTTAGAGCAAGGTTAATTAGAGACACTTGAAGAGACACAATGTCTTCTGTAGGCATGTCACTGCGTGTCTTAAACAGGAAAGTAAACAATCAACAATTACTCAATGAGATTGAGAAAATATTGCAATTTATCAGTGACAAGCAGATCAATAATTGATCTGCTAATAATAATATTATTATTTGATGAGGCCAAAGACAAGAACTGAGTTCAGTTTTTTTCATTCTATCACCGAGATTATTGTTATATTTATATCACTCTCTGATGGCTCAGGGAAGCGATCTCCCAAGAGCGTGGCTGCAATCACATACACGTATAAGCAAAATATTATTTTCAGCAAAACACATTTAACAGTATTACACCTGAGGAGGCCATTATTTGTAAGCAGTTATTTGCAGGTCATGCGGCAGGGTCTCGGTCAATGAAAGGAAGAAAAAAGCTTGTATTGAATGATAATCATTGATGTTTGCCTTGATTACCAGATCCACTTTCCTACATATAAAGGAGTTGCATGCATGAAGATATACATAAACAGTTCTATGTTATCACATTGTATATGTTCAAGTGTTAATATTAAAGAGATCTGTATTAGAAGTATACAGAAAAACCCCTGAAAGTGGACACAACTGTAAGGCAGCAGCAGTTACCTGCACCACAGACGAGACTTGCTCTGACATCACATCAAACAATCTTATCTCACTTGGTATTCCACCATCCTCCCGGTTTGCAAACAACGCAAGTCTGTCAATGAGCGATATGATGATATTTTTTATGTTCACTTTTTCATGGAGATCTGCACACGCATGAAGAAAACTGCTCAATGTCCTAAGGTGGAACTCATCTGGGAACACCTGAATGACGCACTCCATCAGGTATTCCTGTGCTATTGGGTCTCGACAGCTCACTGTTTGTTCAAACACTCCTGGAAGGACATGCTAATGAAGCAAAAGAAGTAAACACATGTTGTTTATTTGAAACTCATTGGAGTCACAAAAGGTAGTCATTTTGCAGGTACACCTACAGTAGGTGAATAGAGGTCTTGTAAATGATAACCTGCCTACAAACACAACATGAGGTTGACAATGCTAACTTCACTGTACCACAGTCCACTAACAATGCATTTCAATCAAAGACTTTACATGCAGGGCACGAAATTCACTTTTCAAGGATTTTCTAGACCTTGACTTTCAAAGGCTTTCAAGCCACAGGCAAACTCTCAGAGAACTTACTTTCTTGTAGGTCTCAACATTAACCCCATCAAGCTGACTGAGTCTGACAAGGTTTGTCCCCACAAGAAATACGAAGTTCTTGGCGCTCACGCTCTCTCTTCTCTCGATCCCGTGTGTGACCTTGGTGCTGTATTCGTACCCACAGCTTGTTCATCTCGGCAAAGTTCAATAGCACAAAGGATATAGAGTCTTTTACAGTTCCATCTTGGTGTTCAGATTCAGCTCTACAATTCAACAAAAATGTTTAAAAATGTTCAAAATGTTGCTTTTTTAACAGTGGTCAATGTTCTTAGCTACACTAGCTAGTTCACAGACATGCCACCTAAACTGAAAGAAGACGTATATCAACTAAACTGTCAAAAATCACAATTTAACTTCGTCAAAATATGATCAAAAGCTGTGATAGTAGTGACCACATTTTAACTTTGCCTTATGCTAAGTGAAAACAAACCTCTGCAAATATTCACAAATTTAGCTACTGATTAAGGCTAAGAAATGCCTATCCTTCTCAAAGTCTGAATCAACAGAGACTGGCAATTTGTAAATCTACTAGCCTTCATTTACCATTTTTACTTTGATGTGATCACAGTTAAAATGTTGAACAAGTTACATTCTTAACAACAAAGTTGAAAGATTGAACCATTCTTACTATAGTAAATGTGGGACACAATTTTTTTAAAAAAAAAAAATTCTTACTCTTCCTCTTCGTTAGTATCTGGTAACATGTTCCTTGTTGACTGTAACAGATAATTACGAAGAAACAAGCCCCTCAGGGGATGCTGAACTCCTCGGCACATTTCAACCAAGTCTTTCAAGATATCTCTACGAGAGGCTTCTTTGGCTTTGATGTAAACTGCTCCAACAGTTATCAATAAATATCTAAGTGTTCAAATGAAAAAGTCAGTTAATTGGTGTGTACTCCACTGTTTTGTCCCTATCAATAAACTTAAGACCCAGGTCTCCTCTGAGCTTGATGCAGCCTTATACTCCACCGACACAACCAAACATGATAAACAAGGGTGAGTGACTCCTCTAGGTACTCATTGCTGGAGCTTATTTCAATTTACAAAGCCTGACTACCCACCATACATTTATGTGAAATGCAACCTCCAATAAACCAATTTCTTTTCAATAACAATGATAACAATGTGGGTCTGTTAGTATTACATATAGATAGACTTATTTTATAAACAGGGTTTCACTATATTTTACTGAAAGCTAACAGTCACAAAACATTGCAGTCTACAAAGTTTTTAAACATTGGTTATTTCACTTACAGTCTTGGAACAATGTTTCCAGCATACTGGACCAGTTCATAGAGATCCGCAACTCTGCGTCCTTTCTGGAACTCATCAACAAGGAACAGTTCAAGATGCCGCAGCTCATCGGATATTGCCATGTCTTGGACTAGTTAAGGGTTTACCAAACTCTCTGTAACACTTGCAAACACTTATCCTGCCAATTGATTATAAATATCTATTTACCTAGAAAGGTACCTGGAACTCTTATGGGCAAATACACAGGTATTCTTTTAATAAAATAGACCCAAGATATTCAATTCTAATTGACAAATCCATCTTCAAATCTACTCTCTTCAAAGAAATGTCTCTAAAATGGCCACTTTTTATCCTAGCTGAAGACGTCTACTAACAGGGACAATTAGGAGTCTCAAAAACAACCCCAAGCAAATTGTCACAACATTTTGATTCGCATCATCCAACATTGTTCATTGACCTTTCTGACCACCCTTGTCATAGACAGCAATCTATAAAATGTTACGTCATCAATCCTGTAATTAAGTTAAGTAATTAAGTACGTCTCTTCCAATAAAAGACACGTTCAACCTTCAGTCTGACATCTCCTAAACTGGTGCCGAGACACCCGGCTATACAATGTCAAAAACAGATATAACACACCACAAAGCAGTAAGAGGAGCCTACAAAGGACACTGCAGTCAAGCCATCAAACGCGCGGACCGCATAATGGAAGACACGGAATCGCCGAACCTAACAGAGCTAGAAGCAATCATAGAAAGACTCGCCAGACGCATGGAAGAGATATCCATCCTAGACAACAAGATCGTCACCGCATTAGAAACAGAAGAAGATATCATGGAGGAAACGGACCAAACACTTTCATTTCAAGACACAATCCATTTCGGAATACTCAAGATGAGGAAATTTCTCGCAAGAAATCAACCAACGGTGAGTCCGTTCCATTATATTAACCCCGAGCAAACCAAACAAAACATTCA
>CM042746.1:7941617-7960191 GCA_022496165.2 Catalaphyllia jardinei
TTTATTGTCATGTTTGTAACTGCAGTTTGTGTGCTATTTCTTATTAAAAAAAGCTCATTTTTGCTTTTGTACATCACTCAGAAGAACTGAGAGCATCACCATCAGCAGTGCTGCTATCATGGTCACCCTCAACAATCCATTGTTATAGCCATTGCCAGGTGCCATCATCATCGTCGCTATAAAATTTAATTCCAACATAACATTTTAATTTATTTATCCAAGGGAGGGCTGGAGCCCATCTCCGCTGCTAAAGGGGGGCACTCCCAGAAAAATTGGGTGAGGGTTTGCGGCCCGCTTCCCAAAACCCTTACACTATTCATGACCAAAATCTGCGATATTCCTTACCGTATTTATAACCTGACCAAAAATTCGAAACCCTATTTATGACCTGAACCTTACATCAAAATCCTGTTTCAGACCATAATTGGATAATAATCATAATTAGATCCCTAGTTCAGACCAATGTTAAATTACCGTAAACATAATTTGTGAAGGGCTTTTGTTGATTTTCTTTTCAATAATGATGAAAAAGTGGCTTCTCGGCTTAAAAGCATACCCATATCAAAGCTAGAGCACAAAATCGATACCCTATTTATGACCAAAACGGATGAAAAACTATACCCTTTGGGGCTGCACATATCTATATAGCCCATGTAAGGGAGTATCCCTCCCTCGGGATTTCGGACAAGGCAGAAAAAGTTTCTCTTCCCAGTCTCACTCACTCGACCGCGCGCCTTCACAGAGAGTACAATTTCAACAGCTGACATTTGTTCCTTCGTGCCATGCCAAAACATATGGCTGATAGAAAGAGCCATATTTATACTTCAAGCTCGAAAAAAGCGTTTTGAGTAACGTGAGAATCATCTGGCCATTGCGTTGCTAGCCAACGAACAGGCTCCCAGCGAGGTCGGAAAAAATTCGGCGAGCGAAACGAGTGGGAGTCGGAGCGTCGCGACTCCGCGAGCGAAGCGAGTGCGGCGCGGACTCCCTCTAGGAATCGTTTGGTATACTCTGTCTAGTCTGAAGAAAACGGCAACCGGCCCGGACGAAATTCCTTTTTGGCTTTTAAAAGAACACGCAGAACTACTAACCCCGGTTATCTCTTATGTGTGGAATCTTTCCCTGTCAACTCATTCCTGGCCTGAATCTTGGAAAAGAGCGAACATCAGTCCATTAGCTAAAGTTGATGTACCTAAGGAGAACAGTGATTCCCATGGAATCAGTGTAACACCGGTGATCGCTAGAGCTTTTGAAAGGGTTGTATACAACATACATGTCAGACGCGTCATGGAGGATCACCTGAGCAGTAGTCAATTCGCGTACAGAGGGGGTGGGGCACTGCACATCTGCGCTCTTCAGCACCAGATTTGCAAATACCTAGATGACAATAAATGTAAAGCTGTGCGACTCTTTACCATGGACTTTTCCAAGGCATTTGACTCGGTGAAACACAACCTTTTGTCAACCAAGCTTAAGGCGGGGGTAAACATGAATAGGAGTGAATTTTGAGGTTATATTGAAAGGGAATTGTTAGGATTAAAATGGTTGGAATGACTTACCAGACAGTTGACCCCTTCCAGAAAGAGCCCCAGGTTGGTAGGGGACTGTTTGGTATCCGTCTACTAATTCTTCACTTAAAATTATTTAGTAAAGCTAGGGCTCTAACCTATCATCCGTTAAATAAAATTCTGCCGAAGCCTAAACCCCAGAGATATAATTTACGTCGCACGGTCTGCCTCCGCCCAAAGATTAACAGCGAGCGTTTCAAGAACACATTTGTAAATAGACTCATTTTTAACACAACCTGTTACAATTACATAATTCATTTTTATCTACATTATTGTAAATTTGTACACAGTTTTTGTTTATGTAACATAGGATATGTATTCTTTATCTTATGGTTTATTAAAGACCGGGGGGGTGTACTGCCATATATGGGCTATATAGGTATGTGCCGCTGTGAAGGGTATCAGGTTTTTAAGCAGTTTACTCTAGCATAGGGTATATAAATCAGAGCGTTTTGGGTATCATTTTGCACGAAACTGACCACTTGGTTGACGATTTTATCTAGGCTAAGGAAACCAGGAATTGCTACTCAAAATATAAAAAAAGTTAAATCGGCAAGTTTAACTTTTCCCGACTCTGCCTCAACAGCGTTGAAAGATGACTATCAAAACGCTACTGGATATTATGACTGTCAAAAATCGAGATTCAGACGGAAATCGTACGTATGTGCTTGGCGTTGCTCAGCATTAAAAAACCCTTTTTTGAGAGAGAAGCCATTGTGGTATAAGGTTTTGTTTTGGCTTTGCTTTAGATTGTGCTAGTGAACTCAGTTTCTGGAAAACAGCTACTCCCAGCGGCACATCCCCACCCAGAAATTCCTTAAGTACCCCCCCCCCCCCCCACACACACACACACACCCGGGATTAAAGACATCTACTACAACCTGATCTCCTCTTCGAATTTAACGATTATCGTTAATTCTTAAGTTCCTTTGAATTTACTATTATAGTTAATTTAGGACACTGTTTCCCAGGATATTTCAGAAAATAACAAATTGAAGAAAAAATTCGTATTATTTGGACTGGATTTGAACCAGGAACTACCCGGCCCTTGTAGTATCGGCTACTTACCATTAGGAGACGACGGAATGTTATTTAACTTAGCATTAATAGAGTTTTGCATAGAATATTACTGATCTACAATGATTAGGCTTACGCGCATTAAATGGTTAGCTTTTTGTTAAGGTTGGTGATCGACCTTTTCCATTCACTTTCTGAAATTATTTTGTAGCGAGTAATTATATATGCTTACTATAGGGTGTAGAATAAGTGTGACTGTTAGTTCAAAGGAACTTGAGAATTAACGATAATGGTTAAAGAGGAGATCATGCTGTCTACTACTACTACTACTACACCAGACCGCTCTCTAGATCTCGGCTCATCCAGCTCGCCCTGGACTACACTCAGCCGGACATTGCACGACCGCATTGCGCTTCAAAGTTAGATGCATGACGAAGACGCAAACGATTGGTCCATATAAACGTCTCGTGTGAGCAGCATGTGTTGACTTTTTCGGTTCACGGGTCGTTCGAAAAATTCACCTGTGATAGATAATGGCGAGTTGTTTTCGTAGCCGTGGTGTTGCAGGGCCTGTCTTCTTTTGCATATTATGCGCAATTGTGGACGTCTTACTATCTGGTGTGTTACTTATTCGTGGCCAGGACATTTCTACTTTGAATCAACGATTACAACTTGACGAATTCAAATTTTGCTCGTGTGTTTTTGATCTGTGGATCCTGTCGTTGGTACGATCATGTACAATATTAGGTGCCTCTTTTGGGGTGCTGTTCGCCAAACGCAAAATGGACGCAGTTTCCAGGATCAAGCACGTCAGGAAGCCTTGGCTTTATTGTGGCGTCGGAGTCGTGATCTTCGTTGTAGGAAAGTTTCTTCTGAGCACAGAATGCAGCTTGGACAGCAGCTCCAAGATTTGGCTGTGGGCTTTCATGGGATGGACTGTGGGCAGTACATTAATGGCATATGGTCTGTGGTACCTGCTTTGTAAAATCAAATTCATTAGCATGTCTACACAACACGAAATTGGCTCAATACAAGAACGAGAGAGTCTACTTCATGTTGGTGATTTTGACGATTCAGATGATAGAGCATCTAATGATGAAAACCACACTAAGAAGGTGAACGAAAGTGACATATCTGCTTGGAGGCTTCTGTCTTATTGTAAACCAGACATCCCTTACATTTCTTTGGCATCCTTGGTCCTTTTGATAGCAGCAACTGGTGAAATCTTTATTCCTTATTATACTGGAGAAGTTATAGACAGCATTGCAATTACGAAAAACAAGGCTAAATTTATGACTGCCATTCTTGTCATGACACTAATTTCACTTGGTACTGCAATTGCCACTGGTTTGCGAGGTGGCTTCTTTTCCCTGATTGCTGCAAGGTTTTCTAAAAGAATCAGCAACCTTTTATTTGGTTCAATTGTAAAACAGGAAATTGGATTCTTTGACGACACAAAGACCGGGGAGGTAGTCTCCCGTCTGACCTCTGACATAACGAAAATGACAGAGCAAGTTGGATTGAACATAAATGTTTTTCTTCGTAACTGTGTCCAATCCACAAGAACTGGAAATTATTTCAAAAAACTTTCAACACAAGTACAAGAAGCAACTGCCAAAGCAAATGAAATTGCAGCAGAAGTAGTTTCTTCAATGAAGACTGTTCGAAGTTTTGCTAATGAAGATGGTGAGTACAAACGCTATGAGAACAAACAAGAAGCTATATATAGACTCAAAGTGAAGGAATCATTTCTCTATGGAGGGTACAGATGGTGTACAGAAATCCTTACGCTTGCTCTTGATGTTATGGTTCTGCTTTATGGTGGCCATTTGGTACTTGAAGGAGAACTTAGTGGAGGAAACCTTGTGTCCTTCATATTGTACCAATTGCAGCTTGGCTTCTACATCAGTGAAATTGGAGAAATTTATACAGGTCTTCTGGAAGCAGTGGGTGCTTCTCAGAAGGTATTTGAGCTCATTGACCGAAAACCTAAAATCCAGAATGATGGTATTGTCAACCCCAGTGAAGTTTTAGGGGAAGTCAGGTTTGAAAATGTTTCATTTGCATATCCCACAAGACCAGATATTTTAGTTTTGGACAAAGTGTCTTTTAGTGTGACACCAGGTGAAGTGATTGCACTTGTCGGTCCAAGCGGTGGTGGAAAGAGCACTTGCATTAGCCTTCTAGAACACTTCTATGAACCAACATGTGGAGAAGTTTTGATTGATTCTATCCCTGTAAAGAATTTTGAGCACAAATATCTGCACAACAAAGTTACCCTGGTTGGGCAAGAACCTGTTCTTTTTGCCAGGTCAATCAAAGAAAACATTGCGTATGGTCTTGGCAATGATGGTGAGATTGATCAAACTTTAGTAGAACATGTTTCCCGTCTTGCCAATGCGCATTCTTTTATCAGTGATTTGCCAGAGGGTTACAACACTGAAACTGGGGAAAAGGGCCTGCAGCTATCGGGTGGGCAAAAGCAGAGGGTTGCCATTGCTAGAGCATTGGCAAGGAATCCACGAATTCTTCTACTCGATGAAGCAACTAGCGCCCTTGATGCAGAGAGTGAACATCTTGTCCAGGATGCAATTTACAAGAATTTAACTGGCCACACAGTGTTGATAATTGCTCATCGCTTGAGTACCATAGAAAAAGCAGATAAGATTGTGGTTATTGACCAAGGTAGAGTCATTGCGCAAGGCAAGCATAGAGAGCTTGTGGAACAGAATGGACTGTATTCAAAGCTTGTCAAGCGCCAAATATTAGGTCTTGGAAAGAAGAAGCGTTCAAGTGACAATACACAGCAGCTGGGACTAAGACACAGGGATCATTCTAATTCAGATGGCGACAGTGGCAGCTCTGACTTTTCTTCCAGCCCACGTGTTTCAGCTTTGCGTTAATGACACGTGTGGCAGGGGTTTTATTAGGGCTGAGCAGGGGAAAAATTGACTGACTGTGACTGTGGACCATTTTGCCCCACAGTTTTGACCATCTGGAGCAACATTTTTTCCCCATAAAGAAGTTTTGCCTGCCTGTCAAATACAGCTCCCCTCCTGCTGAGAACTTAAGTACATTCACGCCCATTGCTACTGCGCATCTCTAGTGCGCACGCTATTCATTGGTCACGCACGTGCCACGTCATTTTCAAGCGTGCGCACCGAGTCGAAAACTTAACAAAATATAGAGCCAAGACTGTTGCCTAACAAATATTTCAAGGAGCCCACGAGGGCGAAAGCCGAGAAGTTAGGAGCCCAACAGCTAATGTTTTGGGAGTTTCTGCAAAAAATCTAGGTGCCCAAAGCATTTTCTTGGGTGCCCCAGGCAGCTGGGCTCCTGTTAGGCAGCAGCCTTGAGAGCTGATGACCTTTGCGTTAACTTTGTCTGCAAATATTTTTGTTGGAGTCTCAGTGACGCCCACTTTTTTTGGCAGATCACTTCCTTTTCTGATCGTTTCCATTATACTAAAAAACACAAAAGATCTGTACGTGGGAAGTTTTAATTACTTCTCATATACTATTCAAATAGGGTTGAATTGGTACATGAATACAGGTGTGCATAACTTAGAAGTTGCAATTTTAAGCCTAATTTTAGCTGATTTAATGACATGTAGCAAAGATCTATCAAATAGTCCTATATATGCTGTGTTAAACAAACATAACTTAGATATGATTCTTCAACTTAAATATATGCTGATGGTAATGAATCCCGCCAGAATCGCCTCGAGTGACTGGAATCCTAGAAATGCTATGGTCTATGCTACGCCTTCTTCAAAACGAGTTCAGTGACCCCCGATTTTTTACGTTTTTAATCTAGTTTTATCATTTTCTACCTGCAGTCAATGTTTTAAAAAAATCTGTACATGGGAAGTTTTTGGGTGCAAACATCCCTAAGTGAAAACCCCTGCTTTGGTAGTATTCATATACATGAAAAAATTACTCGATCCTGATTGACTGAGAGCAAGTGTAAATTACTTATCATAAATTATTCTGGATTATGATTGGGTGAAACACAATAGAAAAATTTATAAGCAAAAAACATCATGTAAAATGATGACAAAAATTTTGTGCAGAAACTTTGAAGAAAGTTTTCCTGAATGAAAAAAATAATGGCTTCTAGAAAGATCTTCCGGCACTTCCTCCATGTGAATTTTTTCATGTTTATATTATAAAGTAATCACATGTTTTTTCTCATTCAGTTTGGAATTAATTTGCACTTGTGAGAATAACTGATGTTACCTGTTTCTAATTGTGGCCCTAGTAATGACTGACTTACTAATTTTTGAAAAATTTAATATAACTCTGAACCCTACGTATAGAATTTTCTTAAACTTTGTGAAACGTGTTTTCTCATGCATATTAAAATTTGACATTGTGCTATTTTTGAATTATAAGCCCTTAAAACTGTAATTAAGAGTGTTCATACTATTGCTATAGTAACCTACTGTGTGATGAAAATTACTTAACAACATGTTCACCAATGATCGATTGTAACATCAAATAATCAAGAGTGGTTATAATGACCTGTCAAAATCTAGCTACTTGAAATACTGTTTTTCTTCCTTGTTGAGAAATTAGAAAGGGTCGTGTGAAGGACATTCACGCCCAAAAACTTCCCATGTACAGATTTTTTTTAAACTTTGACTGCAGGTAGAAAATGATTAGATTAGATTAAAAACAAAAAAAATCGGGGGTCACCAAACTTGTTTTGAAGATAAGACGTAGCACAGACCATAACATTTTTTATAGGATTTCCAGTCATTCAAGGCGATTCTGGCCGGATTCATTACTATCAGCATATATTTAAGTTGAAGAATCATATGTAAGTTATGTGTGTTTAACACAGCATATATAGGACTATTTGATAGATCTTTGCTACATATGTCATTAAATCAGCTAAAATTAGCCTTAAAAATTGCAACTTCTAAGTTACGCACACCTGTATTCATGTAACAATTCGACCCTATTTGAATAGAATATGAGAAATAATTCAAACTTCCCACGTACAGACTTTTTTTTGTTTTTTAGTATAATGGAAAGAATCAGAAAAAGAAGTGATCTGCTGAAAAAAAGTGGGGGTCACCGAGCATCCAACAAAAATATTTGCACACCAAGCTAATGCAAAGGTCATCAGCTCTAATTATTGAGTTTTCGACTCGGTGCGCGTGCTTGAAAATGATGTGGCATGTGCATGCACACTAGAGATGCGCAGCAGCAATGGGTGCGAACATCCCTAAATAAGCTGAATGAGACGGGTGATTGCAATAATTTATATTCTGTGAATTTCCTGTATGTGTACTCACTCAGTTACTACTTCAGTTGACAGATTTAAAACCAAACTGTTGGGATATTTTTCATTTTTTTGATCTTTGTCAAGGATAGCTGTGCACTTGAAATGCTTGCAGCTTTATTTGATGTAAAGTATTACACAAGAGAGACATTTTAATATGTAACTTAATTAAAGGTGGATTTATAAACATAAATTAAAAACATCTGTTGGGTATGCAAGTCTAGGCAGTATTACAGTGTTCTCTCTACAGTCTACCCAGGCCCCAGTTGTCCAAAGGGCGAGTAATCCTATCACCAGATAAATCACTTTCCAGTAGATAGTCTAGTTTGTTTTGCCAAAACTTCTCTTCTGGATAGCGATTTATCCAGTGAATAAAATTATTCACCCTTTGAACAACTGGGCCCAGGATTATTATGGATGAAATTGCATTGTTTGAGCAACTTGACAACCCTGCAGGCTAAACTGTGACAGGTCATTGGATGTAAAAATGCAGATTGTGAAAGATGATTCAGAGCCACCTTAAATTTCAACCAAAGAGTTGCATTTTGACATACTTATTACGATTACTTGGTCCCCAGAGTCTTGTCCCCAGAGACCACATGTGCTTGGATAAGACACTCTACACAAAATTTTAATTCAGTTTGACTAATGGTCACTAATCCTGGCACACAGGACCTTCTATTTCTCCTTGGTGCTTACCATAACGCCTCTGTGACAGAGATTGCAGTAGCTTCCTGGGGCAAATGAACCAGAAATTCGTCCTTGCCATGCCACTAAGTCACTTGAAAACTGCTGCCCGGCTCTAGAGAATAAAACTTAACCCAAGCCTGTCCTTCCTTTCTCTGCGGTTGTCGTTCACAGTCTCACACAACTTCTTTTTCCCAATGGAAAGGAAGCCACTAGTGTCTTTTTTGAGTGATAAACCCATAAAGCTAAGCTTAAGAGTGTTTCTGACCTTTTCTAGTGTTCCCATGGTAACCTTTTTCTGTTACGAAAAAGACCAGAAGTTTCCAGAACTAATGTTTACCAAAGATGGGGCATTTGTTTGATGCCATTTTGTAACAGAAAGAAATGAGAGCTAATGAGAGGTAACATTAATCAGTCAATGAAAAATTGCTGAGAAATGCTGGAAACCGATTTGTACTACCCTAATTAAATTATTTTTAGAAGATCATCATTTCCTTCAGGGGTTGTACTAATACAGCGCATCTCCACATCAGGTCCTGGGCTCCTTGTCTAGATACATATATTTTAGTCTGCTAAGGCCAGATAAGGGTCAGATAAACCCAGAAACGCAATCCATGGCAATCTCAGCGTGAAACAAAGAAAATTTTTGCGCATAGAGGCGAAATGGGAAATGAATTTTTTTGATTGATTGATTTATTTAATTATTGACTGTTCTAAAAATCATTAATAGGTTACAATGTATTAATTATTAATTTTACATTAATTACATTAATTTAAATTTCAATAAATAAATAATAGAAGTTAAATAGAAATAATTTAAATATCTACAAAACCCGCTTATAGCATAGCTAATCTAGGCGGGTTGTACTAATTACAGTCATATTTACCGAACAGCTACTAAGTAAATAAACATACACACGGGCTTTTCACCCGGTATCTAGCACACGCCTAATAATGACCGTTTAAGACTGGACCGGTCAAACTATCACGTGATCATGTGACTGGCTAAGCCCTGGGCGCTCAATTTCAAATCGGTCGTCCATTGCAAGCGGTTCGAACTTTGACTTTGCTAAACGATTTTTTCACAAAGGACTGCATATTCATCGTTAAAGCCCTCCTTATGAGATAAAGTTTCAAGCTAGAATGGATCCTTTTACCCAGGTATTTTTTTCTGTTTTTTTTTTCCTTCTTAAAAAACTAGCCGATGAAGAAACTCGAGCGCAAGTTGTAAGCTTAAATGTCGTTGACAATCTATCGATATGCTCGCCGTTGGAGTTTTTCGATAACTGCATTGTTTTGTTTTGGCGAATGATAAGAAGGCACATTTTGCTGATCATTTGAAAACTAAAATGGACATCCACATAGGTATCAGAGGATCTTTTTTAGGCAAAAATGCGAACAGATTCAAAGACATGAACTTGTCGCGGAAAAAGTTGAAAAACTGAAGTAGTTGAAATATCTGTGAGCGCCTACATGTAAAGCTTACCCGAGAATCCATCCTTATGTAGTAAAAAGTGTTATAGAAACTTGATTATCTCTTTGTCATGTGTGTTGCAAGAATTAAATTGCAATTGAGTTTCAAGTGAAAACTTGACGGCAGAACATACCTGAACATATACATTCCTTTCGTTCCTGTGTGTTTGTAACCGACATGCAATCAAACATGAAAATCGTCAATATAAAATCAAATGTTATCTGTTGTTATTCATTTTCAAACTGTTTTGAAATACTGGCAAGTACATTCATAAACTGACTTTAAAAAACATCAAAGTTCATTAAATTGTTTTGATTGTTAGTTTCGTCCGTTGTACAATGTAAATGTGGCATGAGCTTAAGTTTTTTGCGTGTGTGCTATCTAGTGGAGTTCGCCAACCGTTTTCTATTCCAGGCGTAAAACTGGTGATATAGTTTTGATAGCTGGTAAATTTGTGTTGTGAATCTTCTACAGAAATTACTGGCAAGAACCCAAGCAAGGAAAAACCAACTTGTTAAAAAACGCGAGGAACTGGAAGCATGCAGAGCCAAGAGAAATTCACCAATCCAGGAGAGATCACGACGTCCGCTTTCAGAAGACAACACTGACAGCGGCTCAGCAGAAATTGACACAGATGACATCAAGCGACGCAGAATTAGCAGTGAGGATAGTGGGAAAAATGCCATTTTAAAGAATTCCAAAGAAACTGATGCTAACAGTTTATCTGTCCAGGTACAATGTACATGCTAAAATGTCAGTACAGTCGAGCCACCCCTTATAAAGCGGCCAGTTATCAAAGTGCCGAAATTATTGTCAGTAAAAAAATACTGTATAAAATAATACCCTATTAACCAGCCACCTCTATCAAGGGCAGTGGCTACCTTTTGCTTGTCCCAATGAGGGTTTTTTGAGGGGGTTTTTGGTCCACCCTCAATTTAAAAACAGTCTTTTAGAAAAGGCAATGGCAGATAAGATTAATAGAAGTTGACAAGTACATCAAGTACATCAACCCCTATTGAGGGACTACCTCCCATTTTCCCAAGGGTGGTTGCTTAACTGACCAGTGGTTCCACTGTAATTTGTTTAGTACACAGACCCAAATAAAGTTGTGATTTGAACTGCCAAGCCATCAAATTTAATCCTGTCAATTAAAAGCTTATTCTGACTTGACAAGTTGACTAGATACTAGAGTGATCTACATGTACTCTTCATGTACATACATGTATATACTAATCAGTGTTCAATCATTACTTTGTCTTCAGGCTCGAAAAGAGCAGCTTATCAAAATGCAACAGAAAGATCAAGAAAATGGTTTGACACCCAAGAAACACTGGAAAGCTTTAACGCAAGGACCTGGAATTACTAATTCAAGTACTAGCAGCCCAAGTGTAGCATCAAGATCTGCAGCCTTTGAAAATAACGAGAGAGATGAGCAAAAGGTGAAGATTGTTTTACTACCACACTCATTCTATAGCTTGTCAAACAATTTTTTCAGTGGCTCTGTTGAAAGGGCTACAAACGTTTTGGTCAATTAAAGCCAAAGATGAACAATGTATTTGTTATCATGGTGATCAGGATTAATGAACTCCAGTAACTAGAACGGATCAAACAATTAACGGTTGACAGCAAAATTGCCAGCTTCCTGCCTCTCAACAGCCTGCATGCAGGCAAGAAAACATTGTGTGACAGAATCAATCAATGTATATGTATATTTTCATTACCATTGGGGGCTTTACATGTATTTCTGACCAGTTAAAAACATGTACTTGTATTTCACTTGAATTAACTACAGTTTAAGTTTAATGTCATATTTGATTTTGCTATAAATTTGTTTGGCTATAACTTGTGTTTTCAGGAGAATACCAAGGATAAAAAACCTTGTGAGGTTAAGACACCACATACCCCTGGGAAACTGGCAGAAACAAGAAGTGCGTTTGAGAACAGTGTATCAGAAAAAGACATTGGTAACAAAAACGAGAAACTGTTCCCACCACCTAAGCCCCCAAGAGTAGCTGCCATGGAAACTAACTCTGACGAGATTCAACCTGGGGAGCAGAAACAGCCAGCTAAGAGGAAAGCTCCCTCTCCCCCAAGGGAGCCCAATGAAAGCAGTGATACTAGATTGGTGGAGCATAGTGTAACATCAGTAATTAAGGGAAAAGCTCCTGAACCACCCACCTCTACTAAGGAAGAAAGCAAGACTTTGCCTGAAGAGAGCAGCAATGCTGTCAAGATCAGTGAAATAAAATGTGATCAGAAGGACACCAGAGAAAGAAACAATACATCGCAAAGTTCATCTAATGGCAATGAGGGAGGCTGTACCCCTGTTCCAGCAAAGAGGGAAAGGAAAGGCAGTGTTGAGAGTTTAGAAGCCATCAACAAAACTGAAGGTAATCAACCTGCACCAAAACCTAGAAGAAAAGTGAAAAACTCATGTGAACCAAACAAGAATGCACAGGAAGAGCATGGCAGTAAAGAAAGTAAACGAAAAGATGAGAAGGTGAAGGGGTCTGTTAACAAGGCAAAGAAAACCAGGCTGGATAACACAGGGATGATTGTAGCAACTCCTGTTGATGAAAGAAGATCAACAGCAGATAAATCAAAACCAAGGCCACAAGAGCAGCCATGTATTATCCAGGCTTGTTTAGTTGGAGACGAACTACCAGCAACTGCTTCAAAGAAAGGAAGCAATCAAAATACCATGACAGTCACAGCAATGTCTTGTGGTGGCTCAGAAGTAAAAGGTAAAGCAAGCAGAGGAGAGAAAGTGAACAGTGCAGACAAAAGTGAAAAACGTCCTAAGAAAGAACATGTAGCCGAAAAGGTTTCTAGTGATGTCATCTCAGCTGTTGTTAGGGAGAGCAAGCCACCAACCTCAAGGAAAACAAGAGAGTCGACTAAAAAAGATGACTTTGCATTCAAGGTTCCCAGAAGACCCACCAGGGAGTGCCAATTTGATCCAAATGAAACTGTTAATCTTAACGATGTTAACATTCACGAAATGACATTTACCTTTGACTTTGGGCAGTTTGATCAAGAGTTAGAGAAAGACAGAGAAAGTATGTTTAAATTGAGCTATGAAGAAAAGTGCAAACAGGTAGGGGCTGATTTTCTTCCTTTTTCAAAGCTGCTGCCTAACAGAAGCCCAGCAGCCTGGCATGGGGCACCCAAGAAAGTCTTTTGGGCACCTAAATTTTTGCAGCAGCTCCCAAAACATTACCTGTTGGGCTCCTAACTTTTTGGCTTTTGCCCTCCTGGGCTCCTTGAAATATTGTTAGGCAACAGCCTTGTTTTTTTCCAACATTGTACAAAAATCTTTTTGATTGGTTTTAGCATGTAGAGTGCATGTACCAAATACAGAATTAGTGAGCTAAGAAATGCAGTATTTTTCATCAAACTTGCAATTATCATCATCACTCATTCAATAATTGATTAATTTATAAATAACAAAATTATTATTGAACAGCATCTATGTACGTAATGTTGGCAGGGTTTGTAGCTTCATGTACATCTATAAACAATGATGGTGTACACGTAAGATAAAGAACAGTCTTTCAAAGTTTTGTCAGCAAAGAAAAGAAAAATATACGCTGTAGCAGCCAGTTTGACAAAATGAAAGTGATCGTAACTTTGTTGGCAAAGTTTTTGCACCAACCCCTCATGCACCCACTACTAACAGCTATTTATTTGAAGAGAATCCTTGCAGACTTTAAGTTGCTTATCTTAATGTAATGCAGCTGGAGAAAGAGCAGAAAAGGGAAGAAAAGAAGAAAAAGGATAGTGCTGGACACTCCTCCACTGAGTCAACAGGGTCTGATAGAGAAGAAAGAGGAACCTATCAGTCAGGGTACAACAATAAAACCAGTGACCAGTATGCCACCAAGATATCACAGAAACCCAAACCAGCAGTACCACAGAGACCAAGGAGAACGCAGGATGTCATTAAAGTAAGCTTCCAGCATGCTGTTGAGACAAATTATCAGCTCTCAGATTGCGCCAGGCAGGTCTTGTCTTGGCAGACAACTTGCCTAGCAGGAAATTCTAGTCACATAAGCGGCGGGTCTAAAACACAGGTCACAGGTCATTGTTTCACCAATACTGGAACAACCCTAACCCCTTCCTAATGCTAACCTTAGACCAAGATACAGCACTAAGACAACATTTTAGGCCTAAATACCACGCTAAGTAAATAAGGTTAGTGTTAGTAAAGGTCTAAGGTTTTCCAGTATAATTTGGTAAAACAATGACCTGTGACCTGTGTTTTAGACCCGCCCTCACATAGCATAAGTCCAGACAGCAATTTTTTTTAACCCTGTGTAGTACAGGTGAACATGTATAAACTGTCGTAGTGAAAAATATGATCATTTTATTATTATGGATTATGCAACACCTGCTCAAAAAAGCACACTATATATGTATGCAATTTAACAGTAATAACATTACTTGGGCTCATTTTAACTTTGAAGCATGCATGGAAAAAATTGTAGCTACCCATTTGGTGCTTTCTTAAACCTTTCTTTCTTTCAAATTTAGACTTTGCTGGAGGAAGCTGCTTACCAGCAGAACATTGTTCTTCAGGCGAGTCAAGCCCTTAACCTGTGTGTAGCAAATGACATCACTTTCAGGGGCTCACAAGAAGAAGTGGAAGCAGAAAGAGTTCTTTTACTCGCAAGTAAGTGGAGAATGCCATTTTATAACAATGTCATTGTTGTAGACTGAGGCTTTTACAAGCCATAGATAGAAGTACTAAATGTAGAGCTGCCATATACATGTAAGTATCAAATGGAAGTTCAGGTGATTAGCTTCAGTTTGTAAGTATATGACAACTGTACTTCAATAATTTGAGCCAAACTTTCATGTATGGTAGTGGGATCCTGATTTTTTTCTTAAACGTCCAAGGGACACAAACAAAAGCTGTTTTTTTTTTTAGATTCAGTGTTTGACTTAGGGGGGGAAATGACTCATGGATTTAAGAAAACAGGATTCTATTGTGTTTTGCCCTTTTTAAGTTCTTCAGAAGGTTACTGACATTTGACTAATATTTTCAGTTGAACACAGGACAGCATGCCTGGATGAAGTCCAGAAATTGAAAACTGGAGCTGGTGACACTTTCAATGGGGAGAGCACATCAGGTTCTGCAACGGGAGCCTGCCTCGCCACTCTAACTATATCAGGTGTGTTCTGTGTGTTCCTGTTTTTAGATTATAATATGATTATCAGACATGTTATCTTTTTTTAATCATGTCATAACACAAGCAACTTCAAATCATTATCAAATATTATTTTGCAACCTTTTTTGTGGGCATTACTCAAGTCAGTCAAGGTTTTTTTTATTATTTCAGATGTCAAAGTTACCCTACGAAAAGATTTTATGGACATGTTAAGAGTGGGAATAAGACAAGGTGAGTATAAACCTGGCTTCTGATTGGTTTATTGTCAGTAATAGTTATTCTCAGTTGGTAGATTTATTGTTATTCTTATTGTCTTGGCAGATCTTGGTGTGTTTTACTTTGTGTGTATCATTCAACATGGCCCACATGAGTTCTACTGTTCAAGGGTGTTGTCGACAAATGATGCCACTGAAGGAAATTTCTTGGTCTTCCCTGACAAATTCACTTTGTAAGTGGAGCTTGTCACATTTGATTTTTAATTTATAGTCTGTGAAGTTTGTGATGGCTTGTACATTTATTTTGTTATCATGCATGACTGGATTTTCAGACTTTTCCACTTTGTTTTTACAGAAAGGACATCAAACCAGATTTTAATGTGGCCTTTAAAGTTTTCTGTATGGTGAGTGTCCACTTGTAAGTTCTAAGCAAGTGATAGTCTGTCCACAGACCCCTAAGGTGCGGGATTGCAGAAAACACCTTGCATCTCATTTGCACCTCATTAAACCACAAAAGAGCTTGTTGTACATGTATAATGCCTTGTTCTTTTGAAAACTGAATTAATTTTCCGCAATCCCGCACCTCACTCCCACAGACCATCTTCACACTTTGTTGAGATTGCAAGTAACACAATGACTGCTGATGATATAAACAAGCCAAAATGCAGGGGGAGGGACTGGCTGCAGAAGAAAAATCAGGTTAAAAACAAATGGTCAACAAGTCAAAATGCACGGGTGTTGGGCTGGGGAAGGAAAAATACAGGGAAGCAAAAAGGAGTCAAAATTCCATAGACTTGTAACAAAAGACAGGTTTTTTACGTTCAAAGAATTGAAGAAGGAACACTGCATTATTTTTTTTCAGAATGTTAAAAAGACTGTGTTAAACACACCAGCCACGCCTACCAAGCACAAGATCTTCCAGTCACCAAAAGTCGTGAAAGGAATTTTAGTAAGTTGACATGTAATTCAATCATTGTAAATAAAAATAGTTAAAGTCTAGTTTAAGTCTTACTTAGCAGACCTTGGAAAATTTACATTAGAAACTATTTAGGGCATTCCAGTTGAAAAGAATCGACTAGGAATTTGTTAGAGCATTAAATTATTCAAAAGAACTGATGCACTGTAATTGCTGTGTAAGATGTCTTTATATACAGGAAGGTTGTACTATTCATGTCGGTTATTTTTAATTTCCTACTAATCATCTCTCCGCCTTGCTGTATATGCAGACCAGTCTGTTACATCAGTGAAAAATTAATGAATCAATGGGTGAATAACAAGCAGTCAAAATTTATTGTTTGGGGGTCATTTCATTCACTCTAACTTGTCCTTTTTGAACAATTGTTTACAGCGAAGAGGATCAGACAGTCCTTCTCCAGGTGGGTACCATTTTGAATATTTGAATTTATTTAGTTATTTGATGAAAAACAAGAAATGTCACTGAAGTCCTCTTTGAACTGAGTTTCAGTGCAATGTGCACAATACTTAGTTGCCATGCAGGGAACTTATATGGTCAACAGCATGGCTGCTGGACATGCAAGTGCATGTGCTTTATAATACCATTATTATCGACTTCTTATTTTGATTGGTTGTTTTTCTTTTAGCAACTCAAGTCTCTGCATCACCTCATACAGTGTTCAGAACCAGCAGTTTCTCTCTTGTTGGAGTGACACATGTCAATCTGGCCATCATAACATCAAAGCGATTCTCTCTTGATGAGGTGGGTGAACAAACTTTGAATTAATATCAGCTTTTAGGGAAGATTACTCCTGCTTCTCAGTGTCACCATTTTAAATTCATGATGTTAATAAATATTCCTACTAACAACAAAAGACTTTCGTTTTTTGTTACTTTTACATAGGAATATATAACTGTACTATGCCACAACGTATGGGAGGTTTACCATCTAGAGAAATCTCTTAGGCTGAATGTCAGGCGTTTCTTGTGGGGGTTAATCAATTGTGTGTGAAAGAGCAAGCTTTGTTCAGGCTCAAATAAATGATTGATTGTTGCATTGTGTTCCACCCCCAGGTGCCTGATGGCTGCCCCCTGAATAACTTCATAGAAATGAAAGCTGAATGTTCTCCCCAATACAGCAACCGTGTAAATGGATTTCTGGTAACTAAGAGCAAAAATCTTATATTGGTAATATCTGAATACAAGTGACAAGTCAAAAGTTATTGTAGCCAAGTGTTTACTCTCTTTTTTTTTCTTTAAGACTATCCTAGAAGACATTGGTGGATATGGAGCCTGGCAGAGAAGATGGTGTGTGTTACAAGGTGCTATAATCTCATACTGGAGATACCCTGGAGATGAGAGTACTAAGGTAGCAACTTGTCTTTCGTCTTTAACATAGTTACTTGATTATCCTTAGCATGCCCGGCAACTAGCTTCCCATTTGGCATTATTGTTGGTTGATTTATTTAAGTTCTGACAGTTTTGGACTTCTAGGTTTGTGAAAAATATTGAGTTACTAACTAATGTATTTATAACTAAAAACTACAACCTTCAATTTCTGATGGAGATAATTATGATCATCACATACTTTTTGTTTGTCTGTGTTAGCCCCCAATGGGATGCATCAATTTAGCAGATTGCATAAGCAAGGAGGTAACTCGAGTTGCACGGGACTTGTGTGCTCGGCCAAACACCATGGAACTGAAGTTGAAGAGGTCATGTGGAACTGAAGTCAAGTAAGTTATAAATAAATTACTTTTCAAATTGAATACACTGCAAACAAAAATCAGCAACGTTTGAGTCAGCGGAAGCCATGGTGTAATGACAGTGGTGTATTGAATTCACACCACGGTTATTACACCGCGATAATGATGTCAAGGCAGTTGTTTCATCACAACCCAGTGTCACGTGGCACAAATCAACTAATCAGAAAATCGGAATTCATACAGTGTATGAAATTTGATTAATAACAATGATTAAATTATGAGTTAATCAATGACACTGAAAATTCGCCATGTAAGTGCATTGTTTATAGATTGAACAAAAGACAGATGCAGGGCTTGAAAAAAGTGCCTTGCAGTAGTCCAGCACAAGAGGATCCTCCTTCTGGCAAAGTAGCTTTTCATTGTCACTTGCCCTATGGGCAAGAGATCATGAAAAGAGCAAACCAAGACTTCCCAGAGCAGGCAATATCTGAGA
>CM042746.1:7960201-7982701 GCA_022496165.2 Catalaphyllia jardinei
CATGAAAAGAGCAAACCAAGACTTCCCAGAGCAGGCAATATCTGAGAGACACTTGTCCTAAGGGAAAGCTGGAATTTACATGTACATGTAAGTTTTTTTCGAGCCCTGAGACACAGTCTTTGGAAACAAGGGGTAATACCCTAACAATACTGAACTGCAGATATAATTTTATGATGTGCATGTATGTAAATTAAAGTTGCCTCAAAAAATTTTGATGCAAATTTTATTATTTTAACAATCATAAGGAAGCCAAGAAAAGTAAAATTAATATGATTTGGCCGATGTATCTCACATTCCTGATTTCCTAGACTTTTGGCCGACTGTAATGGGTATTATCAGAACTATTAAAGTGAAGAAACTGTAAATAATTTTTTAAAAAATCAAATAGCTTATAAACTGGTAATTGTTTCTAATCACCAATCATCAGGTACCTCTTGGCAGCTGATACCAAGGCTGACCGTGGAACTTGGATTGACAGTCTGAATGAAGCCCTCAGAGATGGGCGTGCATGGAGTGTGGATGGGGAAAAAACACTCTACCCTGATTTGAGCCGTCTTCACAACCAGGATGTGTATATGTGTTCAAAGGATGCTAGAATGGATTCAACAGGCAGCTCTGATTGAGTAACCTTTAGCAGCCAAATGCCTCCATTGGGGATTGTAGTTCAGCTGAATTGAGCTTCTGTCATCGTGTTGATGTTATTGAGAATATCAATTATCAATTTGAATGCTGTAGTTGGTAACAAAGATAAAATTGCATAATGTCAGATCTGTAGCAAATTACACTACAATGGCAGCAAATTGAAACAAATTTCACAGAATTTTACAGCTTGGTAGTATTACATGCAAGAGTATTCATAGAAATAAGCAGCTTGTTTTTAATTAAACTTGGCACAAGTCATTTCTGTGACTTGTTTCACTGAAGGGAGAAAGTATTATTTGTGGCGTCTGGAGAATACAAAGGAATGTGGCATGTGTCAATAACGTAAACAGAATTAATTTTGTAATGGCACTCAAGTAAAGATAACACGTTCAAGCGGAATGCATTAACCTGTGTTCCTTGTGATTTTTTGACTCTCAGTCAAACCAGATAAAACTGTACAGTGTAGGCTTTGTTGGTTCCAACTTGTCAGTCAATCAACAAAGAGTCGTAAGTAGAGCTATCCTAAATTCTAAGAAAGTAAGCAACCATAGGAAATGGGTGAAATTCAGGCAAGAGAGCAACAAATTGAAACAGGTCAAGATTTTTCCCAAAAGATTATTCTTTGCAGTTTGCAGGAGACCACTGATTTTACCAATGATGTCACACTGACCGACAGTAATGTCACAGAATTGAGAAGTAAATTATTTGACAAGGAAAATTGTGTCATCAGAAAATAAAAGGAATGGTGCTATCAACTTTGCTGGGACATCACAATCAGATGGGATATGTTTTGTGGGGGACCATTTATGCAAACACTTCTATCTGATTGGCCTGGTTTTACTGAACTAGATGTACCTTGAGCATTTAAAGCTATTTAATACAATTATTATAGTTACATAGATCTGCAAATTTTAAATCACAAATTTTGTGTTTCTTAATAAAGATAACTAGTTTTCAAAGTTTGTTTTTGTTTATTTTTTGTCATAAACCAGTACATCATAGACTTTCTAAAAGTCCTTTCCAATAATTATGCTGTTGGTTTCTCCATTGGAAAGGGCCATCTCTCACAACTTACATCACTCACACCCACGACTTTGTCTCACTGTGGTCAAGGGAGAAAAATAAGCAAAGGATTAAGAAAAGGTTGACTTGTGGCAGGTCTATATACATCAGTAGGATCTGTCTTTACGACACTCTCACACATGGCAGATATTCCCCTACAATCAGATCCAACATTTATGGGAGATTAGTCTAAAAATTTATTACCAATGTCCTGGAAGGAGTAGGGCCAGTGCAATGGGAAAAAGCAGTGTGAACAAAAGTTTACAAGACCATGCTCCCTCATTCCCTCTTGTAAACTGTCATTGGCACTGCCTTTGCCCTTCTGCCTTTCTCCTGTGGGACTGACAAAAACTTAAACACTTGAGATTTCTGGCAATACTTATAATAATTATATTTTCCTGCACAAGTCTCTATAATGCCAGCTACATGTAGTTCCAGCCAATACAGAGAATACTAAATATGGCCTACTCTACAGTGTATGTCATCAAGTTAAAACTTGATGATACATGCAAGTCAAAACGTTTCCAACGATTACTAACCACCACTTGCACAATTAACATTTTATTGTATCCTCAAAATGCATACACTTTGCAGCACCTTATACATTTAGAACAAACAACCTACATTTAATAGAATACATGTAGTCTGTACAATTATTAACAGTGCAAAAGCCCAATGAAAAAGATTTCTTTTTACAAAATATTACATCAATGTAAATGTCACACCCAGAGTCCACATTTTGTGGCACACTGCATATTGTAGACTGCTCAATTATGACTGGCTCAAAATGTTAAGACCAGTAGAAATTATTATAGTTTAAGGCAATAAATAAATCTATATCAGTACACTGCAATAATTTTTCCATAACATTTAGGACACCTCTTTAGTAAAAAAAAACTTTGAACAACAAAATAATGGGACATAATATCTATTTCATTAGTTTTCAGATCTGATAGTTTACATGTAACAAAGTATATTAAAATATTTAACATGATGTATCAGTGAAGGAATTTTTATTGTCCATGGTAATAATATTGGTATTACAGTTGAATTTGGAATCAACAACTGAAGGTTCCTGGGAAAACAATACTGTTGCTCTCATATTTATGCTTTGTGCCAAAAGGTGATCTACATGACTGAAAAAGTGAAAAATTTTATTGCAGTGATATCCTTTTACAAACTTATTTATCTTGCTGCTAAATAATGTATAATTAAATTATTGTTATGTACATTTTTTTGTCCCTTTTGGTTGCCGCTGGTTGGCCAATTTTATGTGCATGCAGACATAAACATGTTCAGATTCTGATGACTGTGTAAACATAATTCATTGAATGTAGGGATTACAATAAATAGTTTTCTGCTGTTCAAATTATAATTATTAAAAGTTATGTGGGAAAAAGGCAGACACACATTTCAAAATTATATATGCCATATGTTGTCTACACCCATGGACAAAACTTTAAGTTTGTGATCCAACATCTAAGCAGTACACTACTAAAATGCCACACTGAACATGCTGGGCCAAATGGCCGTAAAACGGTCATTAAGATGTAGCCAATTTTGATTACTCCAGCATAACTTCAAATGTAGTAAACACCTCATTGTGAAACTGGGCAAGTGAATGGAGGACAATTTTTTTATATATATATATACCAAAATTGACAGCAAATATCAAATTATGACATCACATTCTGTAATGACATGCCATAACCTTGATTAAAAGTTTTTAAATTCCAACTCTTTTGTGACATTTTTAACTCTTGAAATGATCCAGACAACAATCCAAGACAGTGTGCCGAGTTTGGTAAAAAAAATGTGCATAGAGCACACACTATGCCCTAAATGATCGATGCCCAAACGTGCTTATGAATATATAATTAAAAGTATCATTATCTATCTATCTATCTATCTATTATCTATCTGATTATAATAACTTGGCTTCACTGGCAAAACTCCAACAGTACAAACTAATCCACTGCCATCACAATGCTTCTAGAGGCAGAAACACTAATCTCCTGCATTGTAAAGCCACAGTGTAATCCCATTTTGCATGTTGTCACTCTTCTTTTCAAATATTAACATTAACTGATTTACAACCATATGTATGCCATGCATCATGCTCTCCAGGCCATGTTTACAAGGAAGCAAGGTGCCTCAGCTAACCACTCACTACTGGACAGAGAGGTTTAAGTACAGTTGAACCCCACTAATATTTCGATCTCACTGGGGAAACAAATTTAACTTCTTTAAAAGAGCAGAGTTTGAAACAACCATTAGTAAGTGACTGATGGGAAAATCCAAGGGAAATGGTTTTGAGTTCAAAATAAAGGAGAATTCAAAACAACAAGGTTTGAATTAGCCGGGTCCAATTGTTTAGTCTGCCTTTTCATGCAACTCACCTAAGTGAGACAGTCAGTGGGCAACCTTTTGAGTGGCCACTTAACACAAAAAAAAGACGGCAGTTTTTAATCACTCTTTAACGCTAGCGGCCACTTTTCAGTCTCCAAAGATGCTTTTATATTGCACTCCACTAATTGAGCCTAGTCACCAGAGGTAGTTAAGTGAAAAATTGCCTTGGAATATACTGCTAATGCTGCTTTAGCAGTCTCCTCGCCTCAGTTAGCCACATAATCATCCAGCATGAATTGTTAACTAGCCCTCTTAGAATGATGTCTCGGGCATGAAGGCAGGCTACCCGGTGTGGCATGTAAAACACTTCAAAATAATACACTTCGTAAAGAAACCGTGCATATGAAAAGGTGGCCCTCCCAACTGAAGGTGATTCTGTTAGCCAGAGGGCCCTCCCTTAATGTAAACAGGCCCTTGGATGTAAACATAACTTGTTTAATGTATACTAATAAATTTTAATATATTTTTTTAATGTTAAGGAAAAATAACATTATTGAAACATAATATTATACTATTTTTTCGCTGTCTTATCTCTCTTCTTTTTGATATAGAAAATTAATTTATAAATTAAACGACACCACAAACAACTGCAATACTAATTAAACCAACAAAAATAATGATGACTATGACTGAGGAAGATTCATAACTAAAGTTATTTTCCAGTTTTCTAAAGCTCATTTTCACAAGATTTTCCACAGCAGTTGTCATTCTACTTCCAATTCCATGGAATACTGATATGCCCATCTTCATTAAAATGATAATACTTGGACACTATGAGAGTTGAATGGTTCAGGTCAGGGTTATCTTGCTTGCTTAATCTTTCACAGCAATCACTCATTTGAAGAGGTGAAACTGATCTATCTTTGGATAGAGAGGACAGCTGAAATTTCTCTTTGCAGATCTGAACTGCTTTATCTTCTGTCACCAGGTTCCTAAAAAATAAGAATAAATTCAAGTCCATGAATTGTTTTGAAGGTACTGCAAGTTTTCGACAATGATGTACTCATGTGACCAGCTGTTACCGGACAGAATGTAGCCTTGATCCTGCAAAGGGGGGGGGGGGGGGTTTCTCCCATTTGAAATTGGGGATGCTGGTCGTAAAATTTTAACTACACCCCTAGAGTAGACTAGTCTGGATGTGGCTAGAGCTTTGAAACAGAAAAGACTTGATTGCCAGCTGCTATTCAGCTAGGGAGCCCATGCTAGTAGACTGGCCTGGCCTCAACAGACCAGAGGAAATTGAGCCTAAAACACAAATAAGAATGATTTTCCTGCTGTGCACCTGACACCTAAAACTGGTGAACAGGTGTTTCATCATGAGCACCCTAATTGACATCAAAATCCTTAATTTACATCCCTAAGCAAGACAACAAGCACCTTCAACTTTTTAGTGCAGAAGTCCCTCCCAGGACCTTAACTAGTCAAACCTGAGAATCAGATTGATTCTGAACTTAGCTAGTCTGCACTTCTAATATTAAAATATTACCTTTCATTTTCAAGATGAAGATCCAAAGCTTTTTGCTTGTGCTTCATGAGAAAATCCACAATCAGTTCTGTTGGAGTTGAAGATGGAATCCGAAACTCGCCACTAAGAGACAAGCTCAGTGAATCTGCAGGACTAAAAGATAATCAAAAAAGAAATTGTAAAAAATTAATGTTTTTCTAAATCAAAAGCTTATTACTATTTGTGCTTAAACCAAAAAGATTTATTAGGCCCAAAGGCCCACCAAGCAGAACCCCATACTCATACAGTAAAGACATGCGTTGATTTTCCCATGGTTATCACGGCTAAAGGTACCATAAATCCTCAAATTAGCACCCCCCCCCCCCCCCCCCTTGAATGAGGGTTCCCTTAAGTTTAAATAGGCAACCCTAGCTTTTAGACTGGCCATGCATGACTGGCTTTTAGACTGTTCATGCATGACGCATTTACTCCTTTTGGTCAGTTAATGATTAAAATTTTTCCTGACCTAAAGTACAGTGGAGCACCACTTTTTTGAAAACACCTCTTTGCCAAGGAAAGTGAACAAAAATTTGCTTTGAGAGGTTTGATTTAATCAAGCATTCAAAAAACCCTGATTCCACTGCATGAATAATGTTAGAAGACCAATGAACAGAACCAACCAGCCTTATGGTGCAGGTTCTAGGTTTTTTCTGTGTAATTGTCATTTTGCATGTCGAGCATTAGAGTATCCACTGGGTATTACTAAAACATACCTCAGAACTCTAGTGGTAAACTCCTTAAACTCCCCTGGCCGAATGTTAGTTGTAGCATCGGGTCCAAGCAATCCTCTCTTCAGTGATGAAACCACTCTGTACAGGTGATTTAAATACTCAGTTACAGAGACAGAAGGCGACTCTTGATCAAACTTGATCCTCATACCAGCAAGTAAGGATGATAATCTTCTCTCCCACATGGGCACCTCACTGACGAGAACATTATAGTCTTCCAATGAGCTAAAAAGCTGCAACAAGAACATTAATACGAATCAAGTTACTTACTTCTTGGTTAGACTGGGTTGGACTTGGGAAACTAGGTTGAGGGTAGCACTATGAGGGCAAAATGTTTTGCCTAACAACAAGATACAACACCCTGGCCAGATCAGTGTTTGTGGAGTTCAGCTCATTAAGACGGTTTCCGCTCAAAGTTCAAGAAATAAGTACCAAATTATTTACTAAAAATGTACTCACAGCACAGTAACTTTTTGAATGCTATTTGAAGCATCTCACTGTATTTCATTTCTCTAGGTGTCCCCGCGATAAAATTCCCAAGCATTCTCGAGAAAATTAATGTCAAACATCGTAAGAATGCTTAATGCATGTGTCACACTGTGTTTTCAACTAGCGCAAAGCATCCGTTTTAATTGAAAAATGGATAACTTTGAGTTCAATTTTCTCTTGTGGGGTCAGCTTGAAAGCTTAAATCTCATTAAGTTCTTCTTGCCTTTATTCAAAACGTTTAATGCTATGAGGTTATTTACTAGGTAACTCTATTTTTCCTATTATTGCTCGAATGTTCTGCAGAAATCATCATAAATATCATGCCACTGTGTTATTCCAGAAATGATCCCCTCCCACAGAGGGTTTTTGTTACTGAACCCTCCCCTCATCCCTCAAATCCTTCTGGAAAGTTCAGTTTTGGTGCATAGTTGATACATACTCCACAAAGAGTCTTGCATTTGAGAACCCTTTCACATTCAGTTGAATTTCCAATACCCCTCTTGGGTGGATTAAGGACATTTGATGTGCAAAAAAGTTCCAGTCAATAGATTTTTTAAACATTTTAATTGCAAACACATAACGAGTTAGTTATGTCTGAAATGAGAACAAATTGGGGGTCAATGAGTTCATTTTAGAGAAAAAGCATGTGGAAAACTACCACAGGTGATTTTGAATAACTGACACATGTAATTCAGCATGGTCTACAATTAATAGTTATAAAAAATTTAAGGTGAGTCAAGAGAGGCAAATGATCTTAGTCATATTTTGTAAAAGAGGGTCTCTTGCGTAAATAATTCCTTAGGACTTAACCCTGGAAGAGGTATTTGTAACTGCCGCACAGGTCTATAAACAAAGAGCTAAAAAGAATACAATTTGATGGCACAATTTTTTGCAAAAAACTCAAACTTCTAATCAATAGATTTTCTTCATTTTTACACTAAAATAATGTAGAAAATCAGTAGAGAAAATAATCCAGCAAAAGAAAAATGGGAGTCACCAAACATCCCAGATCATTAAATCGGAGCAAAGCTATAATAGCAATGACCATGTTTATTTCACTACTTAGCGCAAGCTTGATGGATGACATGGAATGTGAACTGTGCGCAGTAAGGATGTACAGAAACAGTTGTGGCTAACATTCTTAATGGAAATTTATTGGAGCCACACTTTACACATTTACTAATACACATTGAAAAATTGATTTACTGTACATTAAATCAATCTCTCTCACAATAAAGATGCAAGACATACCGAGAGCCAAAATTCTGGAACATCTTGGGAATTCAACATTACATTGCCACGAGGATCCACTCCAGTCCAGTCTGTGAACACAACTGTCCGTCCCTTGAGACTCCTCATTTCAGACTGCTTTGAGTGACAAAGATTCAAAAAGTTCTTCAAGGAGCCATGATAGGATGAGTGGCACCAACCACTGATAGACTCAAGCTTCTTCAACTCTAGTTTTTGGCAAATTTTTTCAGATAATAGGATGTTTTCCTTCCAAAGTGTTTTACTGCTTTCTTGTTTTTCCTTTGCCTCTTTGATGTTCTTGTTTAGAAATTCCTTTAAAGACATCCTGGCATTTCGCTGCAGTTGGGCAAGGTCCACAGGTGTTTGTCTGTCACTGAACTGTCGATAGACATGCATCCAGTGATGCGGAGCATCATAAGGTAATGCAACAGACACTTTTGGTTTTCTACTGTTCTCATGGAGAGTCACCAAATCCTCCAACATGCCACAGGTCTTCAAAATGTGGCTGATGGTGAAGTGAACATCGCGTGAAAAGAGTGAAACTCTAACTGTCTTGAAGAGATCCAATCCTGTCAAAAAAACCATCAGAATTAAATCATAAAGATTGAAAATATGGCAAAAATCTTTATCTCCAAAAGCACTTTACAGGGCTGTCATTAAGTTTTAATTCACCTGTAGCCTTGATCTTCACACCTGTAGCAAACTTGTTACTTTATGGGTGAATTGTATCGACTACAGGCCAGTTTACTCGTAACATTAAGGGTCCATCAAACATACTCAACCATAACAGGTGTTACAGGTTAAGGCCCTTATTCCCAGCCATGCTCTAGATATCCTTCAACCAGTGTCTTGTTCCATAACTGATAAATTAAAATACCATAGCACTAAACTGAAGTCATACTCAGGCCACAAGCCAACACAGTGCTGCTGGAGCATGATGCTCCAGCTGGAGAATGCAAGCTAGAGCTTGTTATAGCTTCAGAGCACCATTTGAACAGGGTTGCTTGATGAAGAGTTCCACACCCTCACCATTACAGCATTCCACAACTTCTACCCAAACAGAATAAGTACGAACTGTGTGTGCCTCCCGCTTCCTGAACTTTCATTTCCGGCTGCGTTGCTAGGTTATGAATGACAGGTCAGCTTGTTGCTAAGGACCTCGTCCGCACATGTATAAGAGATGAGTTGAGTTTTGTAAAAATGTGAGCGGTGAAAAAAGATGTTGTCCAGAACCGAATTCACGAATAGAGTTGTCTAAAAATGAACCAGCAGAGTTTTATTGTCGCCCATCAGCGACAAACTGTCTTTTTTAAGAAAGTAACAAATTATACATGTATGAAAGTTAAATAAATAAAGATAATTACGTTAAATAATTATACATGTGTCGTTTTTTCACTATGTGTTCACTGTTTGGCTTACCCTTCTCTTGCCCTGCACCATTTTTCAAGTAGAACATCAAATGAGTTGGGTTGACAGGGTTTTTCTTCTGCAGGTCTTCTAGGTACGAGTTTAATCTCTTCAAGGAATCCTCATTTATTGACTTTGTATCAAAGAAAACAAAATGAAAAAGTAAAAATATTTACATGTAACCAGACCCTTTTTTAAATGCATAACAGATCTGTCATATTACAAAGCCCTGCCTATAGTTACATGTATTTTGGCCAAATCTTGACACAAAAATCTGACACTAAAGAAAATAAATAAAACTGAGGGCAATCTGCTAAATAGATACATGTGTTGTTCCAGAAACCACCCTAAGGGGGATTATAGGAAAATATTCCAAAGGAGAGGGGGATGTCCAAAAACCTGAACAGATTTAATGGAAAATTGTGAGACAGTATGAACCCGAACTGAAATTTCCTGAGGGATGGAGGGGGGAGGGAGTTCAAACCAAAACACCCTTTATGGGAGAGGGGTGAATATTTTCTGGAACAACACAATGGTTAACATGTACATGGTTCCATTAGACATTGTCTTATCAGAGCTCTGACTGGTACCACTGGACCTCATGATCAAGTAAACCACAGCATTGTATTTGGCAAAATTGACATCAATGGTACTTTGGAAAAGTTGCTCTACATTAAGGTGATTAATCAGAAAAGTTGTCGATGTATTTTTTGAACCTTTCCCTGAATGTTCACCACAGCTAACAAGCAGTGTTCCCCCCTCCCCCCCCAAAAAAATAAACATGATACATGTAGGTCACCATGATCGCTAAGAGATGCGATGGACCAATCTTACTCCATTGATGCCTGTACTTGGGCTAATCACACGCGTTATTCATCCATCCACATTACGGTAGCTGAAGCATAGTTATTTAAGTAATACTTGGGAAAAAAAACTTGACATGTAGAAAGTGTCAAGAAATCACACTTCCGCTATTTGAAATGACGTGGACATAAAGCGTTCACATAGTCGTTGTTTTAGCAGTCATGATTTGCATTCCAGTTTTGTACATGCTTTAACCTATAGATGTCTTTTTTTCTGTCCAATAATTTTTTTCTAAATTTTTCTGAATTAACGAGGATAATATGTAAACTTTTATTAAGCAATAAAAAATATAGGTCACCATGCTGGTTTAAAAGAAAACAAACATTTATTTCGCAATCGAGCTTAGCTTGAGGGAAATTTCTTTTGTTGCTTTCGTGCACACACACTCATGTGCGTGCTAATTGTGCGAAAGGCATACGCAGCATGGATGCACAGTGCAACACTGAGAAATCACCTTAACATGAGTCTCAATATAACTACTTACTATTTTGGTACATTATTCTGTGATTGTCACTAAAGGGTATTGAAGGCTATGGTGCACAAAGTCATAGTCCATCATCCCTCCGTGTTGAGTGACACACTAAGAGTTTTTTCATACACACTCAGGTTGTTCAGTTTCTTTCGACAATATTAGAAAAAGCAAGCAAGAAACTACTTAAGTACTTACTGCCCTGTACTCCTATCAGCGCTAAGGGCAGCAATAATAATTAAAAGTTACTCCCACAAGTTGGAAATTAAGACTCAGATAACTAACTCATAATTTCCTAGCAATAATTACCTAGCAACAACCTTGCCAAATATTAATTTCTATAGAAAAACATTGCCAGCTGATGGTTATTATAAATGAATAATATCTTGTTACTTTAAATACTGTCTTCCTCATTACATGACTCTGATTTAAACATTGTATTAAAAACTAAAGAAAATCCATAATAAATTATTTTCTTACTCGCTGCAGCGGATACTGGCCAAACAGGTCAGGATGAACTGCAAAGTAAAATGGTTTAAGGGCTGCCTTGGTTTGCGCACTTGACAGATGTCGGGACAACACATGCCAGGTGGACCGCTTCAAGCTAAAAAAAACATGTAAAAGTTAACAAAAATACCTTCTTTCTTTTTGGTTTTTGCTTTGCTTTTTTTGAAAGCAGAATTAATTAATCATTCAAAGTTGAAGCTCGGTTGCTAAGCACTTGTCTTCATGTATACCCCTAAATTAAAATAAGCCCCTGTACTCATGTTGAACATCTCTTTCAGACCCCATTATATTCTTTTGTTGATTGAGAAAATCTCAAAAATTATTAAAAGAAAATAAGTTAAATGAATATGTGGGAGTCAATCAGGCACATGTACTACTTTCTAGGAAACACCCAGCTGTCATGAGATGTAACTTAAAATTTTCAGTATAGAAAGGTTGATCTTACACATTACTTGAAAGTGACAAATATTTTAACACACTTAATGTTTTCTGGGTTTCATGTTAAAGATCATTATTTTGCTGGGAACGGAGTTGCTGTGTACATGAATTTTTTCTGATTTCTAAAGAGTCAAGAATAAATCTAATTAGTAAGTTCTAGAATTCCCAAAATATAAACACAGGCAAATGAAAATCTAATGTTTACTTTTCTCAGACGTAAACAGTTGAAGTTTCTGTGCCACACATAAATGTATTAAAGGTTGTGAAGACCTAAAGAGAAAATACTGGAGAAAATTTCACCAAGTAAACCTTGCATACACTGGTCTACGTCGAATAGAGTTTATAGGATTTAGTGAACTCGCTTTACACAGCTAAATCTCGAAAATTTTACACAATTTAATTTTTTACTCATCTATATTATCACTGGCAAGGTTTTAACAACTCCGTTTTAACTTTCTGACTCAAAGAAAAACTTCTGAAAATCCTAAGCTTACTCATTAGCTTTGATATCGTGTCCGAAAATATCCTAGTAAGCTTATAACAGGTACGTAGTCTTCTTGAAAACTCAAAAACTGTTTGAACGATTCTCATCTCTGCAGATACTATAACTCAATGCTTACCTGAGTCTACTCGCTTCACAAAGCATTTTGCTGTTGAAAACGTACTTGCGTACAGTATAAACAGTGCTGTGAAGGAAGATCACGCACACAGCCGCAACCGACCTGACTTGTAAAAAGCTCGTGTTGAACTGCGTTGTGCTGGACGCTAATCGTTCAAGTCCTCTTTGTAAACACCACGATCCAATCACGTGTAACTTAAAACCGGTTTTGAATGAATCCTCTTTTTCCACGAAACTAACACGTGCACCCACTCAGCAGCGCGGAAAAATTCATCCTGTGACTCAGTAAATATTTATATAATTAGCTTTTTTGTTCCAAGATAAACCAATGTTTAAATTTGTTAGTATTTCGATGTCATTTGTTACTTCCAGCTGAATAATCCCGTTACATGTATCTGTCGTCACGCAAAAAACTCGCCAACGTTCTCGCGCGCACGCCGCGATCAAAGCTTCTTCCACTGTCGGTCGACTGACCCGGTCACAGCTATTTCGAGTTATGCCAAATTTTCACGAGAATTTTCCAAATTTTATCTCTTTTTTTAATTTCTGTTTTGAAACAAATGGGTCAAGCTAATCCCTTAATTTTTCCATCAACACAAGCTGTATCGTATCGTGGATATTTACATTTATATCACGGTTTTCCACGCCATCTTGACGGTAGGCAAAGCGGTCAGAAATTAGAACTCGATAGCAAATAACTTCTTCCAAAATTAAACTTTACGCAATTTCGGAATTGCAATGTTAAAATACTAGGTAGAAGATTCTATTCACCAAGTTTGAAGGATGTAGCTTGGCTAGAAGACGTCCAGGTAGTTTTCCACAAACGTCTAGACGCGGTTCGCGGAAAAAAATTTACAGACAAATGTATGCAAAATTGAAAAAATAGCTCAGCGACTTCTAACACAGCTACATCCTTCAAACTTGGTGAATACAATGATCTACGCAGTATTTTAACGTTTTGATTCACAAATTGCGAAAGATTCACTTATTTTGGAAAAAGTTATTTGCCATATCATCGGACTTCCATACAGCTTTGCCTACCCGTCAAGATGGCGTAGGCCTTTTGAATCGCATTTGAATGTACAACCGATGAAATTTTACAGCAGCCGATAGTGAGTTTTAACTTTTCATATATTGAATTAGGCAACTGCAAAACAAAAATATTGTGGCCGCAGACGTTAATTTTTGCAAGGACCACCGTGACAAAAAGAAATACCGAATCCTATCAGCCTTGCTAATTTTCGCCTACATATTGTGGTCGCAGTCTGTTTGGGTTATTTTTCTGATTACCAACGGCCTTCTTTATATTTTAAAATACCTCACATTTTGACCTTGAAAATTTAAAGTTCTGTTTCTAAAAACCCACAATTTAACGAGCCAACTTCATTAAGACAACGAAAACAAATGAAATATTTATAATTTTGCAGGTGGACGCGATCAAAAATGAAAATGGTGGACAAGAATAACAGGTTTAAAAGTGTGAATTTTATATATCATTTACAACGAATTATGTTGTTTCCTCGTCGTGGAAAACTATTACAAGGAAATCTAGTCAGCAAAACAATTTGACTCGATTAGGCGCTCTGGGGACTAGAATATGTATGGTAGATATTCTCGTCACGCAACATTCTATAAGCGTTGCGTGACAACTTTGGTTGGGCTCCAGCACTGCATTTTTTCCTAAACAAAGTTTACATATTTATAACCACAATAATTTGGACCAAACGCTTTTCACAGCCATAAAGAAAACCTTTCCCTATGAACGTTTTTCTTTTTTGCCGCTAGGTTTTCAGATTTTTAAGAACTTGAACCGACAAACTGGAATGACAATCAGAGATTATATTTAAATTTTCACCGCATTTTTTCCTTTATCCCCAAGAAAAAAGTCTCTCCCGAAAGCTTTTCGACAAAAGATTGATCTTGTTGTTCTTGTTAAGGACGGTGCCTACTAAATACAAAGGTTTAGACCACGCGGATAAAGCTGTAGATCTTTGCAAGGGCTATTGGAATCTGTAAAGAAAAACCGGGCTAGCCACGCAAGTTTTTGAGGCGGATAATTACACTTGAATCTCAACAAAAATGCTCACATCAGCCTTTTCCTGAAAAAAGAAGGAAAGGATAATTCTTCACATATTTCGCTTTTGCATACAGAAAAGTGGACACATAGTCTAAAGATCTTAAAACTGCATGGCAAATGATACCATGAAAACCATGAAAAGACATTTGGGTATCTCGCACTTGTCTCACGCGGGCTATGCCATCATCTGCTGGTACCGATTTACAGTTGAATTTTTTATTTTGGAGTTTTTAAAGGAAAGTAAAATATAATTATGTTGAAGGCTTTTTTCAAAGATATAGTTACAGAATTTGAAAAAAGTCTGCTAGAAGTTTTTAATTTGTACAAGGAAGGCTTAACAGTTCATATTTCCAACCATAACATATGTCTTTTAAGGAGTTTAAGCTAGGTCAGGTTGTTTTTTTTCATACCCGAAACTTTTCAAACCCTGAGCCCCAACACGTTTGAAACGCAGAGTTCCATCCGTAAGAAATAATAAGCCCCGAACCCTCTCTCCCACAATCCTAAAAATGTCCTCCAAAGAAACTTCAGTAACTAAGGTAACTTTATTTAGTCAAGGTATAAGTACCTCATAATATATATAAAATGCTATTGTGCAACGCTTATTGAGGAGGTAGTGAAAAAGGAAATAGACCTCTGATATACAGCTGACTAACTAAAAAATTAGCTTTCGTATCTAATGGTAGTCTAGTGCGCCCACCATTTTTACAAACGGGACAGCTTGTTTCGGCTGGAAATTGAATGAAACAGCACTTGTAAGCGGAATATTATGTTCTGTTAAATATATAATACAACAAGCTATCAGGTTTTTCTTCATAAAGGAAGGAGTATACAAATCTATGTCATCAAGAGGAAATGAGGGGTCATTTTCTCTTGATGTCAGAAAATAGTTTTGTCTGTACAACTTTGAGTCGACATAATATAGCGGAAGCTTTTAAGTCCCACAGTAAAACAGAATATTACTTTTTCGGCATTGTTTGGTTTTATAATTATCATCATCATAACAATGACGGATATCAATATAACATTTTCAGCTGTGCATTGCCAGGGTGATTACAATGTAACAATATAACATTTTCAGCTGCGCATTACAATGTTTAAGAAAATGTAACTACCTATAAACCCTAACATCTCTAATGCAAGTTCTTGTTAAAACTAACAACACTGACTATGATATGCACTAATGGAATTTAAAAAAAAATTAGCTGAGAAATGCCATCGGAAACAGATGTGTTTTAAGAGGCTTTTTAAAACTATTTAGTTCTAATAAAACGGGAAATGAAACGGAAGATTTGGTACTTATTATACAGCAATAATCAGTAGCAAATTTTTCGTTTCATTTCCTTACCGACTGTTCCACAAGAATGTGTTGTCACACTGTTACCGCGAACTAAACTCCTTTTCAACCTTTTTGGACATCGAGAAATGCTCACTTGTGGTAATTTTCTTTAGTTAAAAGATCTGATTTAAACGCCAAACTCGTTCATCATGATCAAAATGAACGCAACTTAAAGGCCCTGTACGCTGTGCTCTTTTTTTTAACTGTAGATATTAATTAAGGAATTTAGGATTTGCTAGCATGCCTTATTCCTTTATCAAGAAATATTGATACAGTAAACATAAATTTTTAATAGTTTTAATTTGTAATAGCTTTTACATCTATTTATGTCTTATAAGGTTTACATCTTTTATTTAGATTGCAAGTTACTGAAAAAACATTTTTATGCATTGACTAATGAACATTCTTACTACGACCGGCTTCGTTCGGAGTTAAAACATCATTTCCTTGTTCAATTCCTTGCATTCATATTACTTTTTAGCAACAAATTCTCGATTCAATTTTATTTTCAATTAGCTGATGAATTTATCAGACATTCCTGGCTTTTTCTATTTCTTCATTACTAAGACAGGGTAAAAATTTGATTAGTTCTCTCACTCCTTCCTCGACTGATATAGTAGCGCGGTATCCAAGCGATCTGACCTTTTTATAGGAAACTTGATAATCTCTCTTATCTTTATCTTCTCCATTACTGGATTGTGTGATATGGCAGTCCGGCACGCACCGCTGGATGATACAGGCCACATCAGACTTAGACAAGTTCATATTCTCATCACCCACGTTAAAAGCCTGTCCAACCATCTTCTTGTAGTTTTCCAACGAGAAGATAAATGCTCTGGCGGCGTCTTTCACGTGTAAAAAAGTGCGACGAAACTCCCCTTGATAAAGATCAAAGTGGTGATCCCTTAAAGCTTTATCAGTGAGATCATTTACCAAGAGATCAAGCCTGAGCCGGGGGGACACACCGAACACCGTTGCCAAGCGTAGAGCTACTCCACCCGCGTCCAGCACGATTTTTTCACCCTCAGCTTTTGTTCGCCCGTACAATGTAAGTGGCGAGATGTGCGTTTCTTCATCGCAGACGCCATTTTGAACAGCTCCATAGCATGAACCAGTGGATGCGTACACCAACTGCTGACCGGGTAACATATTCTCTACAATATTCCTGGTGCCCAGTACGTTTACCTACAAGGACAATAACACATTCATTACACAGTCGAACCGACCACACCTTTTCAGCTCAGCCACCAGTTTTCCAAAATACCAAATGTTTCCAAAGTCAGATCACTGTATTTGGAACCCCTGGTAAGCGACCTCTTCTCAAAAGCGACCGAGACCACTTTTAGAGCTAAAAGTTTGAATTTTTCTTTTGTTTCAGTTTACTTCCCGTAAGCGACCACTTGACAAATAACAGAGTGTAAACTCGATAATAAGTTGTTACAACATTATCGCATGACTGAGCACTACAAGAGACAGAAATTTCTCGAATGGGAGACAGTTTTTTTTCTCGCAATTAATTTTTACATGAATAAAACATTGAAAACATGGGATAAGTGTCTGAAGTTACTACGCTATTTAACTCTACCAAAAAGTTTTGACCCAATTTGGTCTTAGCTCTCGTATAAGCGTCCACTTAGACTTCACATCCTGGGTATGGGTGGGTGGGGACTGGGGTCCTTTAAGAGAGGTATCTTCGCATCGATTCAATTCCAAAACTAATGATCTAGTTTTGTTATTGAAGACTAGTTGAAGATACTGGAACTGTTTCCTGTCGCCTGTGGCTACGGGTGGCGTGGATGGAAATGGATTGAAAGTTGAAAAAATTGGCCAATTTTTTCGAGTTTTGATGCTACGTGTTCCAAAAATCCTCAGGAAACTTATTATGGTTAGCCCTCTCTGAAACAATTCATTTGATATCTTCGTCGTAGCTTTGCAGAAGCATTTTGTTTATGATAAAAGCCGCAAAGTAATGATTTTAGCACAGAATTGACCTGAAACAGCAAAAATCCTCGTAACACTACTCCTTTAATTATCTTAAGGCCGGTGTAAAATAAGCCCCTGAACAAAAAATTTTTATATTTCTCCTCATAAAAATTTTAAACAAAATATTCCTCTTTAGGTTACTTTTTCGTCACCAAGCTGATCAAGAATAGTTGTTACATGTTTCATCCAAGGTAGACGTTCCAAACTCGGTTCAATAGCAGAATGAAACGGCGTAAAAATTGAAAATCAGTGAAAATCCACTTAATAATCTTCTCAAGTTCATTAATAAATCATCAAGTTTAAACTAAGGATATAATTTGGATTTCTGATCTTCATTAGCACGGGCATTTAGCATTATATCTCGCTGTTTTCTTCTTAGTTTTAATTTCGATTGAGAAGATATATCAAACACTCGAGACTGTTTCATCTTTGTTGGTCGAAAATACTCAACAGTGCGTGGTATTTTCAATTCTCTTATCGGTGTTTTGAATTGTGGTAAACACGTTCTGTCGTATTTGATATTTTTCAAGAGAAACATTTGCAATGTGTACAACATGAAATACCGCAAATTAGTAATGAATTCTAGTTAAGATCAAGGAGCTCAAACGAGGAAAATACACGAACAAAAGAGTTTGAACACGTTGAAGAGACTTTTTTCTGTCCATCTCCCATTTCTGCAGCTAAAGGAAGGCCTGGATGAGGTTGCTTATCATTTTTCACATGGCAATCAGTAAACAGTTTGACCAATTCTAAGCAACACGTTTAACAGCGCCTAGATTCTCTTAAAAACCTTGTAACCAGGTTGAAATGTTACGCTAGGTGATTCCTGCAGTCACAAGTTTTACCACAGGTGTTCTGTCAACATATTTTGGCTCATACCTCCACAGCTTTATCTTGAAACTTCTCACAGGCAGGGTAACCCACAATGGCAGCAAGATGAATGATAACATCGCAGTCTGACATGTGTTTAGCCAGGAGGTCTTTGTCCAGAATGTCTCCACGGACGATCTCCAGGTGTGGATTGGCAGCATGGGGTAGGAGAGGTATCGCTCCCCACTGGAACTTGTCATAAACCACGACGTCATGACCACTGTGCAGCAACATGGGGACCAGAGTAGATCCAAGGTAGCCGGCACCACCCGTGACCAGCACACGCTTTGGGAAAGCACAATTTCCATTGATTTCCATGTTATTATTGTATGCCTTTTATCTAAAGAAAAACATAATACCAACCAACAATAAAGCTGTAAAAGTATGCAGGGCATTTTTTTTCCTCTTATTCTAACTTACATTTATGTATGTCTTTCTTCTCTTACGTTAATCGTCTTAAATGTTAATAATAATTTAAATTAGATTTAACGTGTGGTCAATACCAACTCATATCTACACGACAGTGACCAACTCGAAAGCGCAATGGCTACTTTGGTCACTGTTCACAAATAAATATTGTCCGGCTCTTCTAGCTTATTTTATATTTGTGTTCTTTGTATTATTGTATACCGTCTTGTGTTAAGTTATGTTTTCTGTAAACAGTGCAATAGTAAACTTTACTTAACTTTGGCTTGAAATAGTGGCAACAACAATTGGGTAGCAATTACATAACCAACCAAAACTCATTTAAAGAGCTGGAGCGATTTTTGTGTGCCTCTGAAATGACAAAAGAACACACCAACTAGACCAAAACAAATTGATTGGTTAATGAAGCGAACTTTGTCAGGAAACGCGCAAAGCAAAGCGTACGACTTGAGCAAAGGTATCAGTCACTCACTATTAAACATTGTGATTGTTCAATCGAACGAAACTCTCCCCCCCTCCCCCCCCTCCCTCTCTCTCTCTCTCTCTTGACTCTGTCAATCACTGGCAGAAGAAATAAATCGCCAGCACATTTCCGATAAGTATTACGAAAATTACTCAAGCCGATACCTAACCGGTGATCAGGTGTTTCTCCTCGCGGTGACGTCTTAATTACAAGTTACATAAGGACACGTGAGCCACATGTACCATGTGTTTACTTCCTCGAACGTTTCTATTTCAATCTTTAAAATTTGCATACGTATCACACAAACAAGTAATTTGGACGATCCAATTAGGAAAGAAATTAGTTTTAAAAAACAAATTGACTACTACTGATGCCAAATATCCAAATGAAATAACTTAAACTCATTAAAAAAAGAATTGCCAGGCTGCCAAATTGGGCAGGTCACTCTAACAATAGCTTATCTAGAAAGAATTTTTCACTCACTTATTCCTACATTAATAGTCATTGCGTTGTCGTATTTACACGACAACGGTAACGGTTGTATGGTATGCTATGGTAATACAACAGCCCTAACTCCCGTTAACAAAGATTAAAATCGCAGAAATTACTTGAAGTCTTTCTAGCAGGTTAAAACAGAACTCAGTTTTTTTCATGCAAGATTTTCTGTTCCGTCTACTTAGACAAATGAACACGTCGGAAATAATCCAACAGAATGTTATGCCGGCTGAACTATTCCTTTGTTAAGGTATTCGTTTGCAATCGTATCCAGGATAACTATTTCTTTCCTTATTTACTTCACTGGGTGAAAATAAAATTTAAAAACAAAACAAATGCTTCGAAAGTTCGACAAAAAAATTAAGAAACGGTCGAAAGGGGAAAAGAACGATGCTTCAAAGTATAACCTAGTTACGAATACAAACCGAAAGTGTGCTACGAGAAATGGTATTGAGTCAATCTGTTAGAGCCAAGCCCTGGAAATTTCTTACCCGTTCGTTTTGCCCGTCCGTTTTAAACGATTTTCAAACTCAGCAGGGTGTTTTGGTAGCTCCCCGCTAAGAAATGTTATACAGAGCTTCCTTCCAAGGCACAGTTCCCTGTTTGAATAACGGCTGTATTTGAATAATATATGATGCTTCATATTTGCTTTTTTTCCGTAACACGAGCTGGGCAGCTGTGTCTGCTTGACACTCGAGCAAACGAGTACAGCCTATTGTTCTTATTCTTGCGAATGTCAGCAACGAAACAAACGTTTCAACGTTCTTGATACCTGATGTAAAGGTTGGTGGCAGTTTGCTAAAATTCATACACCCAATTAATGTAGGCGCGGCAATTTTTCCATTCGTAAACGGTCGATGTCATTTATAACGATCGATGCCATATACCCAGCAAAATCAATCGAACTAAATTTCAATTGAATTTAATCTAGACGGCTGGCAGCCGGTCTTGGGATCAGACGAGTGTTTATTCTTTGAACAAAAACGCGTAAGGGCCGGGTATGGACGACAAGGGGTTGGGGAGGGACCAGAAAAAAAACGGCTGTAGACTCTTTTGGAAAATTTCAAACCCTCTGTCAGTCCAGCAAGGATGTACCTGATTGGCCAATTTGTATTCAATGACAGACAATAAAAAGGCTGATGTGTAAATATACCAGTGTCTCATCTCAATCCTCTCAATTTCTGAAATCTCGCCTTATAATCCCCGCTTCATTTCGAGAGAAAAACAAACTGCAGTCTAAACAGTCCAGAAAAATTGCTGTCCAACCTAAAATCGAACTCAATCTAAGGATTAAGATCGATTGAGTTTGATCTGATTGAGTTCAACTGAGTTTGATTGAGTTCAATTGCATTTGGTTTGTGAAGATACCATTGACAGTGCCGTGCATCTAGTGGCCCAGCAGTCGACAAGGCAATAGTTGAGGTCATCTATAACCGTCGTTTTCATGAATGGAAAGTAATGTAACCGGTTAATTCTGCAGGCTGCGCGCTGTTAGGGACAAAGGTCGGCTTTTTCAGGCGGTGTTGGACACGACTCGCAAAGCGTATCGGGAGAACGTTTTTTTTTTTTTGCGATGGAGCTCTTTTTTCATCTGATCGTCAAACCGCGAACATCTCCTGCGCTGAAAATGATATGGAAATAATGATGAGGGTCGCTGGAACTAAGGAGAAAGCGGAAAAATAAAATCGGAAAAATCTATGCTAACTAAGATCGATTAGAAGTACATTTGAGTTCAACAAAGTGATCAAGTATCCATGTCAAGTGCGTTTGTGAACGAACGTTAATTTTCATCGTAATTTGCATTGGCTAGCGGTGTTTTGATACAAAAAATGCTTAGCTGCGGTTGAGACTGACCTAGAGTTTAAACTGGCAGCTCCTAGAAAAGGCCCGTTTTATGTTCCTGATGAGCGCAGAAATCGGTCGAGAAACTACAATATACTCTCAACACGCATAGACAAACTTGTCTGTCATAGCTCCGGTGATACAACATATGATTGGTTGAATACGTGAACCGTAACCAGCAACGTCAATTCTTACAAATATTCGATGAACGCGAATTTGCAATTCACGCTCGTAAGTCTTTCTATTGCTTATCAAAGTTGTTGAACAATAATTTCCGTAAAAAGGCCAAAGCTGCAGTAAAGCTCATGCCGTGGCCGTAAGCGCTCGATTCGATTTCTTTGTTTCTCACTTCGTGGTTCTCTTACCGTCAGGAGAAACAGCTACGTTTCAATTTGCTAGGCAGAATGGAGTTCAGCCTTGCAATGAAGGGAACGCTAAGACAGTCATTCAAACGAAACGGAGCGAGTAAAAACACGTCTTCACTCCTCTATATTCGGCCCAGAGCCCCTATATCCCTGTTCCATGGTTTTTCATTTTTGCTCTCTTTTTACGAACATGTCGGCAAGCTGACGTTCCAATTTCTTTGCCGACGCTCAAAATATCATACCTAAACAAC
>CM042746.1:7985201-7991426 GCA_022496165.2 Catalaphyllia jardinei
ATAACAGCGACGACTGCCTATATAACCTGAGGTTACTAATTAAAGCAACATTCACGGGTGGTTTCTTTTAGTGAATGCGACTCATGCAGGTGTCGTAAGCGTTTCCGGCGGTACGTGTTGCAAACTTATGAGAGCACTCGCTACACTAACTCGCCATCTTTGACAAAGCAGAAGTTAGCTGGATGAAAGCTTCAGTATTTTCTCAAGCTGTCTAATGGAAGCATAAAAGCCAAGGAATACCCTTTTATTCGCCTCAAATGTTACGTTTTCTTTTGCTGTTACATAATCAGTCAGTCAGTAGTGGCAAAATGAGATCAGACCCTGCGTCTTATCAGACATGTCTGTCTCTCCGCCGGTCTGTTTGACTGTTCGTTCGCTCGTTTGGATGCTTCTTAGCAGGTCCCGCACTTAAATGCTCAACATCAGTCAGAAAACAACGTGTAATGAAATTGCTTTCTTAGGACGGAACTGTGAGAATATCAGCCCACAGTCTATTGACCACTGATTGGTATATCAAGACCTAACGCCCTTAATAATATTAAATATAATACGGCCTTCGCGCTGGGCTGATAAGATATATGTGCGTACCTTGGACTCTATTGACGGGCAGAAAAGGGGGTGTATTACCTGTTACGTAATTGCAGACCGAGAAGAACGCTACAAAAGCGCTACAAGATCATAGGACAGCACTCTTCTGTAACAATAGACTGTCGCTTGTGCAACAGACGATGGAAAGCTTTGTTTGCAGGCTCTACAGAGTTGATTAGATAAACCGTTTTGTTACATTGACAAGCAGTTAAGAGAAGCTCCAGAGTTAGTTTGGCGACCCAATGCAATGGGCTTGGCATACTTTACCTATAACTATTCTTAACTGCTTGGAAAACAGATAAACCATTCACGTATTATCATAAAGATGACAAAGAGGTATCTCACCTTACGACGACTTCGAATGAAGTTTAGCTTCTTACTGTTGGGTGTTTGTGTGGCTTTCCCACTTACTCATTTATTTATATATCCACTAGAGCTAAGCGCTAGTCACGTGATCTACTGGGTCGAATGTGGCGTAGAAAGTTTTAATCCCCTTTTCCTCCCTGCTTATAGTTTTCAAGGTTACCTCGTTTTTAATTTTGAGCTTGTTCTTGAGATCTGTATCCATCACTATCTTATTTCCTGCGTCAAAAATCTAGCTTCTCTGAAATTAGTGTTACGGGGCAACTTGAACGACTAGCAGATTTGCAGGCTGTTATCATGTGACTACATCTACCTAAATTCCTTTTGTCTTTTCTCTGATATTTAAATTTTGCAGCCCTAATTTCTGTATTTAAGAAGGGAATACATATCATCATCATGACATGCTACATATCACACCACGCAACACTCAGTTTTTTGTAGTGAACATCATCGGCCTAAACCAGATGAGATATGCTGCCTAATGAGCGCTTCGGTTAACATGAATTCAATTCAATTCTTTAATTCACACGATAAACAACATTTACACAGAGCTGTTATAAAATAAAATAAAAAAGAATAAAATAGGATAAATAAGAATAATATTCGGCCATAAGAATTAAGGTTCATAAGTGAACGGAGTCCAAAGTAGCAGAAGCTTTGTATTTGGACACCATCATGGTCATGTAAATAGCAGCCGATACTTGAAAAAAGAAAAATAGATCAACAGTACAGTTAAGCAAAGCAATAGGATTCAAAATAGCAAATAGCACTCCGGCTGGTCTACATTAGCTCATATTGCTTCCGGCTACCTTTTATATTAGTGTTAACATTTCTGGCCAAAAAATCGAGGTTTTGTCCTCGGTGGCCTAGTGCCGATATGAATCCCGCTTGGTAATTCGACAAACCGCGTTGGACTCCTCTTGGTGTTAACTTCTTTTAACTTCAGAAAAAAAAGTTTAAGAGTGATTTCTACATCACGTATAAAAAACAAGAAGTCTCACATGGTCTGAAGCGATGTTGTGTAGTTGCTTCCCCCTGATAAACATAAGAAACAGACGAAGACAAGGAATCTGGTATAGTTGAAGTCCAATGACGTCATCATGCAATTGAAATTGAGAAATACCGGTATTACACTGATGAGTTTGCTGTGATTTTGAGGTTTTTAAGGTTTTTTAATGATTAGGATTTAGTGATTGTGGGTGTAGATACCAGAAATTGATAAGAAAGATCATGATGTTGATCACGAATGACACTACAAGAAGTACTCGCATGAAAAATAGACGATTAATGTTCGAAGCGAGACTTGATGTCTCCCGAGTTTTATTTACAGCACAAAAGGTGTGTCCCAGCTACAGATTTTTTATTGGACAAGTTCAGGGCCAAGTCTGAGTCGAATTGGTATATGGTTTAATAATAAATAAGCTATTAGTGGTTTGCTCTTCGACTACTTATGAATAGGTTCTTGGGTGTGTTTCACACCTGGCTGAAAAGGTTAACTTTCATATCATAAAGTTGATTTAAAGTTGACTTTTATTTTAAGAAAGTTAAGTTTTACCTTATAACTTACTCATATTCGAGTAGCCTTGCTACTCTGAGACTTAAGAAAGAGGATTTTCACCCGGCAAATGACAATAGAGTCTTTGATTTATGTAATCATATTTTATTAAAGCAGTTGTGAATTAAGTGTCGAAAAGTAATTGGTTTTCCATTCATTACGCTTGACAATTGGCTTAAAAAACTCGCGCCACATTTTCATCCAATCAGAAGTAAAAGCAAAATCAATCGTGCCTCGCTCGCACGCGTCTTCCCGCGCTTTGCGTCACCCAAATGTAATTGCTTTGAGTTTTGATTGGTTCATTGTCTGCGTCCTTTATGATTGGCTAGAGTGATTGCTTTAGTTTATGACACTCAATTGAAAACCGCTCTAGAGAATCAAATTAAATGACTGTGAAAATGATTACTGACGAGGAAACATATATAAAGGAACGCTGTAAAAATAAGAATTTAGAAGAAGATTTAACCAGGTTAGGTCAGGTTATAGCGAACATGAAAGAAAGCTTATGACTGAAGGGACAAAGCAAGTCCGAAGTATCAAAATGTGAGGTAAAACCAAGTAAATAAAACAATAAAACTGAAACTATCGTCATTTCGTTCTGTGACAGTGTAATACTTCTGCTAACCCTTTTTCACATTCGTTTACCTTTTGTCGTACAAGTCGAGAAACGGGAGTTATTTTCCTCACGTAAAACAGCACATAGTCCTGGCACGTGTTCAGTGTAGGTTATATAGTAGCCATTATACTTAAACGTTTGAAGAGGGCAGTGCACCCCTCCCCTACCCTCGTACACGACATTTTATAAAATAACTGAGCTACTGCGAGCGCTCTCATTGGTCGATAGGTGTGTTTAGATGAGAGTATGTAAACACAGTTGTGACTTTTTGGATTAGCGCGTGTTTTCGAGAATTATTTCATAAAAGCACTCGAGCACTTTTTCCGTGTTTACATGGCCTCATCTAAACACTCGTGGTCTGGGAGAATGTTTGAAAGTTATGCAAACCCCAGACTACCACTGGGATTAGCATAACTGTCTCGAATTCGCCCAACTTCTCTTGTGTTTAGACGAGGCTCGAGGCTATGTAAACACAGAACAAGTGATCTATCCCTTAAATATGAATTCCCAGACAATGCACTTGGTTGCTGGGAAAAGTTGAACTTACATACACTTCGCATACAACGTTTTTGAGCATCCCTAAAAAATGTTTTTTCAGCATCAATCAAAAATAAATTCTAATACATGAATAAGTTAGTAAAATAAACTATGTACAACAATCACTAAATAAAAGTAATGATATACAATAATTATCGTCTGACGTAGGTCGTGTTCCAAATCAGTTCTTTGACCAAGCGTCTCTTACTGCTCTTTTCAATAACGTGCGGACTGTAAATTCAAAGCTAAACCGACGAATGCATTTTTCGCTACCGTCAATCAAATGTTCGGCGGCTCCTACCAGCTTCTGACAACTGCCGAGCACTGTTTCGTTGTCTGAACTGAGTTCAACGATTTGATTACCGCGTGCTCGGCAGCAGTCGGAAGTAGCTACGTGACAGTCCATTGAGACATTTTGCATCAGAACTAGATCACTAACCAGAAATCTTTGTTTGACATGTAGCCATCACTTCGGCGAAGTGATCTTAGACCTGCAGAGACGAGGAGCCCCAAGATAATCCTGGCTGCAAAAATTTGAACAAACTGAAGCTTGTGGATGTCGTCTTCCTGAAAGCGACCAGCGCCCTCGCGCCAGACTTTCGGAAATGGAGCTTCTTCGATTACTCGGCTTGATGGTAAAGAAGATTCCCTTGATGTGGCGATGATTTTGTCGGGACTCGTTTGACAGCCTTGCGGCCTCTCAAGACTCAATGTTTCTCTAATACAGTTAACAATTTCTTTGATTCCGTCATGGTGAACTACATCGTGTTTTTCGCAAATGGTCAGCTCCGTGGGGCGATGTTTCGAAGGGAGGAATATTGGCTGTTTGGCGCGGTTTGGGCAAAGTGGATCTGTCGATTCTTCCCTGACAGCGAACGATCGAGGAACAGTCCAAGTTGCTTGACCATCACATTTGTACCACCGTTTACTGCTGAGTTGTCAAATTTCGACTTGAGATGCAGAGGATTGAATGCTTCTTATCCTGATTTTCTCGGCCTCTGCCAACTCTTCAGCGAGCAACCCGAGCGTTCTAGAGCGTAGCTTGTTTCCCCTCCCCCATCTCTTGTAAATCGAAGGACACTAGCAGTTACTTGGAGTATCTTAGTTTTGGCGATGTATCTCTGAGGGTCGATGAACTTCTCAAGATTGACGGAGACATCAGTGTTTGTTGACAGACCAGGTAATGACTGTGTTATTGTCGGTACATGCTTAATTTAATCACTTCGGCGAAGGGTAGCCTGTAAACATGCTCTCGGCGCGGACCGAAAAACAATTCGGCGAACAAAGCGAGCGGACCAGCGCGCAACTGAAGAATTCGGAGAGGGAAGCGATCGGGCTCGTTCGGGAGCTTTGTTCGGGCTCGCCCGGAGCCTGTTCACAGGGCAGGCGAAGGCTTGTGCTTGTCTTTAATGGTGGGTTGTGGATCTTAATACCATTGCTCTCTTGAGACTCTTGAGAGTTTAGGAAAACACGATCCAGTCCACCAGGTTTCATATTCTTTGAGATCTTGTGCGGAACCGTCCCTGAGTGGGCAAGTCAGCTGGCTTTACTCCTCCTGGGCAATGTCTTCATTGGTGAATGCTTGTTAGCTATTTGATTTCGTTGACTCGATGTTTGTCTGCGTAGCAAGCGTTCCCGTACGTTCGCGAACGAAATGCAGGGCCGCGAGAAGGAGTTTTCGTATTCGGGACGAGCGGAAAAAATGGGGCGAGAACAACAATAATATCGAAGGAGGGGGGTATGTCGAAGGTTTCAAGACTTTGTTGTTCGTGATCCAGCATAGTAGTCTGAAAGAATCGGTCCACAGCCTAACCTCGGGAGGAGCTCCTTACAAGGGATGTTGCTCCCAAAAACTTTACTCGCTTAGTGGTCTGCTACGTGATGGGAACCACTCCTTTCTTAGGTGCACAAGCTTGACTTCGACCTTCGAGAGAAACGGCTGTCGGGAAAGCGTTGTCCGATGCATCACAGAATCCCTGAGTTTAATGATTAACGGGTTGTTCATTAATGAAACGAAAGTAGTAACGAGGGACTCTGACGCTCGAAGATCATTCGCGAGCGAGTGTCATCTTGCTGGGGCTCTGCCTTCTTACTTGTCCTCCCAGTCAGCTCCCTTGGCCACAAAGAGACTGAAAGGGAATCTTCAAGTTGATCGTGAATGACAAGCCTGTTTCAGGCGTTCACCCCAACTAACTGAACACCTCGAAGAGGCTAGTGAATCACGTGAGTAAACCCATAGGTTCGAAGACCTTTGCGGCGAGCTTCAATACTGGAATTGCAGTAGATTCCACTTGCGCACGTCTTTCCTTCTGCTGGAAGCCATATTCTTGCTTTATCTCGTTCATTTCGGAAGTAGAACTAGATATATATATTCTCCTGAGCATTGATGTTTTCTCGAACGTTTTTAAAGTTACAGTTCCACTTTAAAAACTGGAACCACCCTTGTTCATCAATTCTTTATAGGTGCGATAAATTTGTGACGCTTGATGAAAAAGGGTGGTGTTTGTTTTTAAAGTGGCACTGTAACTTTAAAAACGTTCGAGAAAACATCAATGCTCAGGAGAAT
>CM042746.1:7991526-7996526 GCA_022496165.2 Catalaphyllia jardinei
CAACACAATCTTCGGCTTCTTGTTTTCATGCAGCTGTGACAAGTGGCGATTCCGAAGGGTACCGGCTAGAATACTGGGACTGGGTGTAAGACCAAAAGGAAGTCCAGCAACCGATACTGCTTGAACTCGGGTCTTTCTTTCTCTATATCGTCTCAGTAGCCAATAGAACTTGGGTATCTGTCTATCATCGATTGGACGCAATTCAAATTTGATGAAAAATTTTCTCGATATCGGCGATGACTGTAATAGGATAACCTCTAATTTCAGGAATGTATCGAAAACATGTGGAACCAGGTATAGGTCCTTCACTAAGCAGTCAACTAGCGACAGAGATTCCATAGATCAAAATTTTCGATTCGTAAAGCGAAAGTCCCGTTGGCGATCACGTAAAAATTCGAAGAACCTTTGTTCTCAGTGACAAGGTTAGCCACTGATATGTCCCACATCTCTCCCTTTTCTTGCGTTGGATCAAGAGACTACGCATGAGACACTCACCACCAATCTAAATTTGCTATATACGGGACTACCGACTCCAAGACCTATTTTACTGGCGAGTACTTCAAAATAACAATCAGATCCAATGAGAATGGCAGTCTTTGGATGGTTCCATCTACGATGTTGGCATCAGCGAAATCCAATCCTTGTAAATTAGGAAATGGGCTGTACATGTCATCCACATTTGATGACACAGGTGAGAATCTTTTCGGTAATAAGAGGGCAAACATTTTCACCATTTCATCCTTGCCACGGCGCAACGATAATCTGACGAGCCGGGTCACAACGCAGTTTTGCAAAACGAATTGAATTGAACTGAATTCGGAAACCGTGTTATGTCATTTACAGACATAAAAAATGCTGTCGTACAGAAGAGGATTTGCAGGGGTGAAGCTTTGCCTGTATATCAACGCATGGCAAAGGTGGCGTAGAGGTCTTTTTAATTTGTATACATGACATCTGCAAAGGCTCCCGATTGTACTACGATTGTGTCTGAAGAGAGAAAAATCCCACGCGGTAGTCAGACTTCGCTCGCCCCCACAACACCCAAAAACTCACCCAAAATCTCCGATATATTCTTGCCCCTTAACAGCTGAGTTGCCCGTGAAAGTGTGGGCGGCAAAGCTGACTCATCGGATGTACTTTGCTATTTAAGTGACAGTTACATCCTTAGTAACATCTATGCCGGTGTAGTGATGACGTCAGTGGACGTGAAGGCCCGAACACCACTTTTCTAACTGAAAACTTTGCCGTCTGCGTCTTACATTTTTATTTCATTTATCTATTTATTGCTGCGGAGCTAGAGCAGCGATAGAGCAGCCGCATAATCAGGATTTAAAAAGAATACATAAAAGAGAGTATGAATTCTGGAATTCACCACTTTTTACCAGAATGCATTGCATTCAACCAGAATGCATTGCACCATCGAGTGGTAAATTGTCCTTTTTCGCGTGAATCCAGTAAGAAATGTATAAAAGTGGTTTTGTTTTGCCCTGATTTACCTGTCAAACGACGAGAAGGAGATCGTGCTTATTTTTTATGCAGTACGTGAAAGTTTGTAAATCTGGAAGACTAACTGTAACGTCTAATTTTACACTCAGTATGTCATTTCATAGCCTGAGTCTCGCCTCTTTGGTTGTATTCTTAAATGAAGAGAAATCGTCGTTACAAAAGCTTGAAGAATAATTAAAACAAACAAAAATCGTTGAACATTATAATTTCATATACGTTGCGATCTATTCCTTGCTAAAGATTTAGCATTTTCATACATCGCGATGGACGCGTCCACGACAGTCTGTCGACATTCTACATACACTCAATGCGTACCAGTACAGTAAGTTATAAGTTAGATTTCTCCACCTACAATTTCCACATCTTTCGAATTTCGCAATCTGATAAAGGGGAGGTTGATGTGTGTTGTTTTATGTTGTTTTATGTCCAATCACTATTTCATACACGATGACAGACCCATCGATGGCGAGGTGTGAGAAGGATCGTTACAAAAAAGCACATGGTGATCTAAACTGTTTGGACATAAAAACAGAATGTGCCGCAGTTTTACTATCTTTTAAATTGTTTGCTTATTTTCATTAAATAACAACCCACCTAATAATTGTTATGTTATCATGCAAGGTTACTGAGAATAGAGTGAATGGATGAACGAAATATTTATTTCAGTTAAGCGTCGAAGGGTATTAGGTTTTTAAGGAAAACTAATTGGGGACATTATTAAAATATATCTTAGCAACATAAAATTAAAGTTATCTACAATTTAAAGTGGTTGTGAAGACGCCAGCACCACTCTTCTCAAAACTTCGCTGGGTGTGTCTTACATTTTTATTTTATTTCTTCAGTTAGTTTTCTTTTTTTCTTTTTTCATGTAAAATAAGTGAAAACTTTTTGATTCAATAGTTTTAAATATTTGGCTCCTTGTATGAAACCTTGTAAAGATCAGTGATCATGTTGTACTTTAACTCTGCTGTTACAGAATCATAAAACATTTGATCTTGTCCCCAGTTGCGGGTGGTTCGTAAGTATGAATCTACAAAGGCCTACACATGTTCTTAAAAATTAGATAATTAGCCGTGCTCTTTTGATGCCTCCAATTATTCAACTTTGTTTGTCTCATTATTGTGTAACTAATACTTATGTAAAGCGAAAGGAATATTTGGCAGAGCATGAAAATTGAAAGAGAAAATGCCAAATGGCCATGACATTGTTCCGCTAAGTCCCGAACTACGAGCGATCCCGCGGGGGAACTCCAAAATGAAAAGATCGGGGATTTGAATTTCAAAAACGCTAAAGAGGGACCAATATGGGCCAGGTTTCAGTTTTATTTGAGCCCTAAAAGATACCACTAAAAAGTAGACTTTCCTTCATTCTTCGCTGTTCTTTCAACAGCATCACAGAAGTAACACTGAATACAACAAAACCTTAGAAAGACAAGCATCTTAAATGGCACAAGAACTAAAGAAAATAACTTCCACCCTGATTAGCTCAGTTGGTAGAGCGCCAGACTGCTGTGCGGAAGGACGAGAGTCATTCGAGACCCGGACAGCACTGACCCTTATAACTGCGCAGAATTAATGTGCTACCTTTGTAACCAACAACATTAATTCAGGTAAGACAACTGAACAAGGAACCGTGAAGTCAACTTTAAAGACAATCAATTTAATTAAGGCAATCGACTGAAGACAGTAAATTAAGAAAACATAAAATCGCCTCAACTACCCCAAAACAGTTTCGAAAATCTTTGACGTCTTTAATAAAATAAATTAACAATTCAAATCACTGATCTGTTGAGTCACGCCACGACGCTCTTCCTCAAAGAGTTCACAATTTCGTCGCGTGGTTAGCACTTGAATTGAACAACAGGAAAACACAAACGGTTTTGCATTTCTTGTCCTAGAGCAGTGAGTGCTTTCGTGAAAAACATAAGAGGAACAGCATTGTTCTTGGCTCGCGTGTGTGATTATGCAATCAGATCTCGGGCTTTGTTTTGATGCATTATCCAAATCACGCTACATCGGCTTTGTTATATCGTCTTCTGGTGAACCAATATTGTCTGTGATAGAAGTTGAATCAGACACGGCTTCAATGAGTGTGTGACGAAAATGTAAAATTCAACTTCTAAAGAAGCGATATTAAACAGGTTCTTAGCAGATTTTTTTAAAAAATCGCTCAGATTTAATCGCCTAAGAAAACAACAGTTGGTGGCAGTTTCTTTATTGTCTGTGACACGATCTGACACAGGCATGTGTCGTGACCATTTCTAACGCCGTGTCTTCAAACTTACTAACACAAACTTTTGAGACCATTCGCTACACTGTAATGCGGATGGTAGCTGGAAAAAAGCTTCAGAATTTTCTCAAGCTGTCTAAAGAAGCATAGAAAGCAATATGAATCTGACATTTAATCCTGCTTTATAAATAACAGACCCTGCGTTTTATCGGTTTTAAAGAATGAAATTCCATGTGTCTGTCAGTCTGTCTGACTCAGCTTCGTTCGTTCGTTGGTTCATTCGTTCATTTGAATGCTTCTTGAAAGGTCCACTATCTGACCTAACAGCTCATTATGTAATAAAAATACCGCACCGAGTAACCATATTAAACTAGGACCGGACTGTGAGGACATCAGACCTCAGTCTCTTGTTTGTTAAATCGTCCTTTCTAAGGCCATCTTGCCTAGCTGTTAAGATGTTTGTGCGTCCCTTGAACTCGAATAATAAACAGAAAGGGGAGGTATTTACGTCTTAAGACTTCCGTATTCACCGACCTCGAGGAATTTGATGCGACCGCAAACAGCGGTCAAAAGCTTGTCCGACGATCGATGGAACGCTTCGATTGCAACCTTTGTATTGTAAGTAAGTTAAAAGACAGGTTTTACAGATTTGAATAGGTAAACCGTTTTGTTGCATTGCATTGACAAGCACTTAGAGAAGCCACTGAGTTCGTTTACGTTTACCCGGCGACCATGCGACTTGAACGAGTGCAATGGTTTACATTGAACTATTCCTAACTGATTGAAAAACAATTCAACCATTCACTTATTATTATTATGACGATGACTGAGAAATCTTACCTTACGACGACTTGTCTTCGAATATAGTTTTGCTTCTAATTTGTGGGAGTTCTGATCTTCCATGAAACTCAGTTATTTTTATGTTCACGAATCAGCGCCTGTCACGTGGTCTACTGAGAAGACTGGGTTCCAGTTTTGGTCTTGTACCACCGTTTTCGTTGATACGGGACTTTGGAAGACAAAACACCCGCGGAAACGTTTCCAAAATTTCCGTCAGTCTTGCGTGTTATCGACAGATAGGATCGAAATCCACCAATCACAGCCACTAGTGTGACCTTCAGACCTTCTTTACGTGATGCTAACGGGCTGTGATTTGTGGATTTCGATCCGATCTGTCGAGAACACGTCGAGAGACTGACGGAAATTTTGGAAACGCTTCCGCGGGTGTTTTGTTTTCCAAATCAACGAAAACGGTGGTAATAAAA
>CM042746.1:8025931-8044915 GCA_022496165.2 Catalaphyllia jardinei
GTGATCCAGCAGATCACGCGCGCGAGCGACGAAGAGCAAAGTGATCCGGCGGGAAGAAGTCTCTCACACTTGTGCCCCAACGTGGCTACCCCTCGCCTAAAATTACGCTCTGTTGTTGTTGTGCTAAGAAACTTTTCACTTCAGCGAAGTGCAATCTTACTGCAGACTGAAAGGGCGTTAAACTGTAAAAAGGAGACAAAGCTCCCTACCCCTTACCGTTTACGCCAATGACGCAGCCTATTAATTGCAGGGTGCCATCGTTTTAAAAGTTGCTAAAAGGTTTCACCTGGGTTTCACAGTTACAGCGCTTAAGGCTTCAATAACCTCTTCAACCCACCAGTTCTTTTCAATAGAGGAATTCAAAAACACAGCAAGCAGCCCCCTGATTTTCTACTTAATCCAGTTATCGCGATTCAGGTTTTATTTGCGCCAAGTTTCCATTGGTGCCTGGAGTATTTTAACAACTCTAGTCCGGTTGAGTTTGTCAGAAGATAAACCGGCGCCCTAAAAAAACAAACTACATGCATCTTATCTTTTGGACCTCTTGTTTAGCAATAGAATGACGCGACTATATAAGAACATTATCGCCCTCGCGCAGCGATATTTACTTTCCTAATCTGTTTTGCATTTGTTTAGCTTTTATTTCAATAGCAGATAAAATCCACGCACAGTATCAGGACACAAAACCAGTGCATGGAAAAAATTAAAATATACCGAGTATCTCTGCCCAAAGAATTATACTCTCAGCATCTCAGACAAATTAAAAACCTGACCTGTAATCCCGGCCGGCATAGGGCTTCTCTAAATGGTTCTGCGTTGAATTACTCAAGCCTAGCCGAGCAGAACCAACTGAACCCACAATGAAAGCATTAAAGACAGTTAATAGTGATAGTACAAAAGGGAGGTCAAAATAGTAAATCTATTATGTTCGCTCTTTGTAAAGATACGTCCTGTTGAAAATTCATGCCGGAATAACTTAGCACCAAGAGAAAATGAGGTATCATGGTCTCTTGCTAAGCAAGGCATTTTATACCAGTTTAAAAATCTGTGTCTTATAAAGTGAAAAAAACCAAGCTATAAAAATTAAAACTGACTTTTATTAAGATGAAATTCTTTGATATATAATTTTGCAAAAAGGTATTCTTTCAACTTTGGAATTATTCTCAAAAACAACAAGTGCAAGTTCAGTCCTGTGAGCTACAAAAACCGGTTCCTACAAAAAAAGGTATAAAAAGAATACCTACATTTAAACAGCAAGGCAGGATGCAAATAGTAGTTTCCATTCAAGTTCTTGTCGTTGAAAGCAGAGCGGGAAGCAAGCCGTCCAAGTTATCAAGATATAATGTTTTTCACTAGAACTGTTCACCCTTGAGTCACCGTAGGAGTTTGTTCGCTCATAACAAGAGCGACGAGATCTTTGTACGGAACAACCTCCTTCTTCTTGTCTTCGATTGGTTTTACAATCAGCTCCATTTCGTCCTCTGTCAGTCTGGAATCGCCCTTCAAGCACAGGAAAGCTCGCAGTTGTAACGAATCGATTACGCCACTCTTCTCGCGATCAAAAATACTGAAGAACTCCATAAAGTCCTCCATAACTGGCTGTGGCTTGGCTTTCATTTCTTTGTAGATGGCGCAGAATTCTGGAAACTTTACTGAGTCCCTGGATTTGTAGTCGGCCTCGAGCTTTTCTAAGTCCCCTCCTTGTGGATTCAGGCCGGCCGAACGTAGGACATCCTTGATCTGGGCAATTTCAATGCTTCCCTCCCCCTTTCGGTCAAAAAGGGTGAATATCTCTTCCAGCTCCTCTGTTTCAGCCATTTTAGATCGTCTACAGGGATTGGAGAGTTAATAGTCAGTAAATTGTCTTGTGCAATGTGAAAGTTGAACAAGGCTTCCTTCACAGAGTTGGCGCAAAATGTTAAGTGTCCCTACAGAGGAAACACCTACTATAAAACCTTAAACTTTTGTTTCTTTTGAGACCACCCTCTGGCCAAAATTACTAAAGATCCAATGAAACAGCTCGAAACTCACTTAGCTCGAGTTGGGCGCAGGCAAAATTGATTACAATGCTCTCGATTGCCGTGATTGATGGCCTAGATCATAATATCGACATTTTCAGTCGTTTGGCTTTCAAAGACTTCAGAAAGCGTCCTTTATTGTGTGGATATTAAAATATATTCATCACAGCACGGTTCAGGCAATTTATTGACAATTAGAAGGTTCGCGTGCACTTACTTATCTTATAACACCTAGTTTCAATCGACGAACTCAGCAGCCCCGTGGTGTTTTCCTTTCGGTTAACCTTCACGGGACGAAAACATTACCAAATACTGCTCCGAAAATTGCGCATCTACGATCATGCTATATATCCAAATTATAGAGATCTGCTTTTCCACAATCATTGCAACTTTAAACTCTTCTACAAGAAAACGAAAGAGTAGTAGAATTTAGCTGCAGGTTTCACACCTGTGTGGACCAAATTATGCTTGGAATGTATAATTGCGCTTTTGTGAATATTATCATGGCTATTAAACATCTTACTCGGCGTTAGAAGTTTCATATGTGAAAACTGTTTAACTTCTTCTTACCTAAACGATTATTACGAATTCTTTTCAGAGCAGTCAGCGACACAAACGAGATCACATCCCTTCAAGTCGTTAGTTTTTAACTCGTTCGAAATCTTATAAAAACTGTCGCGAACAGGTTTTTATTGTGTTTATTATTATTTAAATGCACGGTTCATTGAGTTATCTCTTAAACTTCTGAAACTTGTCATATTTATTTTGGGTACTAGTCATTCAGAGCAACAAGAAAGGCCATTTATTGTACCGTGGGACAGCGATATTGACCGAAACTGGCAAAGGTGAACATGAATTTCTGTTTTAGGCGAAGACAAAGTTATTTTGCCATGCGATCACATGGTTATTCCTTGAAAATGTAAAAAAAAATTCTTCGTTATACCTTGTAAGGTAAATTCCGAAGCTTGCATAGTACAGACTATAACACAATTTCACTGGGGTAGGGAAGTAATCGCTAGTAAACCATGAGTGGCTATTTATATATCTATTTTAAGGGCTTTTAGGTTTTTTCGGACGCTCAGTTTCGATGACCATATTAAGTAAAATTCCCGCTGTGGTAAACAAGTGGAAACCGCATCAATCCTGAAAAAAAGTACTGCAGCCTGCGTGGCAGGCGTTTAAAGGCGGAGAAGAGAAGTAAACTTGAGGCGCGACGCAGACTATACTCTAGGCATTGAACATGACTGGAAAATATGTACCGTATTTAATATTAAATTTTTTTGTGATTTGTGTACGGCGTTTATTCTAGGGTGGCGTTAATTTAAAATCCAATTTATTCCTTGCGAACATTAGAACCGCAAGAGTATTGAAAAAGCATTGAAGTGTACTCACTTTGAAGTGAAAATATTGTAATCAGAAAATTGAAGGTAAATTTCCAAAGTTTGTTTAAGCTGAACTACAGTGTATTGTTCTAGTGTTTTAATCATATTCCTAAGAGCTTCGAATGTACTCATTTTAAACATTGTTAAAATCAAGGAAAGTGATATTTTATGCTTGCCGCAAACTTAATTATTACTGCATTTGCTTTGAGTTTATTATTCGAATAAACATTTCTACTCTAAAATGCGGCGTCTATTCGAGAGCGGCGTTTAGAGTAAATGATGAAAACTGCCCTCATTGTATTGGAAGAAGTTTGGTTGGCCCAGCCAAAAAATTAATACTACTCCAAATGGTGTATCAGTTTCTACGGTAATAAATATAGGACTCAGTTGCAACTAGCCCAGTCCCCGAACGCTCCTTTCTTCCCGTCACATATAGGGGCTGAACCCGGGCGGGCGAAAGAAGAGTCTAGGATAACTTGCATGCGCATTCTCAGAACGAACCAACAAAATATTACTAGGTCCCAACCACGCTGCTCGCGTCTATGTGTCGCGCAATGCTTTTTTCAGCTCGCGCTCGCGCAATTTCTTTGACGTTGATATTGTGGTAAAAACGTAACTATCGAAATGTATGGCCATAGTTTATCGTAGTTGGCTGTACTTTTATCGCATCGACAACGAGTACACGTCATTACTCTTCTCCCAAACATGTTTTCGCATTTTTTCTGCATATTAAGCGAGTTTGCAAAAGTTTTTGAAAGGAAAGTCTGATGCGTACAAGTAGCTCATTTGCATAATGCAGCGCGTGCACTTTCAAGTCCGAGTCAATGTTTTCAATTGTCAACAAATCTTGGCAAAGATTTCTTTCGTTATCTTTGATATTGTGACAAAAAACAAATCGAATGTGGTATAACGTGGTGCTGGTGAAATTCCACTGATTTTTTTGACAATCTGAATGCAGAAATTGTTGCTTCTATATTATCATTCAGAAAATCGCGCCACAAGCCAAATCTGTAAAATACTTCCAAATATGGTTTTTCCCCCGATTTGGGAGGGGGGGGGGGGGATGGCGGCGTTCTGAGCATGCGCATGCAAGTTATTCTGGACTCTTCTTTCGCCCTCTCGGGTTCAGCCCCTATATGTGGCGGGAAGAAAGGAGAGTTCAGGGACTGGACTAAGTTGCAACCTACTCAAACCCTCTTGGGGAAGTTTCGGTTGGATTCCAGAGAGCTTACACGTGCTGCGCATTGAAACGTATAAAGTTCCTCACTCTGAGCAAATCATCTTGTCATGGGAGGGATCTACAAACTACTATGAGGATTGCCGGTTTTGGTTCTAAATTAACACGTGTTTTGATTTGCTTTCTGCATGCCAAGTTTTGCTTCCAGTTGTAGGATTGTATATTTTAATTTCCAGTCAGCAGAAAAATTAAAGAGCAGATCATCTTACAGGAAGTGATCTACATACTGAAAGCTACTGTTCGTAGAGGATTGTAATGTATTAGTTCAAGTTTGCTACGAGTTTTGTTTCGCTTTCCGCCAGGTTTTGCTTTCCGTTTAATATGGAACAGTGGATTTTTAAAATTTTCAATCGGGAGATCAGAAGAACTAAAAGTAGATCTTACAGACCAGATTTATGTAAAATTTATCTGAATAAGGTTGACTGGTCTAACCGAAATAAACTATTGAAAAGTTCCTCATTCTTCAGTTTAAACACAATTATCCCAGGGTCTCTCATCTTACCGCCCCCTGGGGCGGTTGAAGACTAGAAAACAATGATCCAGGGCTGATACTACGTAGAAAGCTTAACGGGGCAACAACACGATAGAGTCCAAACTGAACTGAAAGCCAAGAATTGCAACCGTGGACAGCTGTTTCGACCTTGTTGGGTCTCGTCAGCACGGTGTAGCAAGTTATGAAGTAATCAGCTGATCGACTGATCATCCATACCCAATAAATGCAGATGGTGATGACCTCAGACGAAACTCAAATCCAAATCTTTGCCAATTGGCCAATGTCACATGCAAAACGCGTGACAAAGGACAATACGAGAAATCCAGAATATCATGTCGTTGACACGATAAGGCAACTGCGTACACACAAACTGTCCCGCAGAAAAATCATGGCCAAACCATGTTAAAATAAGCAGTATAACGGATCTGAAAGGACCTACGGTCCCCAAAAATACTGGGCAGTTTAAACACAATGGTGTAAAGGGCCGCAAACGAAAATGCTGCCGGTTTACTTAGGATCTGTAAAAGATCTGATCAACCAGAAAATAGAAAGACTAGAAAACAATGATGCAAAGCTGATACTACGCAGAAAGTCTCAGTAACGGGCCGAGCAACGACATGATAGAGTCCAAACTGAAAGATAAGAATAGCAAGCGCGGACAGCTGTTTCGACCTTGTCGTTGGTCTCGTTAGCACGGTGTAGCAAGTTATGAAGTAATCAGCTGATCGCTTGATCATCTTTCATCTGAGACAGATGGTGATGATCTCAGGTGAAACTCTAATCCAAAACGTGTGACAAAGGACAATAGGAAAAATCCAGAACATCATGTCGTTGCCGCGATAAGGAAACTGCGGACAGACAAAAACTGTCCCGCAAAGGCATGGCCAAACCATGTTCAAAATGAGCAGCATATCGGATCTGAAAAGATCTTCGGCCCCAAAAAATACGGACAGTTTAAACACAATGATGCAAAGGAATGCAAACGAAAATGCTGCAGGTTTGCGTGAGATCTGTAAAAGATCTGATCAGCCAAAAATAAAAGAACTAGAAAACAATGATGCAAGGCTGATACTAGGTAGAAAGCTGGGAAACGACATGATAGAGTCCAAACTGAAAGCCAAGAATTGCAACCGTGGGCAGCTGTTTCGACCTTGTTGGGTCTTGTTAGCACGGTGTAGCAAGTAATCAGAAGTAATTAGCTGATCGACTGATCATCCATACCCACTAAATGCCACCGCCATCTGTATTTCAAGTTAAAGGTCATCACCATCTGCATTTAGTGGGTGTATTGATGATCAGTTGATCAGCTGATTGCTTCATTACTTGCTACACCGTGCTGACGAGACCCAACAAGGTCGAAACAGCTGTCCACGGTTGCAATTCTTGGCTTTCAGTTTGGACTCTATCATGTCGTCTCCCCGTCAAGCTTTCTACCCAGGGCGCTTACCCTTCGAAATTTTCGAAACGGGCACAAATGATAGGGAAATTTCCTGGGAAAAGTTCCAGAAAATCCGGAAATTGTTGAATTTCCGAAAAGCGAACCATTTAACCGAAAATTCCGAAGATTCCGGGATAAAAGTAAAATGGAACGGAAATTTCCAGGAAAAAATTTGGGTACACCTCACGAGGTTGTCCTCTTTTTCGGAATTTATGCACATCCCCAATTTTCTACTCAGCGCTAGCTAGTTCTTTTGGCCGCGATCACAGCTTGCTGGACATCTCATGCAAGGATGACGGTGACGCGCATTCGATAAAAGAAACACTTTAGAACCTTTCTACTTATATGTCGATAAATACCTAGCTACAGCTAAATTCGTGAAGATTGGAGAAAGCGTTTTATAAAAATAATGCCCCCGTGGTGTACTTGTTTGTTTTGCATTGGAATTGAAAGTCACGATGTCGACTTATAAGTGTTCTGTTTGTTTCTTTATTTGTGATTTAAACCTGGAAGTCAATGAAAAATTCCAAGCGAACAATTATCGTCTTCCACACTGAAAAAAGACTGTACCATTTGCCCATGGAAATTTCCGGAAATTCGCCTCGGAATTTTTGGTCGAATGGTAAGCGCCCCCAGTATCAGCCTTGCATCATTGTTTTCTACGTTTAAAACATTGTCCGCTGACCAATATATCCCACAGTAATAATTCCGCTAAGTTCGACACAAGTGCGACGTACGAATCGGCAGTCGCATTTCTACCGCACTTAATTGAATTGAATTCGACACGGCAGAAATGCAACGTATGAACCAGGCCTTAGAAAAGCGAAATTACTATTCAAAAACGCCAGTCATAGTCATAGTGCAGTTTTAGGCGAGTAAGTTACTCGCTGAAGACTACACGTGGTATCAGTTTCCTATTGCCCTTTCAATTTGAGTTCTGGCCGTCTTTGACAGGTTTCGTTTCCGGTTATTAAAGAAATGTGTATTTTTAACAGCCAATCAGAGTGGATAAGATTTGACAGGACAGAGTGGCGCGAAACAGCTGCTATTCACGCATGATCACCCACGCGTCGGATTGTATGACAAAACAGCCCTGTAAATTATGTTTCCTACTCTATATTATGTGAAACAACTTTGAAGAAGAAACACTCATTTATGTTCTTTAGTGTAACATCTCGAACGTGGAGAAATTTTGACCATAAAATTACTCACGATTTAAGTCGTATTTTCCGATTATCCTAATGAATGAATATTACCATAACAAAAAGGCCACAAGACACTAGACACGGCTGATGCAATATTATGATCGCTTTCCTCGTACAAACACTTAAAACTGCAAAGAAATGATTGGCTCGTAGTAAGAGCAAGAAAGCCCCCAATGACATGACAAGAAAAGTTGTGGTTCAAGATGTGCGGTTACGAGAGGATATTGCTTCTGAAAATCGGAGCTTGATCGGTTATATAGATTCTCAGATCACTCAAATAATCTCTCTTTTCATGCGAAAAATCTCCTATGACGTTAGAAAGGCTGAAAATTTAAAAACTATTTTCTCGCTTTACAACTGACACAATAATCACTGAATGTCAACAACTGTCGTGAATTCTTATTGGTTGATTTTTTTCCCTCGGTGGTTTCATCATTCAGCTGTTTACATATCACGCTTTGAGCACATGCAACAGTCGGGTTTAAAACTTAACCATAGCGACACCGGTGATTTTACAATTGGTTCTCCCAGCCCGAAGACAAGGTTAGCTCAGGAGTAAAAACCTAAGTAGGTATTCAAAAATCCTCATAAATTCAGACGTTATTTAGATACCAAGAAAGAGTAAAATAATTAATACGAAACACGCCGGTTTTACATGGGCTCGAACATTAACCGGATGTTAAATAACTTGAAATTTTTCGCTTTGATTCCCAGACAATTTTACAGAGGTGTGCTGAGTTCTCGCGAAGAGATGACGGAGAAAGAACAAGCTACCGTCGACATCAAAGGTGCTACGTATAAAACGGTATCGACAGTGGCAATGTTAGCTACAGATGACGAAGAACACAAGGGCCGAGCGGAAATTATCGAAGCCGAGAAAGTGCGACTTGGCTGGGACAACAAAGTCCAGTTCCTGCTCTCGGCGATTGGTTTTGCTGTTGGATTAGGAAATGTTTGGAGGTTCCCTTGGCTTTGTCAGAAGAATGGAGGAGGTAGACAAAATTATATTTTTCAATTATTCTTCCCTTTTGTCTACTCTATCATTTAATATTGAAAGTGCAGTTTTCAGGTTTGCTCGCGTTTACAATAATTTCTCACTGTCTCTGTGAATTAAGGCAAAGAGCCAACAGAACATTATCTCAATGGTGTAACAATTCAGGAATCCTCTTCCTGCTTTCTCGTGTCTGGCTTTTACAAGAATAATCCGTTTATTTTATGCTAAATCCTATCGCTTAAGACCCTCTCATTAGTTTATCTGATTAGCTAGTGATTTGGATCTCAATTTCTGAGAGCGTGTTACAAAATGTTCTAAAAACTCTAATATTGAACGAAGTACCAGGCGCTATCACAAAAGATTTTTAACGATAATTATTTTTAGCAATTTTGGTGATATTTAGTCCTCAAGAACAAAAACATATAAGCAATGGGAAGTTTCAAGATTAATCAGTCTTTCTTTCAGGAGTTCCTTCCTCAGTTTGGTGTATTAGACATTGAATTGGAAAACACATTAAAAAAAGATTCATTTTTCAGCAGTTTCCGTCACTTAGAAACAAAATAGGAACAAAGGTGAAGCCGTTAAACAAAAGAATTTTCACACCTTAAAGATCAAACATCAGTTATATATGACAGCACAATGAAACTCCAATCGACATGGTTCGTTTCCATGAAGAGTAATACAATTTACAAGGTGATCAAAGTTAAATTCATGCAAATAACACAAGCAAGTCTTTCAACAGGATTTTCAAGAGAGAACTTGCCTTTTCGTTTCCTAAATGAATCGACACGTTTTTTAATCCTATTGTGAAAAACATGTTTGCAACGAATACTCAAAAATTCGGCCTCTCGAGGACCAGGTACTAGCCCGTAAACATCAATCATAAACTCAATGTTCACAGCGAGACTGTTTTTTCACGGGGCTGTGAAAAAAAGAAAAATTAATAGGGTAGTTTACATGAAAAGCAAGCAGCAATCAACAACTCGCTATCTCATATGTTTCAAAAACAGAAAAATACACTGAAACAACAGTTTACTTATCGCGATTTATAGAATCGGTTCAAAATCCTGGCATAAAAACTAAATTTATCCCTGTTTTTTTGTTGTAGCGGTATTTGGACCAGCTCCCAATTTTCGTCTGACCCTTTCCGCTTTAGGTCAGTTATAGTACGTAAATATATAGTGGCGAGGTATTAGACGAGGTCTTAAAATCTGCTGGATTATCTTACATTATCATTGTTTTGGTCGCAGAGTTTTTTTTTCTCTTTTTCGTTCGGTCAGACTTGATCACGGAAGACAAATGAAGAGAGACTCAGTCCACGTCGCCTTTGAAGCTGAGTTCCACTGAAAGTTCAACAGTCCAAAATGAAACTCGCTTATGGGGCGTAAAATTGATGAAAAACTTGGCGGTCTCCAGACAATTATTCTGGTTGGTGGGATTTCTAGGTGGAAAAAGTACATAAATAGAAAAAAAATGTCAGTGGTGTTAATCGGTGAACAAATTTTTCCTGTTTTATGAAAATAATCAAAAGGAATTTTTGGTCGCCTTATCCTGTTATCGTTTACGGAAAAAATGTTTGATGTTAAAACAGAAAATAGCGATAAACAGGGAAGAGAGGCAAGGGTTAAGAAGCTTTAAAAGCATCTAAACGAAAAGGGGAAATTGAGTGAAGAGCAGATTTGCGGGGAAATTTGTGCCAACAAACATGGAAAACTGAAGTTTCAGGAAATCCAGCAAAATCCCCTCTTTAGTGAATTTGAACAGTGTTCGCAAGTATTTTTGCCTTTTCAGGGTGAAAGCATTGGGCAAAATATGAAAGTTCATTTATTCATTGCCTTGCATGACATCAAGATGTTTGCTTTTTAGATTTACAGTACTTTCGCCCAAATGACAAGATATGACGTTTTTCAGTTAAAAACACTTTAAAGATTTCACACAGGATGTGACTTTTCAAAGAGTGTGAAAACTGTGTTTCCGTTGCCGTATTGTTTAATGTCAATTTTTCACAGCTAGCCACGGAAACCTCTGTGAACCTCCAAAATAGTTGAAAAGCAATTTAGAAATACTGACAAATGTCTGAGCTAATCAGCCATTAGTATTTCCATCCCTGGCAGCATTTGGAAATTTTAGTTAATCAGCAGCCGGCTATGAGTGGGCAGAACACAAAATGATTTTTTTTTCGAAGATGAAAACAACAGGTCGGAAGAGCATATCACGCTTTAAAATATTCACCATATTTTAATAATATTCACTTTCGTTCGGCTTTCGTTTAAAGATAACATCAATTCTCGTTAATATTTAAGAAAATTGATCTTGAAACGAAAGCCCTTGTGTATCGGATGCGATTATAAACGCATTGTTCCTTTTTTTCTTCCTTTTCTTTTTACCTTCTCTCTTTCTAATAAATTTGTCTTCTCTGGGTTGAATAAGAAAAACGAAAAGGCAAGAAAACTGTACGAAAGAGAACATGTTGATAGCCGCCGAAGAAGTGTAATGAAAGAAAAAAATAAAAAAAATCATTAATGAAAAAGAATCATAAAATACGTCTTTAGGGAAAGTTCATTTAATATGACAAAAAGGGGGGGGGACGAAGATATTGAGGGGAATGGCTCCGAAAATTTTTAGACCCCTAAAGGGGGGGGGCTCTGAAAAATTGTTGGGCTAGGAGGGGGCCTCCGAAAATATGTATACTTCAAAACCAACACCTGACATCGTCATACAGATCGGATGGTTTTCAACTCAACAATTTAATGACCTGTGCAACTCAGCTATATCACGTGGTTTACCGATATAACAAATGTAGTCTCAGTAATTGATCTAAGAAGCTTTAAAGCACTGTCGTAATTAATTAATATCAATAATTTACACTCTTGTTCATCCCAAAAATTCTTTAGAAAATTTCAAAAATTAGAAATTCTCAAACTTTTTATCAAAAATCTGCCACCGGGAACGATATCGGTAAATATATCTAATACAGTCTAGCGATCGTTTTTTAGGACAGCAAAGGAATTGAAGGAGGAAGGGGGGCTCTGGAATTTTTTCCACTACTAAGGAGGAACTCCTAAAAAATTGAACCGCTAGCGAGGGGGGACTGCTAAAATTACAAGCTTTGAGTTTCAATATCTTCATCCCCCCTTGTCATATTAAATGAACTTTCCCTGATCGAAATCACTCTAATTGATCTAAGAAGCTTTAAAGCACTGTCGTAATTAATTAATGTCAATAATTTGTTCAGAACCTTTCATAAGGACTTTGGCAACGGAAATAGCTGTTCTACTCGGCTGATTCTCGACATGTGTCCATCACTGCAGTTTTCTCGACAGCAACATGTTTTTTTTTTTCTTCTTTCTTGGCTAGCATTTTTGTGTCCACTTAAATGCAATATTTTCTTTGAGTTACACAAATTCGGTCTTATATCTTTTTTGGAAATAGCTCGTTAAAATCGTAAAATAAAACATTCTGAGTTTACTTTCAAACGATTTAAAACGGGGCGCTGTTCAAGGAATGCAAGAGTAACACGGAAGAAAGTAGAAAGCAGAAAAAATGCAATGGAAGGCATGCGACCGCAAAGCACTTAAGTTGTGGTGGCGGTTGCGTTTTTTAGTTTTGGATTTTGGTTTTAATGAACTGCAAGATTTGCATATCTCCTCATTAAAAACTAAGAACCAACTGTGTACTTGAATGACGTGTAACACGGACAGCAGGCTTATAAGTAAAAAGGCAGAAAAACTGAAATAGGAAAAGCATGTTACTGCAAAACACATTTGTGTTCAAAGAATAAGTAATGGTAATAGGACTGAGTGGAGACCAGTTCGGTCAGTAATCATACGAGTGATAACAAATTCGGACGACCGCGAAGCGGGGGTCTGATTTGTTCATCACGAGTATGATTACAGACCGAATTGGACGACATGAAGTCTTATTACCAATTAATCATAAAAATTGCAATTTTAGAGAAAAGAATAGCCAAGTTATGAAAGAAGGGGAAAATTCGCTTTAAAATACCTACAAAGGAGATGAAAAACCTCCTACAGGTAATTACGGTAGGCGCCCAAAACACAAAAGCAAGCGCGCGCACTCACGCACGCACGCACGTCATTACAACTTTGAATGTGATTGGTTGATTAAACTACAACTTCGAATGTGATTGGCCTATTGAACTGTCCGATAACAAACTGTCCAATAACAAAGTGTTCGATAACAAACTGTCCGATAACAACTTGGCAAGTGAATTAGTGGAAAAATAGGAGTTTTTTGAACCAATGACAATCGAGGAAATTGTAATTTTTATGATTAACAGTAATAAACGGCACATTCCCTAAAACTAGTACCAGAATCCCCTTCACACGGAATGACTTCAACATGAGGTGGCCTTAGTTGTTTTCTTCTAAACCGGTTCATGGCAGCCTAATTCATTCTATTTATGTCAAACATCGGCAGGTATAAAATGCACAAATGAAGAAGTTTATTAAATCTGGCCTGACTACTCCACCTATTCACAGATCTGATATCACATCATAAAAGCAATTTCTTCCTGAAAACCGAGGAACACCAGTTTTCAGAAATAAATTGCTTTTATGATGTGGTGTGTGAATAAGTCTTGTCCATTATTAAAATGAGGAATTTGGGATGAAGACAAACAAATAAGAAAACGTGAATATAAAATCCACTTCGTACTCGGTGGTTAACCGATCGATATAGGATATTCTGTTATTTGACTCCTCCCTTACGTTGGTAGCAGGAATAGGGAAACTTGGGACAATTTTCCATCCCCGTCAAATGCTCTGAAGAAATTACCGATTAACGCGGGTATAGCGGAAGGTATGCTTTGCAGGCTTCGGTTTTAACAGTGCTCTTTGGAATTTTTCCAAGCACAGTGTTGAGTTTGGGTTCTTGGATCCTGACCGTAACTTTTGAGGCTTTTGGAGATAATTAGGTAAAAAAAAGTTAGGGGGATACCGCATATTTTGGGGGAAAATCACTGGGTTATGGATTATTTTTGATAAGATATCCTGAGATTTGACAATGTGTGAAATTGGAATTAACGGGATATTTAAGAAAAAACATAGAAGGATATAGAATGCTCAACCCGGCCGGGGCCCCCCCCCTCCCCCTGATAACTGGACCCTCAATTGTAATAGTTCTCGCTGTGTTTTCTTGTAGGAGCTTTCCTCATACCGTACTTCGTGATGCTCATCTTTGAAGGAATCCCAATCTTCTACCTGGAACTCAGCATTGGGCAGCGACTTCGCCAGGGATCTATTAACGTCTGGAGTACAGTATGTCCTTACCTGGGAGGCGTGGGCATTGCAACGACAGTAATTTGCATTCTAGTTGGCAGCTACTACAACGTTGTGATTTCCTGGGTGTTGTTCTACTTCTTCAACTCGTTCCAGTCTCCTCTTCCTTGGGCCGAGTGTCCAAAGGTGTCAAGTTACAACAGTGAGCTGAACACCACTGAGCTGACAATACCCAAAGAATGCTCCGGGAGTAGCCCCACTGCGTACTATTACCACCGCGAGACGTTGATGCACGCTAACAGGATCGAGGAAAGCGCTGTGATAAACTGGAAGTTGGCGGTGGCCTTGGTGGTGGCCTGGCTGCTAGCGTACCTTTGTATCATCAAGAGCATTCAGTCATCTGGAAAGGTATGTTTAAAAACAATTTAGTTTTTGCTATTTGAATTTATCAAGAGAGAATCGAGGAGGATAACGAGTGCAGCCTCCAGTAGACAGAGACATTGTGCATGGGTAACCTTCCAAACTGAGCGCACCTTTAATTTCTTTGTGTTAAAATTACTAAAACAGCTATGGTGAAGCGATTGCCAGCAACAAAAATATTGGCTGATCTAAGTCGCGTGCATCATTCATAAACCTGAACGGCAACAACGTTTTGTGTACAAAATAGCTTGTAGAAATAATAATCCTGTAGTGTGCCATTCAGTAGCAAGCTCTATCATTTCTTCACAGGTGGTCTACTTTACGGCGACATTTCCTTACGTGGTACTGCTCGCATTCTTCATCCGGGGTCTTCTTTTGAAGGGCTTTGAGACAGGAATTATTCACCTGTTTACTCCAAAGGTATGAAGTCTTTATACACCTGCCTGTAGTGTCCAGACTGGGATGTGTGACCTTAATTTGTAGAGGCAGGTAGACGCGATAGAACTTGAAGTCCACTCTCCCTCTCCAGAAAGTCGTGTTGGTCTGTACATGTGTTAAGAAGCCTTTTTTTACCAACGAAGAAAGGCAGTTCGAGGCCCTTACATTCCTTGACAAGATCGATTGATTTAAACAATGTTAAATCATAGAGCTAGAAGCCGACTGCAGTTCTTTCGTTATCTCTTAGGAGTGGAAAAATTATCTGAGCACCCGAGCCAGACACAACTCGATGCGATACGGGTTGGGGGACAGGTTCGGCAGTATGAGCTGTTTAAAAGCCCTGCTCTATGAGACCAACCTGACAAGGCCAAATTATGGGCAATCCATGTCCACTTCCCTTTTTTAACATCTTGTAACCCATCATAAGTCATTGTTTCAATCAATAATTAGTTTAGAGAGAGGCACCTGTAGGAAAGATAGGTATTTCAATACTTGGTTCCTTTTAGGCCCACAATAAGCCCTTTCATGGTATCAAAACTTTCAGATCATGATTTTGGACAAACCTCTTGAACCATGACTCAAAACGCATACAGAATTCGTTGATCATCTTGCGATATCTTTCAATATTTCAGCGGGATCGGTCTTTTTGGTATAACCTTCGTTTGCCTTGAAGTTAACTGAACATCAATTGACTTATCTGGAAACATTTCCACGCTGCAAGGTCATATCTTAGTTTGCATTGGACTCGCTGATTACAAATTTTCGGTGCACTTGTTAAGACAATCGACTGGTTTTCACGAAAGGGCTTGTTGTGATAAAAAGGAATAGACAGACAGGGTAAGATGATCAATACAGAATGGTGTACACACTGATGATCTAACGGTTAATCTTTGTTATGAGTTGACTACTAACGTCTAACTGCAGCCAAGGCTTCTGCAATTCCAGTGCAGTTTAATTATCTCCATGATGCACTCCATGGAATACCACTATTGGGACGCGAAGAAACCTGGGGCTAGTCTCATCTTACAAGGTCTAGTGGGACCGCTAGTGGGGACAGTATGAATTCTCATCTTTCCCCTGTCTCCAGTATCAGTCCCACAAAGGACTGTTAGATGAAATTCACTCCAGACGGTTCCCGTTTCTGACTGGCAAATTATGGACAGCGTAAGTATGACTCATGTCAGTGGCGTCTGCAATTCTAATGCAGAAAGGTGCCACTTTTTGGTGACAGCAGGCTAACTTTACGCAGCCCGACTCTGCAATTCAAATGCAGCACAACGGAACTTCCCATACACGAGCTCTTCCAAAACTAAAAGGCTAAAGTTTGGTTTCCTGCAATTCAAATGCAGTTTTCTTTCATCGACGCACTGACTCTCATTGACAAATTTGTTGCTCAGTCTGGCACTATTAGTGATAAGGGCAATCGTTTCCCAACAGACCACCCCATGATCTACGTTTAGGTGCCTGGACACTTCTGCAATTCAAATGCAGTCTAGAGACTGCAGGTGTTGAGAAAACGTTTCATTTTTGTCGGATTGCTTGGTGACTGTAACCCTGCAAAAGGAAACAATCCGATTTCATTTATAATTCATTCGGGAACAACGGTGAACTCCCCTGGCGTTGAAACCACATCATGCTCTAAAAGTGCCATAATATTCAACTTTCTGCAATTCCAATGCAGTTTTCAGACTTGTGAAAGGGTAAACAAAATCAGACTTGATAAAGATATTGTAAATATTGGCAGACGCCTTGTTCATGCAGCGTTTAGGTTCTCGCAATTCCAATGCGAAGACTAAGACTGATTTCATCGTTCAATCGCTCCAAATTCGGCTTCTGAATTCTGCAACTCCAATGCCTTAAGACCTAGCAATTTTTTTACGTCTGAAGAAATTAAGGTTTACTGTAACAATCGCTCGAAATAACTCCACGAACAATACAAGATACGCCGGCGAGACGTGGCCAGGAAAAGACACGAGCCAAACAGATTAATATGTACCTAGATACCTGCCATCACTGGGAGAACTGCAAGAAACCTTAACATGGCTTGCAAACTGCTCCACCAGCTAAACATATGCAATTCCAATGCATTAATGCACTAAAATGACCAAAGACACTAATTCACTTTCATGCTTCAAATGTAGAGACGCAAGATGGAAATGCTGTCGGTGACAAAGTGAAGATAGCCTCCGAGATTTCAAATCGAGGTGGGCATGACTTGAAGAAATACGTAAGAAATGTCTCTGAATACGGTAACAGCACTCATGTAAACAACTAAATCTGTAGTCTGTATTGAACAATTTCCCGAGAGACCCGAACTGATTGCTGTGCCAACAGAGCTCAGAGTCAGTTTCTAATAAACGTGCAGCGTTCTCGAAACGTTGGTTTTCATTTTAAACAAGAAAATCATCGCGGCTGATGCAACAACAACACGCACTTTCTTCATGAACCACTAATATTTAAAATTATATAATAGTAATACATCATTAAAACCAAAATAAAGCAAAGCGTTATGCTATTTGCTGCGCTTCGTGCTTAGTGACACAAGCCGGAATTTTCCAACAGCAGTAATTCTCCACACGCTGATTTTAAACCAAACGGATGCACGCGATATATAATTTAAACACATATTTCGTGTTGTTTGCTGAACCTTGACTCCAGCAAACGCAATCATTTGAAAATACAGTAGTTCTCAAAACACTGGTTCTCTATAATTAACTTTTCACTTGCACTACGATAAAATACCATAAATGCTGATCGCTGCGCCTTGTGCCCAGTGACAGCTATCAATCAAACGCCCAGTAGTTCTCAAAACACTGGTCTCCTATAATAAGAAAATAATTTGAGTGCTGATCGCTGCGCCAAGTGCCCAGTGACAGCTGCCAATCAAGTGCCCAGTAGTTCTCAAAACACTGGTTTGCTATAATCAGAAACTGAAATTAAATGATTGAATACTGATTGCTGCGCCAAGTGCCCAGTGACAGCTGTCAATCAAATATACCCAGTAGTTCTCAAAACACTGGTTTAGTACCAAATGTATAAAATATATTTGAATGCTGCATGCTGCGCCATGTGCCTAGCGACAGCTGTCAATCAAAGACCCAGTAGTTCTCAAAACACTGGTGTAACAATAAATTTACCATCCTTTGTTCTACTACCTATCAAAGCCGAGCACTTATAGAATATAAAATATGTTTGGGCTCACTGCTGCGTCCTGCACTCAGTAGGAGTTTCCATTCATTTGGACAGCTGTTCTCGAAACACTGTAACCTAATGCACGATAGCCGCAAATTTAACATTTAACCATTGTCAACCAAACCTGATGAGTCGAGTTAAATCTAATGCTCATTAGTTAAAGATTACTCAAACTAAATAATAACGTCCAGCATAATACAGTGTTGTTGATGATCATAAAATACTAACTTTAAACTCGTAGTTAAAAGGAATTCACACCAATCTTAGAACCTGCTTGATACTGATCTCTGCGCCTCGAGCCCAGAAGACATGTGTCAGTCAAAGCAGGAGTCAGGAGTTCTCGAAACACTGATGTCTGTTTTCATCAACAGTGGGAAAGACTTCTGGACCCACTTGTATGGCTGGATGCAGCTACACAAATCTTCTTCTCTTTGGGTCTGGCTTTTGGCACTATGGTTGCTTACGCCAGTTACAATTCCATTCACGAAAACACGTTGCGTGACGCCGTTACAATTTCTGCGGCTAACTGCATGACTTCCTTGTTTGCTGGGATTGTTGTTTTCTCCATTTTAGGATTCAGGTAAGAACACGATCACTGCTTAATCCGACACCTAATGATATTCATCCTATTAAGGAGAAAACGATATATGTTCTGGCTAAAATAAGGCGGTTTGCATTGTACTGTATAAACGCTTCTACCAACACTTTGGGAACACGGATGCAACCAAAACTGTTAACGTTTAGGACACAAGAAAAACGTCGTACATTTTATTTGAGAACAATTCTTATCTGTTCAAAACTTAATTGTCAAAAAAGGAAAAAATTGTTCAAAGCAATTTTGATGCTAGCGAAAAATACCTTATCTCCATGACAACATTGAAAACCACGTTGTAAGCGCACCAACTTAGCATCCAGCGCCCTCTCAGG
>CM042746.1:8044925-8084308 GCA_022496165.2 Catalaphyllia jardinei
TGAAATATTTTCTTGCCCTTGAGAAGGCTATGGTCACCTTATGCAATATTTCCCTTGTAAAGAGACACCCCCAACTAACAAGTCTTGAATGTTGTAAATAATTTCCGTGCACGGCGTAGATAACCAAGCGTTATTTCGTAAAACGCATCAACAGAGATGAAAGAATGTAAAATGTCTAAAATATCTGATGAGAACACGTCTAAAATGCCACAAAAGTTCAAGATACCTTAAGCTCCATCTCGGGATTGACGATCTAACCCATTGCGTAATGTGCATCTAACAGAATATTACCTTTGAAGAGTCAACAAAGCTTAAGCATCTAAATGGGAGTGGTTAATAAAAATACTAAACAATTATTGGATGAGGTTGAGCATTATATCATGAATTATCAAAACCGAGGTCTGTGTTATCCAGATAACACAGACACGAGGTTTTGATAATTCATGATATCATGCGAAAACCAAATTCAATAATTGTTTTATTATACATTTTTTTAAACAATAGGCATTCTTTAGGCGTTCAGCCATTTTGTTTCTGAGGAGAACACTCCAAGGGGCTTGGTACCCAGGCAGACGTTGAACTTGACATGATAAATGCAATATCTGCAGCAGATACTGCATTTATTATGCCAAGTTCACAAGCTATTGTGAATTGAATGAATGCTCTCGACCAATCCGGTTTTTCATAGTGAGTCTGATGTATAATAAATATGCATATTGGGTCGGAGTCATTTTCCATTCCATGAACAGTTAGTTTATAAAGGAACTGAAGAAGAAAAATGGAAACAAGGGTTTACCTTATATCTTTTCACTTGGAAAATGGAATTTGGTTCACTAGAACTGGGAATCACAAACCTAAAAATGGAAATGGGATTCGAATTAGAACTGGGATTTGGGCAAGATATAGGCTAGAAAATGGAATTTGGTCAGAATGTGGGCTGGGAAAGGGATTTGTACCTTCCTCCTTTCCTTGACCTTCACTTGTGCTAAACATTCAGAGAAATTGACCAATGTATGCACGAATACAAAGGCCATGTACCAAACTTCATAGCGGATTACTATAGACTTACAAGTCGTCTTTGAAGTTGAAAAAGCAACTTGTTATTCGTGCGTATTGTAAAATGAGTTTACGTTTTTACAGAGCAACATACATGATGGACAACTGTGAAGCAAGTAATGCGAGAATCTTGGAAAGCCTCAACACAACCCTTCACACGCTGAACACAACAGGGTTGTCCTCACTTCATGTTGAATGGCTGAAAGGCAACACCACAAACAATATCACAAGTGGACTTCAAAAATGTGACCTGGAGACTTTCCTCACAGATGTACGTGTAGATTTAGACAGTTTTAGCATGCATGCTCGATGGTTTGTGCTCTACTAATGAATATCAGCATTTGACCACAAATTGCACGCAGGACAAAATATTTTAACTTTGTTTTAAAAGATTTCGTTGATTACTATTACCAAAGCGTTTGAGGAAATCCGGGAAAACATCAAGAGCGAGAAGGAAAAGACAAAAAGAAAGGCAAGCACATTACCGTTCTACAATTGCACGCATGATGTCAGCAAGAGAAAGTTATTGGAAAGCCTTATTAAGTTAGGTCCTAGGTAAGGCACCAGTTCCAGTAATGACGCTTCTTAAAACGCTATCAGTGAAGTAATGGTTGTTTTTGGCTACTGTGTTTTTTAGGTTCCAAACAAAGAAATATTAATGTTTATTTTTGTGGGCACTTTCAAGGGCTTTTGCAAAATGAAGCATCAGAAATTATACAACCTGAACGTTTATCCAACAGGCAGCAAGTGGTCCAGGACTGGTGTTCATTGCATTCACTGACGCCATAAATCAAATGCCCGGTGCAACCTTCTGGTCCATCATGTTTTTCCTGATGCTTCTGACACTCGGCCTTGACAGCTTGTTTGGAGCTCTAGAGAGTGTTACAACAGCCTTGAAAGATGTCAGAGGTTTTGGCAAGCTCCGAAGGGAAATTTTATCTGGTGAGCATAGTATAAAGTCAGAGTCCTCTTTCCATAGAAGCCATTCAAAAACGTAGAACGCCCCATCTACTATCTTGAGGTACATTTTGCAAAAATTGGAAAAAGGAGGGCGTAATTCCCGTTATCTGGACTGGCTGGTCTAAAGACAGTTAATCTGTCTCGTAAATCATGATTGTAAGGTAAAAATCCACTACGATATTGGCACTAATGAAACACAACAGCAACGTCTTAGATGTTGTGGTACCAGCTCTGAACTCCAACTTTCCCTCGCTGGTTTCGATTGACTCCATTGGACGAGAGAACGGGATATACCTCTGGTCTTATTCAAGATTGCGCGAACAGGTGCGTTTCTTTAAAAAAATCCAAGGTTCATTGGATTCTTAAATCCGAAAGAATCCGAAAGAATCCGAAAAAGGATTTTGCGTTACTTTACTTAACAGATCAATCCAAGATCTTTCGGATCATGGTGCGATAAAAGAACCGAAGAATCCACTTCCAGAGTGGATTATCCTGTTCCCTTGACGCACAATGATCCGAAAGATCTTAGACTAATCTGTTTAGTAAAGTAACGCAAAATCCGTTTTCAAATTCTTTCGGATTTAAGAATCCAATCTTGGATTTTCTTAAACAAACGCACTCTGAGTTCTGTTGAATTGACGGATTAGATTAACGTGTTTACATCCTAGTTGCACCCAATTCAGACTACGAGATGATTCATTTGGGAGGTTATAACTGTGTAATTTGCCACACGCAACTGATAGCAGGGGAGTGTGTGCAAACAGAACAAATGTAACCTCCCAAATGACACTTTATTAGATCTACTTTACTGTATGGACCCGGAATGGTGCAGAGAGATGTGACATGAATGTGGCATGGATGGTGCCGCACGGTATAAGATCGAGCCTGCCGACCATTTTGACCAATCGTACAATCACTAGAATCGTATGGGGCTTTTAATACTTGTGCAATGCGTATTAATTAGTGAAATAATCTTACGGAAATTGTAAATATTTTTTCAGGGCTTTTGTGCATCACCGGGCTTTGTATTGGCCTTCCCATGGTGACATATTCTGGTGAATATGTCCTTCAGATGTTTGACAGCTTTGCAGGCAACCTTCCCCTCCTGCTCATTGCAATGTGCGAATGTGTTGGTGTTTGCTATTGCTACGGCATCAAGAGGTAGGCTCGATTGACGTCATATTAGTGGTAGGCGGTTTAAAAAGAGTTTAATTACAGGGTCAGGTCTCAGAAGGCTTAGACAGGCTTTGCACTTTATTAGTCTCACTGCTTCACTGGTAAGAAAATTCTACTCTGGAATGAAAAGAAACTTAAGAAACAATTATGCTAGTCTACGTAAGTCAGTATCTACTCCGGCGGCAGTTATTGTAAAATATGAAGTAGTGACTTATTACTTGATACTTCTCTTCGGTTGCTTCTGTTCATTGTCAAGGTTTCTCTGTATGATTTCAGTACGATTTCAGCGCATCTTGCTGGGTCCAACACGATTATGAACGGTCTATCAAATCAAATACTGAAAACGAAATTTCTCCGGAATTAACTTTTTTCAAGTGGCCGTTTAGATCCTTGGGTCTTGAAGGTTCTTTGCAAAACCACACCCATTCAAAACATTATCTCCTGGCCAGTTATTCGTTAGTTGATCTTTAGGTGACCTTACTTTTCTTACGTCCACAGGTTTTCTGATGACATAGAGTACATGACTGGGAGCCGACCAAGTCTCTTTTGGAAAATCTGCTGGATGTTCATCACACCAGCTGCGATGTTAGCAATCCTGATCGCCAGTATCGTCCTCATGTCACAGGGGAAAGCTTCTTACTATGCCTGGAACGAGGGCAAGGTATGAAAGCCAAAGAGTTTGATTGACTAATTGGAAGATTTTAAAGTCCCTTGATCGTCTGGTTGAAATCGCCGGATATTGATTCAGGAGGTTACCTTATATTGAGTGGATTTTCATAGTAATTTAAAAGGAGCTTAACTTTTCATCTTTCTCTTTTATATCCTTTCAAGATATTTAATACCTCTTAACTGATTACATGATACAGAGCAGTTTCAATTGAATGTCCGGCAAAAGTAATCAAACAATTACATTGTTTTCGTCTTAACCACGATTTGAGATTGGCTAAGTTGTTTAATTGGTAAGCAACTGGTGTGGGTTTGGTTTACGACACTCAAATAAACACCGTTCTAATAAAGAAAATTACTTAATTCTGATTGGTTGAGAGCAGTGAAGTTGAAGTGTAACACCAGTGCAAAAAGTGCAACACCAGTGCAAATTACTCATCGTAATTCTGGATTATGATTGGCTGAAAGTCAATAGGAAATTTTCTAAGCCAATGATATTACGTAAAATGATAACGAAGATTTTGTGCGGAAAATTTGAAAAAAAGGTTTTCCGAATGAGAAACAATAGCTTCAAGGAAGATCTTCCGGCACTTCCTCGACGTGAATTTCTTCATGTTTATATTATTAACAAGTAATCATACGGTTTTTCTCGTTCAATTTGGAATTAATTTGCCCTTATGAGTTTTTCAAAAAGCTGAAATTGCACTCGCCGAAGCGGCTCGTACAATTTCAGCTTTTTGAAAAACTCACTCGTACAAATTATGTCCAAATTGAACTCGAAACCGTATGATTACCTATACTAAGTAGAGACTTTATGGCGACTTCATAAACTTTCTTCACTATTTTCCTTTAAATCTAAATTATGATTGAGTGCCATCTCGTTGTTTCTCTGTTTCTTCACCAGGCCTCGTACGAGAAAGTCCCTTACCCCGACTGGGCCGTGTTTATTGTTGTCGTCCTTGTTCTTATGTCGGTCGTGTTCATTCCTGTCGTCGCCATTGCTCGCTACTTTGGCCTGGTTAAATACAAGCGGTTGGAAGCTGTTCCACTGAAAGAAGCTGAAATAAGCCCCCATGCGAATGGGATTGAGGACACTAACGTTTAACGTGACACAGACATTACGTATTTTGCTCAGATCTTACAATAAATGGAGTATCACACGATTTAAGTATATATTATCATTAATTATCATATTCATAAGAGGATAAATGTTATGGAGATGTTATGTCTTGTTAACAAATCAGTCTTAACTTAATAACAATAATATTTAAAAGTACTTTGAACTAAGGTCATAGCGGTTTTCACTTGAGAGTCGAAAGCAATTTGCATTTGCTCTGGTTTTGCTTTACCAATTAACTTTGAGTGATTGGCTAAAAACTTGCGCCACATTCTCATCCAATCAGAGGAGACCCCCAACCAATCGTGATTCGCTCACACAGGTTTTCCCGCGCTTCGTATCCACAGCATACAATTGCTTTGAGTTTTGAATGGTTCCCTGATTTTTCTGCGCGGTGTTCTTTTTGACTGGGCAGAGTGATCATTTAGTTTATGTTTTGCGACGATCAATTGAAAACCGCTCTAATTGTCTAACAAGTAGCCGTTATAAACTAGTCAAAGTAAAAAGAGTTAAAGATAAAGTTATTTTGCAAGAAGGCTTTTAAAAACCTTTTTGGAATAAAAAGGTTTTTTATTTTCTTATTGTTTGTTCTCCGTAAATGAAGTCTTCGTTGCGATAGAAAAAGCCTTGTTATTTTTGTATGATTAATGACGTTAATTAAAATTAATTAGTTAAGTTATAATTAATCAGTTAGATTGTTGTGAACATAAAGCTAAAAACTAGCATTTACACAGATTGACTCGACAATTAGCATAGCACATTGCCTCGCAAATTGACTAGTAGTTCTCTAAAAGGCAAGTGTCACTTGAAATCAAATTAAAATTCTTAGTGATATTTTCAGTAGGCAGTCTTGCATAGAGTATTCTAAATAAAGGGGGTAAGTTTCTAAAGAAACTGGGGTGCTGCGTCGGTGGGGAGTATTACAAGATAATTTGGTTTTATCAACTGGGTTGATAATGCGAATTGGCCACTGTCTAATCTCTCTACGGTGACCAGTTCATATCAACCCAGTTGATGAAACCAAATTATCGAGTGTTCTAAATACTTTGACGACACTCTATCGCCTTATTATCACCGGTTTGGACAATTTCGACTTTCTTGGAGTTGTATCAATTTTCGTGCTAGTTTGAAAATCCTATGACATCAACAACTTTGAAATACAGTAAAATCATGTAAGTAGTATAGGCCAATGACACTGGCCTTTACAGCATCAGTGCGTCGTGTGTTGACTCTGACACTGTTTTTAGTACTCTCTGTCAAAAAGACGTTTTCACTCACTTACCTAGCATCTAATAACCGAGGTCTTACACAATGCAAGTTACATAAAGGAAAACTGACCATAAACTTCACATCCCAAAGGGGGAAGCTTCCATGTAGTGAATGGTGGGATCCATTCATGGCCTGGCACAAGTCGTTTTTTTAAATCTGACATTCCCGTCGTTAGGGGGCCATTCTGTGGGATCTCCACCTGGCATAAATTACCTTTTCTCGTTCAAGAGTAGTTAATACCCAGGGAACAAACAAAAATGAATTAAAGGCAAGCTCGAAACCTTCAAGGGTATTAAGCAGCCATAAAGCCATGAAGTATAAAAGGAACTTTTTTCTCGGTTTAGGATTTGTTCTTCCTATGAATAGTTAAAGGTGAATTTACAAAGCATGATACTGTTATCCTTTGGAACTTCCTTTCAAACTTTCTGAAGATTATTCTCCTCATGTTCATTTGGAAGCGTTCCCACGGGATTTAAACTAGTGTAAAATAAATATTATGCTGGCAAATTATATTGCCTTTGATAAAATGAATAAAAGTAGTATTCATTGATTAAACATATATATATTGAGTGACGCATTTCACAACCCCTTGATTATATAGGATATTTTCATTCGCGATTCTCCACAGTGGTAAGGTGAAATGATATTTTCTCTTAGATTACACCGGCGAGCAGTGCAAGTGGTTTACACACGTACAGCTAGCACTGTAGGTGCAATCACGTGACAACCAAATTTTATAGGCATAGTTAGCTAGGGCTCCGCTTGCGCGCCTAGCGAGTAGGAATTCCGCTTCAAAGCACATTTCCTATACGAATTTTTTACACGAGATGCGTGCGAATATTCGCCAGTAAAGGCCATGTTACACGAAGCAATTTCTCTTGCAGCTTGCAACTCAACGATGACGAATAAAAAACCTTTCAAGTTGCAATTGAAGAGGGGGTGTCACACGTTTGCAACTTTTTCGCAACTTGGAACGCGTACAATAACAAACAAGACGGCGGACGCCATCTTAAAATCTCCCGCGAGCGAAAGATGAGCTCTGATTAGCCCATTCTGACAAAATTGCGTTGCAAGTTGCAGAGGGGATGTTACACGCAAGCAACTTGTCTCGCAACGTTGCGAAAAGTAGAGGGTTTTCTTGCAACTCGCAACGCAACAATTGCAGTTGCAAAATGGGGTGTTGCAGGTGAATTTTTTCTTGCAAATTGCAACGCAACGTTTGTTGCGTTGCAAGTTACAAGAAAAATTGCTTCGTGTAACATGGCCTTAAGAACAAAATATGAGGAAAGCGCTTGCTTTGTTCTACTGCACACGGCTTTTACGTCATTGGCGCGCGCATATGAGCGCGTGCGCGTATAAAATAAAAGTGATTTCCTTCAAACTAAGCTCGACTGCGAAATAAATGCTCGTTTTTTCTTAAACGAGTACGGTGGACCCCACTTATTAATACATGAATTTAAGTCACAAGGCTGTCTACAATATTTATCAATTTCAGCAAAAGTTAAAAATTCGGCTGAAAAATATTTTGATTTTGATGCTGTCAAAATCACGTCTTTCGGGAGTATTGGGTATGTGCGCACGCAGAGAATTCTTGAGTTTGTAATTATATAATCGTAGCTCCTCTTCAGCTAACATGGTTTCAAATGTAAGTTCAGGGTCTACTTTGTTTAACTTCTCTAATAAATTAATTCATAAGTGCTTTTTTTAGATTTTCTAGTGCCCGCGGCCCGGCGACCAAAAAACTGTGAGCCTGCTTTTAGCAAAACCCCCGTGGGGGGGCCAAGAAGCAGTCACTTGAAAAAGGAACAGATCGATGATTACGTATTGTTCTTCTCGACCTGAAAAACTGTACTATTCTACAATTTGAATTGATCAATTTATAGAATAGCAGGGGAGGGGCCACAAGCGCAAAACGGTTATCCCCAGAGGAAACATGAAAACAGCTTGAAGGTACCAAACACGGGATGCACTGAGTAAGAAAGCCTACACAACAGAACTGTTTTCTGAATGTCTTTTTTTATTCCCATCAATATGTTAAATTTTATTTTTTTTGAGATTCCTTGTTGTCATGCGTCTGTTCAGTAATAGAACACAAACGGCGTCAAAATGTGGAAAGAACATCTGTGAGAAACGAGCCATTACTGAACAAACGGCACGGCACGGCACGGCAACATGGAATCTACTAAGAATGTCAATGATGCCATCTACACGTCTGTCATCCAATTATTGGTTTCCCAGGGCTTTCTTGCCTTATACATTGATATTTTGTAAATATATTTCTACATAGAGGAAAAATAAAAACAAACAAACAAATAAGTAAACACCAATCAAAATGTAAAATTAAAGCTTAAGTTTAACTTATAATTTAATTTATGCAATTTAATTAAATAATTCAATTTAATTTATAACAATATAATGACTAGTTTTAAGTTACAAAAGAAATAATACATGTGAAAAAACACGCACATAACAATAACATGATCTAATAATAATACAATGATGATATTTTTCTGTTATATCATGTTTTTTTTTGTTACGTTAATTTATATTTGTGGGCCATTTTCTTTGACATTAATTGCAATCTCTAAAAACTGTTAAAAACTTTTGAAAACTTTAAAAAGCGACGACGTTTTGACGTTTACTCAACATCATTTTCAAGTCAATGACTTGAAAATGACGTCGAGTAAACGTCGAAACGCGGTTGCTTTTTAAAGTTTTCAAAAGTTTTTAACAGTTTTTAGAGATTTTAACCGTGATGGTTTTAACTTTTGTCCTATCGCAATATTAATTGCAATGCCTATAAAACAAATTGAAAGGCTGACGGGACGGCTAAGAAGAATAAATTTAACGCCCACTATTTCGGTTAGCCATGTCTTCTGCGATTTCAATTGAAAACATAAACATATTTCATACATTTGTAAAAAAAAAACGGTCACAAAGTATTTGGGGGGGAGGGGTGGGGCAAACTCAGATTCCTATGCTATAAATCTTAAATGGGCATTTTATAATTATTTAACAACAAGATTTCAGCCTTAGAGCGGTTTTCAACAGTGTTTAATTAAAAGTAATTGGGGAATTACTTTGGTCGTGGTTTTACTACAGTTTGAGACTAGAAGTGTAAACTAATTTGTAACAGTCAATTGATAAATGCTTTAAGATGTTTCAAAGATTCAGCAATAAAACCAGCAATCAAACCCAAGAGACTGCAAATTTCTCTTCTCTCAAATTTGACACAAGATGCCATCACGCTGGACTGAGCTATAACCACAACATGTGCATCTTTAACAATTAAGGTGTAGACAACAAACACCGCCACATTTACCCCAACCACATTTACAATGACACAAAAGACTGAAGTTATGCCGGTAGCATTATGCCTATGTAGGAAATATCTTAACCCTTTAAGCCCTGAGGGGTCTCCCTTTGATGAGTAAAATCGTCTGGCGTTAGACAGAGTAGAATCTAGAGTAAAATCTACCGTCACTCTTAGGGTGTAAAAGGTTAAGGTGACTGCTCATTGACAGAGTTGTGATGTACAGTCAAACTTAGAGTAATGGCCACCTCTCCCACAAAGGCCATCTTTCTGCAGGAGGTACATGCTTTCTCCTCAGTTAAGATATATGTTCTTAACCTTTTAACAACGGCCACCTCTTCATAATAACCACTTAACTTTCCAGCATGACCTTGTACCGAGAAGTTTGACTGTATAGCCGAAGCCCTCTGTGCTGCAACAAGAGTTGACAATGAATGATGACAACCAGCACATACACACACACACACACCATACTGTTACAACTCAATTTGCAAACCCAACTTGCAGAAAGTGATGTCATGGCAAACTGGCTGGTACAATCCGTAAATGCACACTGTTCTCCCTGTGTTCCTCCAAGTGTGATGTACAGGATACTAAAGATCCCTGCCAGGGCCATGGACCTGACATAAGCCTATTCATTGGCCAGTACCCAATCAAAGCACTTTTGCCATGTCCAGCTGCTTTTTGTTGGACCAGGTCTATTCTTTGTACATGCATGTTCTGACGTACTTCAGATTCGGATAACAGGCAGGACCAAATGCGAACTTCCCTTACCTTGGCAGAAAAACAAATATAACGTATTAGAATAAAGTCAACCATACCTCTAGTGAGACATCTTCCAATATTAGTTCTTGATAGGGTTAAATTAGAATCAACTAAAAGGGGCAGATATTTGCATAAATATATTTACTTATTTTTATTATTTTTATTTTTTACAGAATCTTAGCCTGCGAACAGGCTCCTGTTGGGGAAAAAAATTCGGTGAGCAAAGCGACGAAGCGAGTGGGAGTTGGAGCGTCGTGACTCTGTGAGCGAAGCGAGTGGGATGCACTCCCTCCTCACCAGACCGCTCTTGGCTTGTCCCGCTTGCCCTAGACTACACTCGGCTATCTCGCCCTAAACTCAACCGGGAGCCTGTTTGCAGGCTAACAGAATCTTTAAGGGAAAATATTATTTTATCTCACCAAGCCATGAAAGGGATACCATCCAGTATGACCACGAGGCATGGCATCATCTCCCCAAGGTGTACATGTCCCATAACTGATAACACCATTACCAATTTGACTATACTTCATGTAATATCTGAAAAAATACATACATGTTATGGACAAATCACTTGACAAGGAGAGAAAGTTATCCACTCTTTGAACAATCATGTCTGGGCCAGAGGGGGGTAGGCACTCCCATATACAAATGACAGGGATGCCTGTTGGAAATTTTGAAATGAAGATTTAAGAGGTATCAAGATCCTGTTTGGTGGGCATGGCTTGAAATTAATTCACTCCTAAAAGGTACCAATTCCAAAACAGCACATGACCTTCTGTCATATTTGTTTCAGCTCAATACTCTAAAAGGTGCTGCAAAAGCTCCCGCAGTGGACATTTTGAGGCTGAACACCCCAAGAGATGATAAACTGCCTTTTCAACCCTTCAAAGGTGTGATGAGCGCCAGATGCCGTTCCAGTTTTAGTACACATAGAGAGATATAGACTCAACACATATTTTCTTGCAGCATTATGTCAAGTTGTCATCAATGGTAGTCACCCTACTAGTTGAGCGTTTTAGTTATTCTGGTGGCCCAGCTACTGTTTGTATTTTTGATTCACATATTGTTTAATTAGCTAGTTACCCTACATTACAAAGAAACCTTGTTATTGTTCTTGTTGTTGCAGTTGTCCCAAAGTGGTTTCACAGTGGCATAGTCACTCAGAAGACAACAGGAGTATTAACACTTTTCCAATGGATAAGATCGCAGTTCCCCGAAATATTTACCACCCTTCCCACCCCCAAACCCCAGACCGGACCAACACTCAGGGTCTTAAAATAACTGAGGAGAATGTGCTGCCTTTGTAATATATCTGCAAATGGTTAGACGTTCAAGTCTTCGCAGATAAGGACTTTAACCATAGCCCTGTCTCCTGCATCTTTGATGTTATGGTTAGCAGGGGACATAAAAGAACCCACACACTTCTTGTAAGGAGTAGGGCACAAAGTTACCGGTGTTGTGGCCTTGTCTTTGATGTTCACTGAGGGTTGGGGTGGGAAATGCTTGGGGATATTAGCTACAGTAAAAGCTACTCTACAATCCAAGGGTAAATAAAGTATTCACAGTATTTTGTGGCAGCAGTGCTTATTATTTGCAGCTACTCCTGGATGTGGACTTCTTGCCCAAGAACACAAAACAATGACCCTGGTTAGTGCTTGAACCTGAACTAACATTCCACTAAAACTAACAGGGAAAATACAAAAGTGAACTATACTGTGTCTTGTTTTCAACTTTTTTAGAAAAAAAAAACCAACCTATGTAACAAAGTGAGGGTGCAAGATTGTTTAGTAATACATGTTATTCACCTAAAAATGTCCAATCATACAAAATTGAACATAATACCATGACTGAATCTTGACATTAAACAAGTGTGTGGAGGTCACCAGTAAAAAAATTCTTTTACAATCATTTAATACAATCATATTGTACTTGGAAGGTCAAACCTGTGAAGTTCATGTCCAATTCCAAAATTTATTGAGCAAACAACACGTCCATCAACAAACATGCATTGCCAATCTGAAGATGCTGTTAATGCAATGTGGTGCCATTGTCCATCATTGACACAAGGTCCTTTCATGAACTTGTAAGGTTCCAGGGATCCTCTGATGCAGCCATCAGGACCTACATGAAGTATCTGCCAGTGATAGTGAGGCCACCTGTTTGAACTGAGCAGGAAAACAACAAGGCAAAGGCAAAGTCACATACATTTACCATCTTAAGATCAAGAGGGCTTGACTTATTTGGCCACATTGTGATAAACCCCTACCTTGACAGGCCCTGATTATTCTGGATATCACAAAACCTCATCCAATAATTGGTTATGATCACAAGCTCTTAATGGAATGTGACCTCGCCACCAGACAATCTACTGAATAGTGCCACTATAGAAACATCTAGAAGCACAAGAACTGTTATACGACTTATAGATCACCTTTCTTCCCACTTACCATCCCAGAGTGGAACCATCTACAGTGGCAGATCTAGGGAAGGGGCCTGCCCATTATTTTGGGTAAAAAGAAAACAATCACAGAACAAAAAAAGCTGGCAGGGCAAGCAAAAAAATAATCAGGCTCCCCTCTTAGCTCATGGTCTTGATCCCCCACTGATCTACCCCACAATATTCAGAATGCTTCACTTATTACTTCACTTTTAGCCATAACCCCTGGAGGCATTGGGCCGGATATTCAGAATGCTACCTATACTTAATATATAGCCATTAAAAGGGTATACAATTTGACTCGCCTCTGTCCTAAACAGGTTAAAAACCTGTCTTAAACAGGGAATGGTATTGTTGTCGGTATCTTAATGTAAAATATTTTTCAACTTATCAGAATTATAACAGGGGGAGTTGAAAACACTGGTGCCCGCTCAGCGGACTACCCACTAACTCCCACTCCTCAGACTACCCTACGGGCTACTCTGCGGACTACCCCAAGGACTACCCCCACGGTCAGTCTTTTAAACTCTCCATTAAGACAGGCACATATTCACAGCACAGATCATACCGGTAGGTCTAGTTTCTTTTTCTTGGGTAGCGTGAGAAAAGAGAGATGTCACTGTGCTGCACAGGCATGAGTGCATCCCACTGGTATATATATTGTTTAGGGATATTTCTCTCTGTAAAAGTTCTATAAGTGCTTTAAACAAAATAAAATTAACCTCAAACATAAGTTCAACTTATTCATTATACAGAAATTGAAGAAATCATTCCTCTTTGATAAGTGAATGAAGAGGGTGAATTTAATTAAATGTGAAATATGATATTCAACATGACACGAGCGTGCCATGTTGAATATCTCATATTTCACATTTAATAACCGAGTTCAAAATTCACCATCTTCATTCACTTATCACTACTCGTGATAATAATAATAATCAATTGAATATTTAACCAGGATAACCCTTCAGTACAAAGTACTGTTATCAACGGGGTTGTGCTGACTAAGAATTAAAAACTAGTAATAAAATAAATACATATTAAAGCGAAAAAATGCTAAAAACCATTAAAAACTACAATAAAAATTACAATAAAATTACAATAAAAATTACAAGTAATAATGGTCCAAGGCATTCCTAAATAAAACTCTAGAATGAATGTTTCTTAAACTTAGCAGCAATGAGTTAAAAATCGAGGCACCTAAAAAATAAAAACTACGGCGTGCAAAATCCAGTTTGACCTTTAGTAGTCTTGCTGTTTTCCCACTGTTTCTAGTGTTTAGAGCGCTATCAGCGCTCCAAGCTCACTTTTTCAAAAAGTTGCCTTTTTGCGACCTTTAACTGTAAAATAGTCGCCATCACCCAACTTTCGCCAGAATTTTGGTCGCCAAAAATTTTTTCCACTTGTCATGGCGATCAAAATGGTCGCAGCTTGGAGCGTTGGTTATGAAATCTTTGAAAGTAATCTTTAAATGGAAAGCATGCAGTTCCATTAAGGCAGTCAAATACAAAGCAGCATGCTCTCTTTTGTGAAAAGTTGTCAATTGTTAAAAATCGAAGATCACAGTTCTGTGTGCTGCATTTTGGGGAAATTATTTCAAGGATTCGAATCTGGAGCAGATCATGCGTTTGCGGGACTCTGACCATCCAAGGCTATTGTAGCCGCAGTATATAAATATCGGCATAATCATCGATTGATAAATTCGTTGGGCACTAAGATTATCAATATTGGAATGAATACGCCGTAAGAGGTTCACTCTTCCTGCTGCCTTCTTATACATTTTTTGAAAATGCGTTTCAAAATTAAGTGTCGGGTCCAGATGCACGCCGAGGTATTTATAACATGTAGTGGTGTTGATGGGAGAATTGACAGATAGCTTGACTTGACAGCCTTGAAACAAATTTAACTGTTTTCCAGTACCAAACAGCATCACCTCGGATTTACCCTTCTTCAGATTAAAAATTCGGTACTGCTGATCCTAGCAGTAAGCAGGACACCTGTCACATATGAACTCAGTAAAAATGACCTTGCTCTCCATGAGTTCTAGAAGCTTAGTGGATAGAGTGTCCGCCTGGTGTTCGGGAGGTCATGGGTTCGATTCCTGTAGGGGACTCAGATTTTCTCTGACACGAAAAACAAAAGTGTCAAGTTACCATTTGTAACTAAAAATAGCAAGCATCTCGTGGGAACAGGTGCTGACGATTTGTTAGCTCTAATTGAATTTACTCCCTTGTGAAAAACAAGTGTCAAGGTACCATTTGTAACTAAAAATAGCAAACATCCCATGTGAACAGGTGCTGACGATTTGTTAGCTCTTATTGAATTTACTCCCTTGTGAAAAACAAAAGTGTCAAATTACCGTTTCTAACTAAAAAATAAAAATATCTCTCTATATTTGCATGCAACAGGAACAAAACAAACGTTACCTGTACCTACTGTAAACGTTCGAACTCTTTTAGATCAAAATAGTCTTGTCTCCCCTAAGACATTTCCTAAGAACTAGAAGCAATGATGTGTGACGTCTAATTATATTTAATCCTTGTGAAAAACAAAAATATCAAGTTACCTTTGTAACTAAAAATAACAACATCTCATTCATTTGCATACAACTAGCTCACGCACTGTTTCAAACCACAAGGCTCATCTTGTCCATAACTAAAATCCTCAACCTAACTCACAACAACAGCTTTATTTATCCCTTATTTAGAATAAATTAGATTAAATTACAGTGACATCCATAATAAATAAATAATTTGAAAAAATAAGGGTAACTGACAGCCTGAAATAACCTGAAATAGTTATAAATGCCAGGCTGCCAGTTAATTATGTATACATTACAATTTGAAGTCGGTAGCTAATTAAAGTAAACACACAGACACATTAAATACAACAAAAGAAAATAAGGAGATTAACATTAAATAAATACACAACTGCATTAACCTGCACCTATTTGCCTAGAAACACTGGTCAGGAAAGTTATGAAGTCATTCTCAAATTTCATTAATAATTGTCTATGAGATGTTCTTTCAGATTAAATTTAAATGAGGAAAGGGAGGAGCTTTTGAGATCTTCATCTATAGAATTCCATATCCTGGGGCCTTGAAAACGAATATTGAATTTTCCATAGTTAGTTCGTACCTTAGGAAGATAATAAGACAATTTAGAAGCATGCCGTGTATTATAACTATGAACCTGGTCTACTTTAGTAAAGAATGAATTGAAAACAGATGGTACTAACTGATTATGATATTTATACATAAAAACTCCAATATGGTACTTAACAAGATCAGGGAATATAATTACACCTAGTAACTTAAACAGGAGGTTGGAGTGATGATCAAAACTTGAAAATGTAATAACTAGAACAGCCTTTTTTGCAGAATATAGATTGGTTGAAGAGTAGTGTTATAGGTATTACCCCAAGCAATTAATCCATAAATCAAAAAAGGATAAATGAGTGTTTTACATAAGTTTAATAAGTATAATGACGAATTTTACTGAGAATGCCAATTCCTCTTCTAACCTGTAACGAGTACGCATACATGAAGTATCGAGCTTCATGTGGCCGCAAGGCACCCTGGGCAGTTCGTACCTGGTGGTCGGCCATGTTGTATCTTAGTAAGCTGTAGCTATATGCTCTTGTGTTAAATATAAGTTGATGTTTTGGTACCTGACCGCCTGATTACTGATCGTTACATGGTGTCAGAAGTCCACTGGACCTACACGCCACGAGAACTGGAAATTTTGTGCCAAAAACAAGCAGCGAGGATCGACAATGGCGAATTTTCAAATTCCACCCCCCGACATTCTTGAGCTCAACGATGGCTCAACAGCATCGAACTGGCGAGTTTGGGTCGCTGCCTGGAAGAATTATACGCTGGCTACAAAGTTGGATAAAGAAGATGAAGAGCGACAAGTGGCGACGTTGTTGGCAGTTATCGGAAAAGAAGCAAATAAGGTCTTTCGTACTTTCACTTGGGCCACGGATGGAGATGAGAAGAAGATTGCTCCCGTCTTAAAGAAATTCGAAGATTACTGTATACCTAGAGAGAACACTATTTACGAACGTTTTCTATTCTTTACTCGAGATCAGCGGGAGTCTGAAACAGTTGATCAATACATGACGGAATTACGCCAAATTGCAGGGAACTGTGATTTTGAATCACTCACACCAGAGCAGCTTCTCCGTGATCGTTTAGTAACTGGTACCAGAAATGGCAAGGTACGTGAAAATTTGCTTAAAGAGAAGAAGTTGACTTTAGAGAAAGCTTTAGATATTGCTCGCGCTTCAGAAAGCACAGCTGCTCAAATTAAAGTTATGACTGTGGAATCTGGTTTGAATGTTGTCAAACAGAAAGAGAAAGAGCTGCCTGATGACATTCCATTGGGGAAAGAGATTAAGATTCGAGATTGCAGATTCTGTGGCAGGAATCATGAAAGACGCAACTGTCCTGCATTTGGCCAGACCTGTGCATATTGTAAAAAGAAGAATCATTTTGTAGCCAAGTGTCCAACAAAAAGTAAGGTGTCTACTGTCCAGGAGCGGTTTTATTTGAGTACAGCAGGCGTTGCAAGCGGGCAAGGACGTGAGGTGGTGACCCTCAGCGTGTCAAAGGATGCTGACAGTATGACAGGCCATGAAGTTGCCTTCTTGATGGACACTGGAGCTGAGTGTAACCTTCTGCCTTTGGATGTCTACAAGGGCCTGACTGGTGATCTGGACTTAAAGTGTCTTGATACTCGAGTGAAGTCGGTTCTGATCTTAGCCAATGGGTATGAACAACCTACCGAGGGCAAAGCTACCCTATATGCAACCCGTAATGGACACACTCACAAGATACTAGCTAGTGTAGTCAAGGGTCATGGGTATGAGCCAATACTGTCCAAGAAGACCATGTTAGAAATGAACCTGATAAAGATCCTTGATTGTGACCGTGATCCACGCGTAAATGTGCTGAAGACAGGTAGAGACCCCTTACTAGAACAGTATGCTGACGTGTTTGAAGGCCTTGGAAAGCTATATGGGAAGTACCATATTGTTGCTGACGAGTCTGTGAAACCTGTAGTCCACCCACCAAGGCGGTTACCTGTTGCCATGACTGAGCATGTGCAGAGGAAGCTGGAGGAAATGACAGCTAATGATGTCATAGCAAAGGTAGATCAGCCCACTGATTGGGTATCCAGCATGCTGGTGGTGAGAAAGCCTCTTTCTGAAGGAAGTGGAGAAACAAAGATACGCATCTGTCTTGATCCCAGGGACCTGAATGTCGCCATAAAACGAGAACATTTCCCAATGCCAACAATTGAGGAAATTGCAACTAGACTAAACGGAGCAAAGCTCTTTAGTGTGTTTGATGCTAGTAATGGGTTCTGGCAGGTGGAACTTGACGAGGAATCTAGTATGCTCACCACGTTCAATACCCCCTTCGGGCGCTACCGCTGGAAGCGAATGCCGTTTGGCATCAGCAGCGCACCAGAGGTTTGGCAGCGAAGAATGCGAGAGCACATAGAGGGGCTTAAGGGAGTAGAGGTCATAGCTGATGATTTTGTGATTGTTGGATATGGCAACACACCTGCTGAGTGGCAGTCAGACCATGACCAAAATGTGCGTGCTTTCCTAGATCGCTGTCGTGAAAGAAACCTGAAACTGAACGAGAAGAAAGCCCGGCTGAGACAGCAAGAAGTTCCCTTCATTGGTCATATTTTGACCCCAGAAGGTCTCAAACCTGACCCATGCAAGGTGGAGGCTATAGTACAAATGCCTGACCCCACTGATGTTCACTCTCTGCGTAGATTCCTTGGCATGGTGAATTATCTAGCAAAGTTTCTGCCACGCTTGTCGGATGAAACAGAAGTCCTGAGGAAGCTCACTGAAAAAGATGCTGAATGGTGTTGGTTACCCGCCCATGCTGATGCTTTGGCCCGCATCAAACAAATGATTGTAACTGCCCCTGTACTTGCCTACTACGATGTAAGCAAACCAGTAGTCATCCAGTGTGATGCTTCCCAGAGTGGGCTTGGAGCTGCCCTCTTACAAGAAGGGTGTCCAGTGGCTTACAGCTCTCGTGTGATGACCCCTACTGAACAAAATTATGCGCAAATCGAGAAGGAGCTCCTTGCCATAGTCTTTGCATGTGAAAAGTTTGATCAGTACATCTTTGGAAGAAGTAATGTAGTTGTCCAGTCAGACCACAAACCACTGGAAACAATATTCAAGAAACCCATCCACAGCTCCCCGAAGCGACTCCAACGAATGCGACTCCGTTTGCAGAATTATGACATCCAAGTGGAATACAAGAAAGGCACCACGATGTTCTTGGCTGACACCCTAAGCCGAGCATACGTCGAGGGCGAACAGTCAACAGTCCCAACCAGTGATGTCCGTTCAATTAAGGAACGATTATTTGCCTTTGAGTTAGAGCAGATCAAGCACGATGAAGAACTGACCGTATCTCCCACTCGTTTGCAGAGGCTGCGCGAGGAGACTGCTAAGGATGAAGAGTTACAGATCCTATCTGATGTTATCCGCAATGGTTGGCCAGAGACCTTGGGAAATGCACGTGAAAATGACAGGCGTCGTAAACAAGTGATTGAGCTGTATTGGAACAGCCGGGATGAGTTGACCACAGAGGATGGTTTGGTATACAAGGGTCATCGTTTAGTCATACCTGCTGGTGAACGTTCTGACATTGTGAAGAGCCTGCATGAGTCGCATATTGGGGTCGAAGGGACACTGCGTCGTGCTCGTGATATTGTTTACTGGCCAGGCATCACGGCGCAGCTCAAGGATTACCTAGCAAAATGTGGTATTTGTAACAGCTATCGACCTGAACAATGTAGAGAGCCACTGCAGCCCCATGCTGTGCCCAGTCTTCCGTGGGAGAAAGTTGGGGTTGATTTGTTTATACTTGAGAGACAGACTTTCCTGATAGCTGTTGACTACTATTCTGGTTATTTTGAGGTACAAGATTTAAGTAGCACCACAGGCAATCGTGTCATTACTGTCTTAAAGACTTGGTTTGCCAGACATGGCATCCCTGTGACACTTGTTAGTGACAACGGACCACCTTTCAACAGTGGAGAGTTTGAGTCCTTCAGTAGAGAATGGGATTTTCATCACATTACTTCAAGCCCTCGCCATCCACAGAGTAATGGTCGTGTTGAAAATGCTGTGAAGTCCTGCAAGTCGCTGTTGCTGAAAGCCCGTGCAGATAAGCGTGATCCCTTGTTGGCGTTACTCGAATGGCGCAACACACCTACTGAAGGAATGCACGCATCACCTTCTCAGCTACTCTATGGCAGGCGAACACGCACTCGTCTTCCTGTAGCCAAGACTTTGTTAGAGCCTCATGTGATTACTAGCGTACCAGAGATGATTGAGAGGAGGAAGCAGAAGCAGAAGCATTATTATGACCAACACACACGGGAATTGCCGAAGTTGGACAATGGTGATGCCATAAGAATGCGTCTACCGGGTGAGAAAGAATGGTCCCTTGGGCAAGTCATTGGAGACGCAGGCAACCGTTCCTATCTAGTGGAGGTCAATGGGAAACAGTATCGACGGAACCGCCGATGGTTAAGGGCCACTCCTGAAAAGTTGGAGCCATCCGAAACAAGTGAGCCAACTGAGCTAACTGAGCAGACTGAGACAAGCTCAGAGGAGCTACCGCAGCCGTTGGTTGTGCCGACCCAAGTAGTTGCAGAGCCACCAAGTCGTCCAACTCGTGAACGTCACCCACCACGGTGGCTACAAGATTATCAATGCTAAGGAGACACTCTTTTGATTTTGCCTCTTTATTTGTTATTGTTCTTTTTATTGTTGGTTCTACCTACTTGTATGCACAGTTTGTCTAGCACATAAGTACCTTGAGGCATAGAAACATTGCGGAACATTATTGTTTGTGTTTGTTGGACTACGAATCTAAGGAACTTAGGGAAGGAGATGTAACGAGTACGCATACATGAAGTATCGAGCTTCATGTGGCCGCAAGGCACCCTGGGCAGTTCGTACCTGGTGGTCGGCCATGTTGTATCTTAGTAAGCTGTAGCTATATGCTCTTGTGTTAAATATAAGTTGATGTTTTGGTACCTGACCGCCTGATTACTGATCGTTACATAACCTTTTTCAGAACACAAGCAACTTGCTTTTTCCAACTTAGGCTAGAATCAATCATAAGCCCCTAAATATTTAATACAGTACTCTCTTTTAAGCTGATGATTGTTAAGACTTAAAGAAAAACTAAATCTTTGAATATTTCTTTGTGGAGGATGACACAAAACATAATTTGATTTATCTATGTTAAGTGACAATCTATTAGCACAAAGCCAGATGTAAACATTTGTCAATTCACAATTTACAGTTGTTTCAAGAGCTGAAAGATTTTTAGCTTCATAAAACAGGTTAGCATCATCTGCGAAGAGATGGAAGTCAAATATATTAGAGCTTTAACCCACAGAAAATGCCGAAGAAAACCCAATATATGAATACTTCCTCCTCTTTTGTAGAAGAATAAATATGGCCATTCTGAACTGTATAGGGATCAAGTCTTCTCATATACCATTTACATTTAAAAGAAGAAATTTGATTGGCTGTTTATAGTAGATTCGATCTGATTGCTGTGACATACCTACATCTCTCACTCACTCACTGACTCACTGATCCATTGACCTGTCCACAACATACTCGACGCGCCGACTAGGAGGTATTTTTTTTTTAGAAAAAAATAACTCAAACATGGGTCAAGTACACCCCTCCCGGGATTTCTGCACAAAAGAGATTTAGATTTAGCAGCTTCTTCAATTAGAGTGTTTATGATATTACATTTTATAATTCTATGGAGATGTACAATACTTTGCAATAACTGTGTACACCCTAAAGGATGAGTCAATTACCTTACTGATTCGCTCTGACATCCAATAATTATTCCATCGGGTTTTCTCTTGTTCAGTTTCACCCAAATTTCCACACTCTGTTTAGTCGGGGCGCGATCATCAAATCGAATCCCGTTGAAGCTTATCATAACATTCCTAGCTGCTCTTGGATTTGCCACAAACTCCGCACATAATCTCTCTCCTGCAATGCTAGAAAATCCATTGAAATTTCTGTTCTGAAATGAAAGAGCATGACTTGCTTTGAGATACAACTTCTTCCAGAATCCTTGCTCAACATCAAAGTTTTCACTTTCGTCCTTCGAGGCCATGACGTGACGAAAAGCTGAATTTTGAGGAAGGTGCAAAAGATGATTGCTGTTGCCCTTAAAACGTCTTCTCCAAATAACATTTTGGTTTGTTAGATCATACAGTCTTTTACACGTGCATCCTAAATTGAGAATATCTTGAATGGCCTCGAGGTATCCAATCGTATGAAGCCAGATTTCCTCGGGAAGGTTGCAAAATTCTTTTTCATCACTCTCCGCCATGTTGTGTTTATCTTGCCTCGATTTGATGCTACTACAAACCGGAAATGAAAGAGAACGAGCGATGCATAAGTAAGGAAATTACAACCTCGTTTCCAGGGTCCTCTCTCTACTTCTAGCAACATTCTTTCAAAGTTTTCGGGATCTGTTACAGAAACACTAAAGAGAACAAAGTCTTAACAAAGTCTTAACCAGTTTTAGCAAGAACTTGTAGGTTTACAAGTGGCTTTGAAACCGATCCAAGTTTTATCATGGCTTGTCTGCCGTTAGTGTCGTTAGTACTGTTTTATGACTCACTTCTCGTGCATGATCATTCCACAAGGATAACTGCTGCCAGTGGCTTTATTTTTAATGCGAAGTTCAGGACAGTGGTCACACCTTCATGGAAGTATTTCTTAAAAATATATTTTTCTGACTTTCTGATGTGGACCCCAAAGGTTGTAAATGGTTGATAATTTTAAGTAAACATGACCCGTCGTCTCCTTGGTAATAATGTAGACAGTCCTAGCTGACATAATGTCTGTATAAAATCAGGGGCACCCAACAGAAAAGTACGGTAAAATGTCTGTTCGAATGGAAGGTTGCTTAAAAATTTCGAAATCATTTGCTCTAGACTTTTCGATTTTTTTCGGAAAACCGCGAGTTTCGGAATTGATGTTGCTCACTTTTTATCAGTGTTCCATAATTTTAGGACCTCTTGTTTTGTTCGCTAAAATTTTCGTCTGTCGAAATTATTCTAAAAGCTGCTAAAAATTGCGGTGATTATCAGCCAGGTATCAGGAACGTACGGACCCCCCTGTATGTCTTTTGGTCTGCGTGACAGAGCGTGTAATTACAGTCGATTACAGTCGTTACGCCCTCTAACGTTTTCGGATCGATATTTCCCATGATAATAGATCCACTAAAACATGGAACAGATAAATATTTTTAGGGCAGCTCCAAATTCATTAAAAAGGCTTCTTAAACATAGAGAAGTCCATTTTAGACTCTTGGTAGTTTAGAAAGATTTCAGTCCCCGTTGGGTAATATCAGGTCAAGGGTAAAGCCACTTCTTTTGCCTCTTTCGATATCAGAAACAACATCATTAAAGATTCAATTAGCGAACACCTTGTAAAGGGAATGTTGTAGAGTTGTTTGGGAAGTGGAAACAATTACTGAGATCATCAAAATCTAATCAAACTGACTTGTTTTCTCGCCCAAGAGGCCGTCAAAACATGCACTTGACTTCCGGTATGTAGTCGCGGTTGATTGACCTGTCTCGCCAAAGCCAGTCACAAATTTTGCAAATGGCGGCTTTCATGAAACACAACCGTCTGTGACCTTTTAGGTCAGCTCATGTTTAGTGAAACCCTTAATTACTTTACTACTTGTGTTCTTCAAACACACAATTATAATGTAAGCTCTGCACGTAAGAAATTTCAAAACGTTTGGAATTGTATGCTGCCAAATTGCGAGAGATTATTGCAGTCTTCGGTCTACAATTTACGCCAAGGTGTGAGATGGCTATCTTGCAGATTCTAAAAAGTGACAGGAGAGAAATTATAGCGGTAACACCGAATGAGATGCACCAGCATGTGATATGAAGTTAATGATCTGAGGCGATCTGCTCTTTGGCTTTTATTGCTGGCTCATTATTGTGACTTGAAATCTGTCAAGTTTGGTAGTCAACGCTTGTGTCTGAAGTTGTCCATCAAAGTTGAATTTACAGAATATTGGAGATCGTTACTTATAAATCGTTTTGTACAGCGATCTACTTGCATTACAGATTCATCACAGGTGAATCAAGGAGCAGAAGTTTCTTACTTCACTGAAAGGATCTTCGCACCAGAGTTATTCTGAATTCTTACTCATCATGAATGTAAACCCAAACATTCAAGTTCAAGCTGTAAATCCAACCCGGCACGAAAAAAAATATTCAAGTGATCTCCCTTTAGATTTCGCAGAAACAGAAGATCTGGATGCCAGAGGTGAACTAAGGGAGCGAGAACTGGAAGAGGCTCGAGCCAGAGCGAGCCAAATGGAGAAGACAATGCGATGGTGGTCAGACTGTACAGCAAACTGGCGTGAAAAATGGGGCAAAGTTCGTGCAGAGAGGAACAAAGCTAGGGAAGAGAACAGACAGCTAAAACTCAAGCTTGAAGCTGCGGTGAAAGAAATTTCAAACTTAAAGCGTGAAAGGATTGCAGCGCAAGAAATTCAGGTTAAATTGGAAAAGGAAAATGAAAAACTCGAGAGGGAATTGAAGAAAGACAAACGTTTGATTCCGTCCGTTCGCGTCGAACCTTCACTGAAAGGGGACTCGCCCGATTTTGTAGACGGTGGGCATATTAATTCCAGCGTTTATGAAACGACAGTGCCGAAATTTGGAGCCGAGAAACAGTTTATTGAACAAATACTTCAAAAGAACGAGTATTACGAGGGTCAAGTTGACGATGCAAATTCGTTTGAAAGGAGTCATTCGGTTCCCGCTGACGAACGGAAAAGAAGCCGCCCGAATGCCAGAAAACATAAATCCCTTGATCATAGCGAAAAACAGGCTGATGTGGAGAGCTCGCAGCAATTTGTTCTAATGCGAATGAAGCTAGAGCAAACAGAGAAACTGCTTTCTGAGGAAAGAAGGTGAGTCATATTTTTATTATGGCAACAGGAAATTAGCAATTAACACACGTACATTCCTTTGCAAGGTGTAATCTGCATAAGCTTATTATAATTCAGCTTAGAACCAAACTGCATTATTTATAAAAGCAACAAACATTTATTATATATCACTAAAAGTACTTGGGTGTAAGTTCTGGGATATGGTTTGGTAAACACAATTAATTTTAATAATTTGTTGATTTAGAAATGAAAGATGATTATTTTTACAATTCCATTGTCCTTGTTGGGCCAAAGAATGCTCATCATTTTGGGAATTTATTGTTCAAGAAGAAAGCATTTCAGTCTTTTGTAACTTCTGTTATTTTGTCTAGATATAACAAGAGACTGAAGTTTTTTTTACTGACAAGTAATTACGTACAGTCACAACAACCATTTCATTGTGTCATGTCCATTTAGCCAGACTTAGCTTCACTCTGGGAAATAATTTACACAACATGTACATTTTTTACCACATAAAAATCATACTTTTTCAAAGCAGCATGAGATGTGGTGTGGTGAAATTAAAAGAAAAGATTGAACGTAAAGAGAGAGGGACATATGTACAAAGTTATAGTTTGTGTGATTCTTCTGAGGGGACTTGAAAGGGGGGGTGGGGGTGGGAGAGGCTATATAGTTATGTATGGCTCCAAAGGGTGTGATTTTTTGGAAAGTAACCCACATAGACTCTGTGACCCTCTTCCGCTTTATGATTTTATTATGTCAGCGGTCATATTAATATTTAACTTTATGTACTGAACAAGAGTAGATGGCATGGTTACATCAGTTATTTATTCGCTTTGCTTGTAGTTAGCATGGTTAGGTTTGCTTGCAGTCAGTTTCACTCCATTTTGCTTGGGGTTAGGTTTCATTTGTATGTTAGGGTAACTCTATATTAATTTATAGAACTGATTATTAACTGTGCAGCCGTAGGCTGGGCGGTTCTTGCTCGGCCTTCGGTTTATTATTATTATTTTTAGTTTTGTTGGTTACTAATCCCAAACCTCCACGGGTGATGTTATTATCAGCCAATTACAGGCCATTTTTCAGTTCTTTTCGTCATATCCTTCCTCAGGAGGGTTTTGTCAAGTTAACAAATTAACTGTTTAGACAAACAATGGCTGTCGATGGGAAAAATGTTTATTTGGTCAACCTTCAGCAGCTGCCTCGTTCCCAGACGTCTCTCTCGCTGCGAAAGTGGTGGGCGCACAAGGGAGGAAGGGAAGCGTAAAGGATGCGAGACGTCTGGGATATTTTGTTTTCAAGATGGCGGAATGTTCAATGGCGGATGATTATGCAATTTTCAAAAAGGTGCAAAGACCGGTTCGTTTTACAAATTTTGAAAGAAAAGTGGTTTTTCCTCATCCAGTGTGCCAGGAAAGAGCTGTTTTCCTACAATCGAATGGGCTACAGCATCATGACAAGATTTGCCATCTCGATGCCCTTTTCATGCCGAAAAATTATCGAAGAAACCGCCTCTGATCTGCTAGAACAAAAAAAAGGCTGTACGGCAATGATGTTCGCAATGTATTTGTTACGCGCTGGTGGCTTGTTGGAGTACTGCAGAGGCAACAAATCAGTTGTAATAACAGTGTCTACCTCCAACCTGCTTGTGAAATTTAATGCATGGCACAGTGAATATTTCCACGGAAATCGATTGCACAGGAAAATAGCTATACATTGTAATACTGGAGCCATGTTTGACCATGTTTTGAAAAGAAGGTAAAATTTAGTTCATCATGCGATTGAGCCATCATTTCAGCTTATTAATCTGCATTTTCCTGATTTTTACTGGAAATTGTTTTGACTATGAAGGGAATGTTTGTAATTAAAAAAATTGTGTTTACTTTCACCTAGTATGCATTTAGTTTAGGTTTGTCAGGATATCGTGTTAATACCATGCCATAAGAAAACTACGGTGGCCCACAGGGGACACCGCTTTAACAAAGAGAAAACACTGCAAATAAAAGAATTTCTTGCAAACATAAAAAACACATCGAAAAAATCAAGTCCTGCATGCTGCAAACAAAAAGGAAACTGTTTTAAAAAATCTGCACACTGCATGCAAAAGAATTGCACACTGCAAACAAAACTCCCACACGCTGCAAACAAAAAAAGAACCTAAACTGTTAAAAAAGTGTACACTACAAGCAAAAGAATTACACACTGCAAACAAAACTCCCGCACGCTGCAAACAGACAAGAACCTAACTGTAAAAAGATATGCACACTGCAAACAAAAGAATTACACATTACAAACAAAACTCCCGCATGCTGCAAACAAAAGCAAAAGTACTGCGTGCGCAGGATGATGTAAAGGACTGGGACCTTATCTCGTGGTTCTCATGGTTCAGGACTAACATGGCGGAGTTGTTAAGGAGAGAGATTCATGCAGGTGTCACGAAAACTCAGACCCTAAAAACTCAGACCCCTCGATTTGTTTTTGTTTTGTTTTCTTTGAAAAAAAATGGTTTTTTAAGTAAACTCTTCTCAATTGTTATCACCTAATGTTTTATGGTCACGCAATGTTCAAAGGCAACAACCAGAAAGAAGCGAGATATTTTATCTTCTCCGATTTATCGCTGTTGCATCAATCAAACAGTGAAATAAAAATAATTAACCAGGTTTAAAATAGCAGCTGCCATTTTAACGGTATTTGCTGGGGAATCTTTTACCGAAGAAATAAAAGACACAGAGTCGTTATAATGTTTTTCAAATTGAAGTCAGTTTTGTGTCCACCAGACGCGACAGCGATAAACCGGAGAAGATAAATATCTTGAGTCTTTCTGGCTGTTGCCGCCTGTGAACATTGCGTGGCCTTAAAATATTTCAGGTGATAAGACTGAGAAGAGTTTAAACCTTTTTTGTTAATTTATTTCCAGGGGTTTGAGTTGTCGGGATCTGTGTTTGGGTGTCACAAAAGCGTGGTTCCCGAAAACTCAGACCACGAAGACTCAGACCCCAAAAACACATACCCCACCTGCCAGGACGTAATAAAGAATCGTCTGAATCTGAATCACGCAATGTCCATAGGCGGCAACAGCCAGAAAGAATCGAGATATTTATTTTCTCCCATTTATCTCTGTCACATGTGGACTTCAATTTGAACAACATTATACAACATTACAACAATTTGAACAACATTATAGCGACTCTGTATCTTTTATTCGGTAAAAAATTCTCCTGCAAATGCCATCAAAATATTGGCTGCTATTTTAAACCTTGTAAGTTTTTCACTGTTTGATCGATGCAACAGCGATAACCGGAGAAGATAAATAGCTCGCTTCTTTCTTGTGTTTGCCTATGAACATTGCGTGACCATAAAACATTAGATGATAACAACTGAGAAGAGTTTACTAAACCATTTTTTTTAAAAAACAAAAACAAAAACAAATCGAGGGGTCTGAGTTTTTGTGACACCCACGTGAATCTCTCTCCTTAAGAACTCCGCCATGTTAGTCGTGAACCACGAGAACCACGAGATACGCTCCTAGTCCTTTACGTCATCCTGTGCGCGCAGTACTTTTGCTCTTGTTTGCAGCGTGCGGAAGTTTTGTTTGCAGTGTGTAATTCTTTTGTTTGCAGCGTGCATATTTTTTTACAGTTAGGTTCTTTTTTGTTTGCAGCATGCGGGAGTTTTGTTTGCAGTGTGTAATATTCTTTAGCTTGTAGTGTACACTTTTTTAACAGTTTAGGTTCTTTTTTGTTTACAGCATGCGGGAGTTTTGTTTGCAGCGTGTAGGAGTTGATTTTTTTCCGACATGTTCTTTATGTTTGCAAGAAATTGTTTTATTTGCAGTGTGGGCCACCGTAGAAAACAAAGCAAATTTGACAATAAATTTTTTCACTTTTAAATAGCTATTTTATCAGTATAATTTGTCATTTGTTAATAAAATCAAAAGATGTCCACAGACTTGCTTTCACTTCACTTGCACAAATCTCTATCTTTAAACATAGGCATGCAAGGCGTGCAAGAGTTATTTTTTTGTGAACTGAAAGGTTTCGGAGATAGCAGAATTAAATCGATGACATGTAAAATGTTTTACCAAACAAACTACAGTAATCTGACACATCTCGAAATTAATTTAGATATTATATTATTTTCTAACAGGCAATTTGATTTGTACCTTGATTAAACCGGCCACACTGTGATTGGTGCAACATGCGCACATGCATAACTCCCCCTCACTCACCGATCTCATAGCGCTTTTGACTCGAAGAGGAATTTTTGCTCAAAAATACTCAAATTACGAGAGCTATTCGCATTTTATACGAGTTGTAAGTTTATTTTTTTTACAAAACAACACTACTTCACCGAGAATAGAAAGAAAGAGAATATTAAAATTTTCTGATACATTGAAAGTCTGATTTAAACAAGAGGCCATAACTTGTTAGCTCTAATTGAGGTTACTCCCATGTGAAAAACAAAAGTTTTAAGTTGCCATTTGTAACTAAAAATAGCAGTATCTCGTTTTGTTTGTTCAAACATTTCATGGGAACAAGTGGTGGCGATTCGTCAGCTCTAATTGAATTTACTCCCTTGTGAAAAACAAGGGTGTCAAATTACCCTTTGTAAATAAAAATATCGATTTATATTTGCATACAAGAACAAAACAATTGTCACTTCCACTTATTTTGTAAACTTTAAAACTGTTTCAAATCTAAATAGTCTCGTCTCCTCTAAAATATGTCCTTTGAACTAGAAGCGACGATTCGTGACCTCTAATTGAATTTACTTTTTGTGAAAAACAAAAGTATCAAGTTACCCTTTGTAACCTGAAATAAAATATCTCTTCCCATATGATTTGTTTACTACTGACTCATGAACTACTTCAAAACGCAAAACTCATATCGTTCATAACTTGCCACCATTACACTGAAGCAACCCAATGTATATTAAGTAACTGTCACGGACTAAAAATCACAAACCGGCAACATACACGTCAGTCTTTATTATTCAATCACCAAAGTCCTTGAACTTAATACAATCATAGAACTTCCAAGACTTCATATACCTCACTTAAGTTATCTTAAACAAGAAATTTTCTTTTTCTTCTATTACAATTCGTGCTGGCTATTAATGTGATAAAGTGAAAACCCTGCTAACATTGACAAGGAAAGATTAAGTTTCATTTATAACTTATCTTCTCATCCCGGCCCAGTAGTAAACAATGAACATTTATATATGTAAAATCGTCACAGAATGATTTATTTCTGTTCTGTTGAAGAAATTAAACGTAGTCTCTTCGCGTTTCTCGTTGAAACTTAGCACAGAAACTGATCGATGGATGCTGAAATTAACGACTCGCCCTGGACTCTGCAGCCGAATACTTAGGTTTCACTATAACACGCAAACAATTCGAACCTGGTCACAACCTCTTCACATTCCCACTAGTGCATTCCGCCCCCTTTAATACAATTGTCCCTATCATAGAAACCACATCAACATTAGTAGTAGAGCGGCTAACACTCATTTAACTCAAAACCTTATGTAATGGGAAAATCTTACCCTTCATCGCATGCTCGCAGTTATATCCCAAACACTATGTTTCTTTGACTGATTATCCAATTGCTAATGACTATAAAACCCGCCCACAAAATCCTTAGCCTAACCTACAGAAAATGTCGAGGTAAACCCAATATATGATACTTCCTCCTCTTTTACAGCAGAATAAATATGGCCGTTCTCAACTGTATCAGGATCAAATCTTCTCACATACCATTTACCTTTACAGCAGGAAATTTGATTGGTGTTTAATGGTAACTCTAATCGGATTGGTGTGACATACATACATCTCTCACTGATCCACCTGCCCATAACATACCCGACACGCCAACTAAGAGGTATTTTTTTTACAAAAAAATAACTCAATAATTTGTGATATTTGACCATGATCATGCATAAAGAATATAGATTCCTTCCTCTACTGAATCAAGCAGCAGCGCAACATTGCCAACCGGTTCTGAAGCAGGAGCCCTCTTTAATAATGACATTAGTGTGAAGAGACTGGAGTGAAGGTGCCACAACAAGGGAAAGTTCATTTAATGTGACAAGGGGGGATAAAGATATTGAGGGGGGCTCCGAAAGTTTTTAGACACCCAAAAAGGGGGCTCTAAAAACAATGTTGGACTAGGAGGGGGGCTCCTAAAATTTGTTTACTTCAAAACCAACACATGACATCATCATACAGATTGGATGGTAGACATCAGAGTAGAGGTCTAGGCACTCTGCGACAGTAAATACTTGAGAACTCAACAGGGATCTCATCACAACTAGACCCCAAGTCTGTCATAGTATAAACCATTGAAGACAATAATGGTAAGTATATTTAATACAGTCTAGCAATCTTTTTTCAGGGGAGCAATGGAATTGAAGGAGGAGGGGAGGCTCTGAGATATTTCCAGGGGCTCCTTAAAAATTGAGCCACTTGCGAGGGGGCTGCTAAAATTTCATACTTTGTCATATTAAGTGAAGTTTCCCCGGTGACATGGAAAAAATCTGCCATACAGGAGGAAGGAATGAGGGAATCAACTTCTTCCATTCAAGCTTGACTTATCTTTGTTTTGGCGCCACCATATTGAATTTTTTGACATGTTGCTTTGCCAAAAATTTACAAATGCAGTGGAATCATCAAATCCAACATGATGGTGCAGGGAATTTAAAAGTGATAATCTTTTCCATTTCTTATGTCTTTTGTTCAGTTAAGTGTATGGGCCAAATTTCCCTCAATAACATTAAAAGACGCAATGTAAAGATCAGTCTATGCAAATGCTATAAATGCTGTATTAATAATACTGTCTAGAAAATGGAACAGCAAGAACATAGATAAAAAAGTGTAAGATTTACAAGTCATACCAGAAGGAGTGTTGAACTGATTTTTGTTGTGGGACAGTGTTCATGGTTGATCATGGTTGATGTCTGAGCACTGGCACTCAGACGCCAGAAGAAAAATACTATTATTTTCAGACATTGAGAATCAAAGTACCCAACTGCCATGTAGTCGTATATTGGTCTCCAGCAAGAATATTATACTCGGGCCATACCTCGTTACTAAGTGTAAACAAAGCCATAATCTTGTGGCAGTAATCTTTCTAATATTAAACCATCTTTGCACATTTTTCATTTAAAGTTCTTAATCTTAATGCATTTATTTTGCTGATAAACATCAGAACACACAATGTATTTACAAGTCCTGCCACAATTACATTTTAATGCATAACAATGTCAATGCTAATCTTATTTAAGCCCTTATTAAAATAGGAGGTTAAATCAATTTGTTAGTTACCATACAATAATACAATACAGGTTTATTGTGTGATATGCTAGTTAATCTTGTGGAAGTAATCTTCTTTTGACAAAACGTTCATAATTTTTTGTTTAAATTTCTGCTCAACCTTCTTGCTGCCTTTCTGATAAACATCTCTGAAAATCTGCCTTTTTTCTTTGGCCACTAAATAATTGGATGCTGGTCATGAGGCTCTTGCAAATCTGTACACTAGGTTCTCCTGTAGCATGATGTAAGGGAATTAGTATTAATTAAGGCATTAAAGGGATGTCTGTACTTGAAATGCAAGAACTCGACTTATGAAGGTTCTTGGAAGGCATTGCATAAGAGATGAAACCTTCCCCTAATCGACTTTTCTGAGGAAGAGAGGGGAGATCATTAATAAATGTAACCTTTTGATTAAGGTGTAAGATCGCGCTCACTCCTTCAATGAACAAGGCACTGCTTTCACAGGAGTACTTGTTAGATTTCCCTTTTTAAATGAGCGAAAAATACAATAATACAGTCTGTCAGTTTGTACACTTTCAAAGAGAATATTCAATGCGCTAAAAAGGTATTACGTCTGGCGACAGCGATAGAATACGCTAACAGTGATAAATAAGATCGTGTTTACTTCGCCAGAAGCAATGGTGGAATTTTCTTGGGGAAAAAAGTTAAAAACCTTTAGCACTTGTCAAAAACCCTTTTAACATTTGAAAATTTATATTCGTTTGAAAGGTCAAGGTATTTTTTCCTTAGATGTAAACAAAGCTCTTGTATTAGAAATCACGCCATGCAAAGAATGTGATCATTGAATCGCACACTTGTTGTGGAATCGATCATGCAACTTATAATTTATCTGTTGACCTGTCAATATACTAAAAATCCAGAGCTTTATAGCGTGCGCTGTGGAGATGAATTTGGCTTGTAATTTAACCGGAACAGAGTGCTTAACCCTGTACTATGATTCTGTGGAGGAATTGGGGTGGCTGGCATGCTGTGTGTCTTTTTTTGCTACGAGCAGGAGTGACTTCAGAATTGAGTATGTAGGTTTAACTCTTCTTACGAAATAATCAAGTCTTTATTAAGAATTAATCGTGCAAACAGACGTGCAACAATTTACAAATATTAGTTACTACTGAAAAGACATCGATTAATAAAAATGACTTGTCCGGACATTAGGTAGAATATGTAACATGTAACATGTACTGTTCACTTATTGTGGAATCGATCACGCAACTTATAATCTGTTGACTTGTCAATATACTAAAAACCCATAGCTTTGTAGCGTGCACTTATAATCTGTTGACTTGTCAATATATTAAAAACCTAGAGCTTTGTAGTGTCCATTGTGGAGATGAATTTGGCTTGGAATAACCCTGTACTATGATTCTGTGGAGGAATTGGGATGGAATTTGAGCAGGAGTGACAAAACCCTTTGAACATATGCAGATATATATTCCTTTCAAAGGTCAATTACGAGGCCTTTTTTCGAGCTAGGTAAACAAAAATCACACAACCACGCTAAGTAAAGAATGCAAAATAAAATCTCTTACAACCCGGGCACTGAGCCAACTGTGAATCACGCAATCTCTATTGTTTCCAATCTTAATTGTTTCCGGCTAATGTTTTCTCGCAAAATGTTGTTGCTAAATATTGTGTAATGTTTTTGTGAGTGCCAAAGAGTCAAAAGAGCGCGGTTTTAAGTTTTTTAAACTTCTTTTTATATGTAATCATAGATAATAGAGGGGAGAGGTTATGAAGCCGACCAAACATCAAAGGAGGAGCAAACAAAGATTTCAAGATTTATGTTGGAATGTCCATCACTGTGCATAATCTTTTGTTTTGTGCTCATGCACTATGCATGAATTACATTGTTAAGCAAAAAAAAAAATTCTATCGGTTACTTTCTCAGTACGGAGTAAACGACTATTGTGTTTTGTGCACAGTCAAAGCCAAAAAAGCAAACAAAAACATAGAACAAAGAACTATGTCGGGTTTCATAACCATTCTTCTCTATTAACAATGATTAACAAATAAAGAAGCCTTGACTGTGCTCTGTTCTGTTGTAAAACACACAGAAAGCGGTAGAACACAAAAGAAGTGTAGTGGAAAATATGAGATGCAGTTGAGTGTTTTTCCCCGCTTCTTGAGTGCTCTACCACTTCCTAAGTGCTTTACAACTGAACAGAGCACATTCGAGGCTTCTTTATTTCTTTTATGATAAAGCATTCAATAATTTCCCCATGCATTCCCTGATTTTATTTTTCAAAGGAGTAAAAGTGGTATCAGCTCTGTACTAATCTCTGATAAAGCACGCTAAAATAAGCCAATCACAATCATTGTTAGAATTGTTCAAATAATTTGATAGGCTAACGATACAACAGCTGTCAATCACAAACTGGACTTTCCCGCTTGTTTGCATTGCCTTTCAAGAAGAACAATGTTGTCTTCAAAGTTTGCTTTTCAGTTATAGTTTAAGCCGTTTAAACAGGACACAACAGCAGGTAAAGGTTGCTAGTCCAGAGGAATCTGGCCGCATTGTGACTCACGAAAACGTGTGCTTTTCCAATGGAGATTACGAAAGAAGGAGCTCAAAGCTTGCGGATGAAAATGCCAAATGCTGAGTTGTATTTGAAGGAAGCTACAGTTAAGCTAACCAGTATTTACGGTTCTTACCTGCTTGCAGCAAGACTGCCTGAACTAATGTGAAAGTTGTACTACTAATACTAGACTGCTCGCACTTATTCAACTCCGAACACAGGTCTGGAGTAAGCTTTCAACTGATTACTCGTCGGGTGAGCGATGATACGGAATTGTTGAAGTTCAATTTGTTGAGATGACCAGAGCCGCCGCTACTAAGCAAGCGAGCATTACTACTCTGCATGTAAGTGCTGTTTGACCATTTTTCCAAAAATAAAGCTACTCCCATTGTAAACAGAGACAGCTCAATGGTATTCTCTGTCGTTGTTTTACTTCTTTAGTCTAATTTCTGTCTTCGTAATACGTTCTGTTGTCTTTCATCTAAGAATTCACTAGGTTGAGAATTTCTTTATTTCGCTATGTGTTTTGTCAGAATCAAGCAAAAAGCGTTATTTTCATACAGTTTTTACACTACTGTTGTCAACGATGGTCTCCATGAGCCATATTTACTGCTGACAAATAGCTCGTTTATATTGACTTTGTCTGACTCGCAAAGGGGATGTTTAATTTGGGTCAAATTTATCAAAATACCAAAGCAAAAATTTGAAAGCCAGCTTGATGTCATCAACCTGTTCCCTAATCTCTGATAAAGCACACTGTTTCAGCCAGTCAGAACATGCATTATATGGAAACTTTATTATAATGTAATTTAAATTTTGGTGAATCTGGTAGCTAGCAGCACTGTGGTACAGTGGTTAGGTAGGCCACGTTGGCCCAGGTTTGATGACCAGAAGATGCATAGTTTTTTGTTCTGTTTTGTTGTAAAAAAAGTTGTAAGAATTTTAGTTGAAGAGGAAGGGGTCTCAGAGTCTATGAAAAAGGTATATCAGTGTTCTTTGAAAGTAACACTAGATCATGATTGATATATCAGTCTATAACTGGAACAGTTAGTAGGTTAGTGTGGGTATATATGCTGGTCAGTTCAGAATGCATAGGATGTGAACAGTGGTCCATTGTCTGTCTGCATTGTCTGTGGTACACCGTGAGTGGAGAAGATTTTCAGTTTCTCTCTCGTTCCTTCAAATGATGTGGATTTTTTAAATTCTACTTCTGGGTACCTGGAGTATTGGTCTGTAAGGACAAGTGTGTATTCTGTGTTTGGAAACGGTCCGCAGAAGTCTGCCTCCACCACTGCCCTTGACCTGGTTGGATGGTCGGTCATTTTAGAAGGTTCTGTGTGGTTTGTTGTCATGGTAATTTGGCATTCGAAGCATCTCTTTACTGCATTGTCGATCTGCATGTTCATTCCTGGCCATCAGTATTTATAGTGGATCATCTCTTTGGTTTTTGACAACCCAAGGTGTCCCTGGTTGTGAGCTATTCGGATGGTCTTCTCTCGTAGCTTTTCTGGTGGGATGATCTTGTTAAGGCGTAGAATAACGTCTTCGGCTTCGTAGATTTCTGCCTGTAGGTCAACATATGGCTTGAGTGCAGGGTCTTTCTTGTCCCAGGTTCCAGTTTTAATGACTAGTCTCAAGTATTTCAGCTCAGGATCAATTGTTAATTCGGCTGCGATCTTCTCTAGGACAACTGCGTTGTCTAGTTCTGTTACTGCTTTGATGTGCTTTTCTACTCTGGTCTTTGCTGTCTCTGGGAGGGGGTGTCTGGACATGTAGTCTGTATATCATGGTAAAGTCCAGGTTCAGCATTTTCATAGTTAATCTCTTGATTCTTGGTGGCAGTTTTGCTTGTGGGTTGTTGAACAACGGGAGCAGGGGCTTGTGGTCTGTGGCTAGTTAGAAATGCTTTCCGCCCAGTAGATACATTTGGAGTCTTGACATCGTGAATTCAACAGCTAGGGTCTCTCGTTCTATCTGTGAGTATCTTCTTTCCGTATCGGTTAACGTGCCGCTCACATAATGGACTGGCTGATAGCCATGTTGTGTCTTCTGGAATAATCTGCTTCCAAGTCCAGTCGGGCTGCCGTCACAGATGACTAGTGTATCTCATTCTGGGTAGTAGGGTACGAGTACAGGTGCTGAGGCTATTGCACTTTTCAAATCTTCAAACGCTGCTTGTTGTTCTGTGGTACACTCGAATTTCGCTTTTACTCTTGTCAGGCGTCTAAGTGGCTCGCATTGGCTTGAGAAGTTGCTAATGTATCTGAAGAGGTATGCCAGCATTTGTAGGAATGAAATGAGTTCTTCCTTGGTCTTTGGTGGCATGCAGTCTTGCACCGCTTTGATCTTGTCTGTGCTAGGTTTCAAACCATCAGTAGTGAATAGGTGCCTGTGGAAGTTAAGTGTTAAGTGCACTTCTTTTGTCTTAGAGTCAGGTTATGATCTTCAATTCATTGTAGTAGCATTCATAGGTTTGCGTTGTGGTCTTTTCCAGTCCACTCCACCGACCATGATGTCATCTCTGTTGTTGAGGACTTGTGGGATTCCTGAGATTATCTTGGCTGTTCAGTCCTCTGAAAGCTAGGCGTTTATATCCATAGTTTCCCGAGGGGGTGGAGTAAGTCATTATCCGTCTTGATTCTTCATCCAGGACGAATTGATGATGGCCATGGTTAAGATCCAATTTGCCAATCTTTGAATTCTCTGATGAAATCCTCCGTAATTGGTGCTTGTACCTGTCTGGTCAGCAGCATTGATTTGTTGACAAGTCTGAGGTCTAAGCAAGCTCGGATGTCTCTTGGATCCTTTGGTTTTGGCTGTACTACTAAGGGTGAACACCACGTGATCGCCTCATGTGCTGGGACTTGTTCAATGATGTCATTTTGTTCCAATTCTTTGAGTGATTTCTGAAGTAGTTCTGTTAACAGATGCAGTACTCTTCTGGGTTTCTGGGTGATAGCTGTTGTTATCTTTCATTGGCACGGAAATTTGTATTTCTTGGCTGTCACGCATAGCTCGTCCAATTCCTGTAAATCCTTCTTTTTATCTTTCTAGTGTTGCTTCGAGTTTGGCGTTGTTTTTATTCTTCTCTGATGTCCAGATACTCTTAATGTGTTTGTCAGGGCTTTTAAGTCTGCCAGTAGCGTCAATTAGCACCATTCCAAGGTCTTCAAGTGTTTGTCTTCCTATAAGTGGCGGCGAGTCGATTTTTCCTTTGATGATGACAATGGTTGTGCTAATCGTGTGTGTTTGGTTTGAGATAAATACGTCGGCTTCTCCCATTACTAGCAGGTCTTCTTTAGGCGCTTTTAACTTGATAACTGATCGCTTGATTGTCACATTCGGCGCTTTCTCTTGCAGCTTCTTGAACTGGTGCTGATCCATAATATTGGTGTCTGAGCCGGTGTCTGGTTCAACTTGTGTGTCATTTCCGTTGATTTTCATGGTGCATGTTTTCTCTTGGCTGGTTTTATTTTGGCTTGGGTGATGTGTTTCCAAGAGCTGCATGTAGCATTCGTCATCACTATTTGTGGAGCTTTCATCGCTTTCATTTGTGGAGCTGTAATCGCTACTTTGATCTTAATACTTGATGTGTTTTGTTCTTCTTGTGGGTCTTGACTTGTTGGCTCCTTTCCTGTCATCATGTGCATCGTGAATGCGACTTTTGGGTTTTCTCAAATCTTCGTGTTTTCTGCTAGGTCTGTTGCTTCTTGAGCCGTTGTCTCGGTTTCCTTAGCCTCTACCTGCTGGTTTTCGTGACTTTCTGAGGCACATTTTGGCGTAGTAGTTTGTGATCACATGTAACTCCCATAGCAGGGCATGTTTCATGTCTGTCTGAATTTCCACACTGCCCACAGATGCTGTGGCTTGTTGTGTCCCACTTTCTTGATGCACTTATTTTCTGGATGCTTTCTGAGCTTCGCTCGTCATCAAGCTTCTTGTTCATTGCTTTGGCTTGCTCCGTGGTTTGTTCGTTGAGAGCTGCTTCGGTGAGAATCCTGTCCAATACCTAGTTCTCTCATATCGCTTTGCCATGTAATTTTTTGTTGAGTATGGTTTGTATCGGATGATCCCGAATCATGTCTTCCTCGTGGGTGCCGTAGTCGCATTTCTTTGCAATGTCTCGCACTCGTGCGTAGTAGTCGGCTAATCTTTCATGGCTCTGCTGCTTGAGCTTGCTGAGTTGAAATCGGGCATAATCTTTGTTCTTCTTTGGGATGTTGGCCAGTAGGGTCGGGAAGCGCGTCGTCGAGATCCATGAGATCTTCTCCCCCATAGAAGAGCAGACCGTCCTTCTTGGTCGTATGGTCCGTGATGCCAAAGAAGTGGAATTGTCGTTCGATGTCCTTGTAGCGTTGCCAGCATCATTAGGGTCCACTTGCTTGACGAAGGGTTTGATATTGAGAGTTCGGTGGATGGCGACACTGGCATTTGGATAAGTGGAGCTGCTTGTGGCATTGGTCAAGGTTTCGTCGGTGGGCATCCTTCCAGTTTTCCACGCCGCCAATGTAGTATTATGCAGTCTTTATTCCTACGATGATCAAATGCAACTAACAATAGAGTGTTCAATTCCTTAGATTACATAGTAGTCGAACGATTGACATTGCTAATTAACACATCATGACACTATCAAGGTATCAAGTTTTTTGTCAGGTTTGAAATGACGAACTACTCTTCCCAGAAGACAGCGACACCCACAATTCTTTTCTCCCCTCAGAGTAACTCTCAAACCAATCACGCAGCACATTGAAATGCACCTTGTGAGGA
>CM042746.1:8084318-8091818 GCA_022496165.2 Catalaphyllia jardinei
TATCTTCAAAAGAAAAGCTTACCAGGCTTTTTGTCTGCCATTGAACTGTCAGCATATCTGCTATTTATCAGCTGAAGATAACGTATGATCAGGACAAATTTGGTTTTTTTTAAGATGCATTTGACACAATAAAAAGTGCAGTAAGCTTAAAATCACTTATAGAGGACTCACTCGGCTGCACCTTGTGAGTCCATAACATTTTGACCACTCTGATGACGTGTATTGTTGTCTATAAGAGTACAGACCACGCTAAACCACATTCGATTTCTTAAATTTCTTTCTTCTCCTAATAGTACCAAACAAAATCTCCTGGAAGAATTAGATGGCATTCAGTCAGACCTCACTGCTTTGAAACTGAAAAATGAAGAGCTTAAAGTTAATCAACAAGATTATTCACAGGAGGTTTGTTCAATATTGTTTTATTTGCTGGATAACAGGGTCATAAATTTGTAGAGGAAAAATGGTTTCTGATGTCTTGAGTATGACCAGAGCCTGAATACAGGAGACAGAGTCTTGTATCTAAAGTGGAACTCTGCCTTGCAGTTGCCTTGTTAAGATGGTCATCTCGTTATTGATTTGTGGTACTGTTATCACCTAACTTTTTTTTGTGTAGCAATGTTTTTGCTCTTCAGCCCCCTTGATTTTAGTCTGCAGTTATATTTAGAGCTGATTGACTACCCATGGCACCCAGAAGGATTAAAGAGTCCTGTTTCTAGGGCTGGTTGTAACCATTGTGTTGTTTCCTTGGACCAAGACAAACTTTAGGGCCAACCACACAAAATAAGGTTAATCTGCTATAATATTCCCCCTCCATCTAGGGGAGCCCAGTCATACACTACAGAAACTTTGCTATGATAGTGCAGGTCACAAGGTAAAGTTAAAGTCTTAAGGTGAGCCAAATGGCCAATCAGGCCAGCACTTGTCTTGGTTTCTTCAGTATGAAGTGACTAAGAGTATTTCTACCCTCCCCCCCTCCCCTCTGCATGGGATGCTAGTCCATCACAGGGTTACCCCAGGCTGTTATTTCCCTGGTACCTATTTGTACACCTGGGTAGAGAGAGGCACTCTGAGCATTAAGTGTCTTGCCCGAGAACACAACATAGCATCCCTGACCTGGGCTCAAACATGGACTGCAGGTCACAGACTTACGGTAACCTTAATTACTTAATTTGCAGCTTGCAAGGCTTAGGAGCAGACATGAAAAAGAAGTTGGAGAGCTTAATGCCGACTTAGAGGATGCTTACAATTCAACAAACAGCTCTGCCAACGCTCGTAGAATCAATGAACTAAGAGGGGAGGTCAGTACACTGTAGCAAGAACTGGCATAAACATTTATGTTGTCTTTAATTTAAATACCTGCGAACATGCAGAATCAGGAATAGCCATGAACTTTTGTACCATTTACAAGATACCTGGGTAGCAATGGAAACATTTCTTAAAATCTTCAGGCCTACTTTGTCTTTCTAATAAAGTATGTATTCATTTATTTTATGATGTGTCACTTAACCAATGTTATGGGATTTTGGACATTTTTAAGTGAATCTAATACAGACAACCCTCAAAATATGGCAATTGTACAATGTCAGGTAACACTGACTTTTTCATTTAGTGATTCATATTGATCTCTAGTGGCTGAATTTAAGATCCATCTAGTGAATACAATTAAGACTTCGCATTGATTGCACTCACCTTTCTGCAACCTTTGATTTTTAAGATTGAAAGGTTGCAAGCTGAGAACACACAGGAATGGAGTAAACGTGATAAGCTGGAAAGTGATAAGTTGGCCTTAGAAAGAGAGAACAAGAAGTTGAGATTGCAGATTGAGGTACCGTTGAAAGTTGCTTTTTGTACCAAAAAGAAGATGCTAAAAATAGATAAATAAATATTAACTAAATACATGTAAAGAAAGAATGAACAAACGAACAAACAAACAAACAAACAAACGAAAGAAAGAAAGAACGAACGAACGAAAGAAAGAAAGGAAGAAAGAAATAGATAAATAAACAAATAAATACATTTCTTGCTTTATTTCTTTATTTGGTCTGATGTAAAAGTGCAGCAAGAGTAAGATTTCTTAGCATTTTTGTGCAATTTTGTGGTGTAACCAGCTTTGCTAAATATCTTAATTGTCCTCAATTTAAAACCGAAAAATATATACGTAAAGACTCTGCATCAATATTAATATTAATCTCATAAAAAATTCTTCACATGAGACTCTCATGTCAGTTGAATGTGACTCTTTGCCCACCATTTTGAATTCTTGTCTCAAAAAACTGCTGACCTGGTAACTTGGCTACATGCACCTTGGACCCATTGCTCCAAATGAAAAAGTTGCTTGAAATACGAGAAGTTGCCAAAAAAATTTCTTTTGGTACTGTGGGAACTTCAAATGCCCTGTAGATTTCTTTAAATTCTTTAAATTGACGTGGCAGACTAACCTGCTACAGATTTATTTTATCGACAAAGTATTTTATTGGTTTTTCAATCTTTTGTCTGCGCTGAAAAGTCAGAGCATGTTACAGCAGTTATCAATCACATGCAACCTAATCAGTGCAAAAAAAGTCTAGACAAATCCTAAGTTTTGTCAATCATCTCCACTTTCGTGCCAACTGTATGTAAAATTTACCTGAAAACATGAAACCTTGCAGCAGTCCACTCGTAAAAATTTTCATTTTACTTTTGGTATGTGCGGCTAGCTCACAAACTACATCCTTGAAATCTATTAATGAATACGTTTGTCGGGTTTTTTAACAGCCATTCACATGCATGAATGACCCCGAGAGCCAAGCAAATCTACACACACAAAAATTATTTTTGCACATATTTTTCTTGGGGCTACGGACTGAACAATAATTAATTCTACAAAACTCAAGTCTTGTTAAGTCCATACCCCCAAGACAAATACGTGCAGAAATAATTTGTTTGCATGTAGATTTGCTTGCTCTCAGGGCCATTCATGCATGTGAATGAGATGATTGACGTCCATCAGAACTCAGGTGGTGTGTAATTGATAACCGCCGTAATCATCCTTGACAGGCAAGGATTCATTAATAATTATTACAAATGTTAAAATTACAAATCTTACAGATTTTTAGTGCTGTCTAATTTGATTTGAAATACACCAGAAGAATAAGTTAATTGTACATCAGTACTAATAATCCATATATTGACAACTACCAATAACAAGTCCTGCTATAAATACACAATGTATTAATTCAAATGTGGGCAAGCTATATTCCTGTAATTTTTCTGCATGCTTTGTCCAGTAAACAGGCGAATAAACATGGCACATGTGATACAGATTAACACCTTGCCTGGTCAAATTTCCTTTGGCCTTTTTTCACGTGCAAAAGTTGTACACACTTTTTCTTTTATCCAAACTCTATTACTTAATTATGCTTAGTTTTCCAACAATGCAAACTAAAATTTCACAAAATTCTTAGGTGCTGATAAGCAATGTTGTTAATGAAAGACCTTGATTTCACTTTGCATCTTAAAGTCACTGTGTATTTCACAAGAAGAACATTGTTTTAAGGGCTACAGTACAGGAGTGAAAATGAGAAATATAGTTTTGGTACTCAACATTTGTTCCACTCATTCAACGAGTATGAAAGTTAAAAAAAATATAGGGGCCAGCCTTGCGACCAAGTCTGAAAAGTTAGTTGCTAGTGAAAAAAGTCTAGTTGCATTCGGGAGCCCAGTGGTTGCAACGTCAAGCTCTGCACTGTAACCAAGAAAATTGACTCATGCAAGTTAGGCCAAGCTGATCTGACTACTGGATAACCTTTATTAGTATCACCCAACTAGTGGACTAGTGCAAATCCTGCATTTTGATTGGCTACGCTACTAGGGGACTAATAATAATAGTCATCAAGTAGCGAAATTTGCCAGTTTTTCTTTCGCCTTTTTCCCGAAATAAATATTTCTTCAACTTGCATTTGCTAACTTTTTTATCGCCATTTCTGTCCGACTAGTTGGGTGATACTAAAACAATAATAGACCCTTTGCCCTCCAGGGTCATGGTTCAATAGCCCATTCGGCTTCACCTCATGGGCTATTGATCCGTAGCCCTTTTCGGGCTATGGGTCTAACAACAACAACAACTTTATTAAACCAAATGTAATAGTTAGTGGATGGCCTACCCCGTAAATAGCTAGAAAAAGCTATTTGAGGCGGGGCGAGCCAAATACAAGAACACACCTATTGAAAGACAAATTTACACAACAGCAATTAGTTTAACTTTAATTATCAACAGGACTCCTGTTAAGAGTAAACAAATTATGCCAAAATACCCCTCCAAAAAAGTTTTAGGCCCTGGTACACAGTGCAATATTGTATGCAGTGGCTAAATGGCATTGTCTATCCACCCATGAAATTGTTCCATGCAATAATGTGTGCAATATTGCAGCAGTAGAATTTCATCCTACTTCTGCAACATGATGCGCAACAAATTTCTTTGTGTATCCAGGTTCTGCAACATTTTATGCAGTAGTGTGACGCAAATTTCAATGTCCAGCCAATCAAACCTCACATTCAAATTGAACTGCTGACTCATGTCACCCATTGTATGTTTCATCAAATATAGCGCATACTGGTACATGGAATGTTGCAACTTTGTAGCCACGTCAACTAAAAAATGTTGCAAGCAATATGGTGAGTAATGTTGTATCGTGTATCTGGGCCTTTACTCCAGTTACAAAAATGTGTGCCAGCCATATCTAGGTAAACATAATTTCAAAGTGTAATGCTGCATGCTAATAAAGTCAGGGATACTGCTTGAAACAGGAAACTAATGTGCCTTTATGCCCCTTCTACAAATACATATCCATGTTGTAATTTAGCTGGGTTTTTTTTGTTTGTAGGACCTGTCATCTCAGTTGAGCGACTCAAGCAAATCATCTAAGGGTCTATTAAGTTCTGATGTAAAACAATTACAGACACAACTCGACGACAAGAACAGGGTAAGTCACAGACTGTCAGTCATGTTGCAATAAGTACACAGGTTGTAGATGAACATGGCTTTTAACTTAAGTCCCGAGTTTCAACTGAGGGTGTAATCCTAAAAAATAGCATGCATGTATTCAGTGTTTCAGCCAGAAAAGTTTACTTAGGGACCAATGTTTTAGGATAGGGGCCAAAAGATTGAAAGCTACAGAAGGAAAAAATGCATCAGGGTACCATGGAAACTAAAGTAGTTTATTAGGATTTGTGATAGAATTTAATAGAGAATGCTTTTCGAAGTGTTTCCACTCAGTAAAGGTATGAAGGATTCATGTATTACAAGAGAACAATTAAAAGTTTTCCGATGTGAGAAAATCAATACAACAAAGCAAAAGGGTCGATTGATTTCTTTTCTAATGTTGAATGTTTTAGAAGTAAAGATCTTTCAATATGATTTTCTAGAAGGACATAACCTGTGACAAAATAACCATTATTGTCAACACAGAAATGTGGTTGCCATAATGGTGACTAAACCAGAACTTTTGGTCACCGAAGATGAAATGTTATTTGCATTGGCAACTGTGTCGGTCGCAATTTTGAGCCCTGGGATGGTTTTTAAAATAGTATGCCTGTGTTAGCCTGCAAATTGGCCATTTTTTCGTTCTTCTGGGGCCACCCCTGATTGCAATGTGGGAATCCCGCAATGGTGTGGTCTGGCGGAAACACTGCACATATTGATTTGCTTGAATTAGGAACTACCAGTGTAGTGATGAGCCACATCTGAATACTGGCTTGTGCCACACTGTCAACTTTGATCAGGATCAGTCTTACAATGGTCTATAGAGTGAGGCTCTACTGAAAGGGGTACTTTTTCAGGCTTCAGTTGTATCATAGGGTAGGAATTCCACAAGTATATAAAAAGGTAGGGAAATCTGTCATTTAGTTATTTTAAAGTGCCTTTGATTAAAATATTCTGAACAGATGCACCTGATGGTGGATCATTTAATCTACTACGCTCTATATGAAAATGACAAGAAGACTTCCTTTTTGACGACCTATTCATAATGTGGGCCAGTTATGAAAATATCAGACAAAAGGATCATATTTTTCAATAATATTTAAGGTATATTAGTGTAAACTCCAAATAGCTAAGGGTTTTATTGAACAGATTTCCTTCCTGACATAAATTGAGATACACACTAGCGTGACTACTAAAAGGCAAGCGGTTCTGAAACAAGAAGGCAACAAAATACGCAATATATAAATGGTAGTCACCGGTACCAAAAATACAACAATACGACAAATGATAAAGGAAAACAATGAATACCTCGATAGCAGGCCAACGTAGCAGATCAACGAAGCCCAATTTAGCTTCCAGAATACAGCAATTGATTTGAAAAATCGCTTCACTTACAAAGGATCGCATCTACTCATATAACACTTAAAAATTGAGTACTTAACACGCTTGAGTCCCAGTAATGCACATTCAACTAAAGGAAACTCAATCCTACATACCAGCCCCGAAAGACCAACTCGATAAGCTAGGTGTCTTTCTAAATTAATAAAAAAGGGATCAAGTTAAGGTGATTCCTCAGTATTGCTTTGCACATCCCTACTGCACACGATTTTGGCTCCGTTGGCGTGCACAAATGAGTGCATGCACGTACACAACAAAAGAAATTTCCCTCAAGCTAAGCTCGATAGCGAAATAATTGTTCTTTTTCTTTTATATGAGACTGTTGACTTATATTTTTTATTCCTTAATAATAGTGTACATATCATCTTCTTTAATTTAAAAAAATTTAAACATTTTTATCGGAACAAATAAAGATATAGGTGAAAGCATGCAAAAAATCCAAATGATGACTGCGAAAACAACGGCTATGCGAATGCTTTATGTCCACATCCTTTTAAAAGGTGTGATTTTTTGACAAATTTAATATGATATGGTTCCATATGCTCAACACTTTCTACCTTTCAAGTTTTTTTCTAAGTATTGTTTCGATAAATTATGCTTCCAGCTACTGCAAAATATAACTTGGACCGTTGAATAATGCTCCTGATGAGCACAAGTACAGGCATAAATTGGGTAAGATTGGCCTGTCACATCTCTTAAGCGAGCATGGTGACCTATCATTTTTATTGTGTTTTTCAAAACAGTGCTTGATAGAAAACATTCAGGGAAAGTTTGAAGAAAATTCATCAGTAACTTTAATTTCTGAAAACTCACCTTAACTCAAGTTCATGATAATGTTCTGTGATGTTCCATATAAATGTCCAGTTCTTCACTTATAACCTAGAAACAAATGTTTATCATCCAAGAGGTTCTTGGGATGAATAAACTCAGCTATAATTGGCACTGAAACTTGGGTTTTCTGGCCTATTGCAAATGTCACAGTCCATATATAAGTGAATCAAATAATGTCAAGACAAATGTTTTCTTAAGTAACATTAATGTTTAGGTCTGGGCCTTCTCAAGGAGGCAGATCTTTGTTATGTCACGTTTCTGATTGGGGATGTGAACAACGACCTATCAAACACACCCTTGGAAGTCTGGCA
>CM042746.1:8096818-8134485 GCA_022496165.2 Catalaphyllia jardinei
ATACAACAATAATTATGACAAACGATAAAGGAAAACAATGAATAACTTGATAGTACGCCAACGTAGTGGATTAATGAAGCCCAATTTAGCTTCCAGAAAACAACAATGAGACAGGTACCTTTTATGTCAAAATGGTAAGGGGGTGGGCCTTGAGGCAGAGCGTCCCAGTATAAAACTTTGTAGAGTAACCCCTGGACCTATTGCAGAGCTTAATGAGTTCTCAGTTTGCTTGGCAAAGTGTGGTGTTTTAGTCAGAATTTTTAAGTGAATAGCTAAGTACCTTGTGTTTCTGGGAAAAGTTGTGATTATCATATTATTAATAAAAAAACTCGTCTCATAAATGTCAAATAGACAGAGTAAAAAGACAGCCTGATTTAGAACCAAGCCTTCAAGCAATAAGTAACTATTCCAAAAGCCATCTGACTCCCTACCCATATGTCTGTTAAGACATTTTTCCCCATGTAATGCCACTTGCCCCTCAGACAAGCAAAAGACTGCATCATCCACTGGCCCATCAGACAAGCCTTTCTGTGTTCACTGGGGAATTTGTGATTCTTGTTTGTACATACATACATACATACCACTCGTCAGGTTTCAGTCATGTTGCACTGTGTACTTACAGTGCTTCTACAAGCTCTTAGCACCTCCTGACTAAACTAATACTGTCTCGAGTCCTTCTTGTGTGCACATTAATTATCTAGAATATCAACTTTGATAAACATAAGACGTTCAACAGCCTTGTTCCAGTGCCTCTATAATTCTTCCTGCCTTAATGAGCTTTACTGGCTTTGTTTAAGTAATAGTAATTTTTCTTGGGCAATTCTGTCCAAGGGAGAAAGGTGCAATGAGGTTAACCCTGTGTGAAGCACCAACCCGTGAGACAAGGCCAGACCACAACACCAGAAACTACTCAAGTTACCTGGTTCTGGTTTTCCAAAGGATGGACGATGCTGTCCACCGAACAGAGTTACTAATGCAAGTGGATAGTATAGTTTGTTTTGTCAACATTTATTTAAGAAATAGAAAACATGTACCGTGTTTGTATGGAGTTATATAAGCACGAGTGGAAGTTTGGGAGAACGAGAAATGCTGTGGGAACTCGAGCTGTAGGCGAGTGTTTCCACAGCTTTTTCGAGTTCTCCCAAACTTTCACGAGTGTTTATATAACTCGATACAAACACGGAGTACATGTTTTCTATTTCTTTTAGAAAACACTGCGACGAGAAAAAGGAAAACAACTTGTTAACTTTGATGATCAAAATGTGAATTCTCTTTGCTCGCGCCATCACTACGTCAACAGCGCGCGCTAGTTCTGTGTCTCCATCGAGTTATACAAACACAATTATGAACCAATCAGCGTGCATGCTTTCTTAGGACTGTTTTCTAATCACTGTATATTATGTGGTGGATAGCATTATCTGCATGAGCCCTGCTTTATACCACATGGCATTTATCTTTCACAGGAGCAGCAAGAACTAAAGTATGCTTACAACAAAGTCAGAAAGCAGCTTCAGGAGAAGGTATTTTACACAAAGTCTAGAAATTGTTCTCACTCTTTAACGGTTGGTGGCTAGGAATTAGCTGACTCTATTTTTCCCACCACTGATCAAACATCAAGGGACTGACACTGCATTTTAAGGGCCCTCTAACCAATGCGCAAGCCTGAGCACGTTGCTAAGAAGAGTGAAATTTCACATCCAGTTACTTGCATCGGCCTGAGGGCAGAAAATTTAAAAGAATTCAAGAACTTGCACATTTAGTTACATTTAAGATGTTTTGCTTTGTGATTCTCAAATACAATGTAAAAAAAGGACATGCCAGAACAAGCAAAGAGAAAAACAGAAAAACAAGCACAAAAGAAAATGAAAAACCATCTCTGTATGGTTTAATTTTGTGGGCTTCATGTGATCTTATCAAGACAGATTAAGCCACTGATGTTGCCACTGGTAGGGTGAACTGCACACACGCTCATGGGGTAACTGCTACGGGCACTTCTGGTTTCTTTAAATGAAATGTGGTTTTTTAGTAGAAACACTTTTTTTCAATGAGTTTCGATTTAAGCCAACATTGGAAACATAACTATGCATTCCTTCCTTTTTTGAAGAAAATTATGAAATTTGTACCCCCAGCATTTAATTTGCCAGTACCCATTTATATACCTGGGTGGAGGGAAGCATTTGTGAGAGTGAGGCATGTCACCCAAGAACCCAGAACACTCCAAGCACTTGAATCCAGACTACTTAATAGAGAGACCAACACACTAACCATTAGGCCACTTGAGAAAGGTCTGGAGGCAGGATTGTGTGAGCTGTTAGTTTTCCAAACTTTTGATCTATGGTCTATCTAATTTCACAAATGACTAGTAACACTGCTAGTGGACATCGTTTTGCATTTTCACAAGAAACTTCTTTTTTTTCCCTTGATTTTTTAATGTTGACCCCCATAATTTGTACTCCAAGAGTCTGTCTTGAAATGATTCTTTCTTATTTCAAGGCTGAGGAACTGAGTCACTCCAGAAAACGGGTTGAGCAACATGAAAATGAAGTTAGAAAACTAAGAATGAGAGTGGAGGAGTTAAAAGTAGATTTATCAAAAGCCGAAGATGAGGTATGTTTAACATGAGCAAGCAGCAAATCTTTTTGGACAGTTTGAAAGGAGTGATGACTTCTAATGATCGAAAGTAATTGTTGCATTCACAACTGAGAGATTTGTACAAATGTAACAACTGCATTGTGACCATTCTAAAGAAGTCACACTGCACTCTTCTAGTAGCCTGCGAAAACAGCCTTCCTTCGCACAAAACGGCACTCGGCTGGGAGTGATTTGCTGCCAAAGATTCCATACTGCTGATGTAAGCGTGAACTTTTTAATGTGGCACAAATCTGCAAAATATGCGTAAATTATCATTTGCTGTTGTAGCTAATAGAAACCAGACATTTTTGATCCGTCACTACAGCAAAGAAGGACGGCTGTTTTTGTAGGCTACTCTTTTAGCCCTGTTTCCTTGCCTTACATTGCACAATGCATTGACCCTTAGTTTTTTTCCTGAAATGTGTTCATATAAAATGCACAAAGAAAATAAACTGTATGACACAAGACAGTGAAGGAATTAGAATGTTTCTTCTGCAGTGTGCAAGTCAGGTTAAACTTCATCATCTTTATAGGGAAAACTTCTATCTCAATTTCATATTCCAAGTCCTGAAAATCACTTTTGTACGTGTTGAAGTCCTGTTTTCTTTAAGATCAGTCTTGTGCAAAAAATACTTATGATGAAAGATGCCCTTAGTCTTGACCATTGGTCCAAGTTCATTAACTGAATGATTTGTTTGCAATTTTTTACCATTCTAGCTGGACTCACAAACAAGCAATTTACGAAAACTGCAGCGCAATCTGGACGAGCAAACAGAACGTGCAGATAGCTACAAAGTTCAAATAGAGCACTTAAATTCAAGGTAGGTAGAAATGGGTCATAAGACATACAAATGAATATAAATGCCACACTCAAAGGCTATATATAATAAGACACTTCCTTTGCCAATTGGCAGAAAAAATCACTAATCTCCTGACATTTGCTGCTTATTCATAGGAGATTCAGAGGCAGGTATGATTTTAAGGTGTTATCATAACAAAATTCATCTTAAACCAATCAGAGGCCTTGACTATTACCCTAATTCGTTGTCATATTCAAGTCCTCACGCCATATCCTAGGTCACTTTCAAGTATTAATAGGCAGTTTTTGAATCTATGAACACTTTGCAACCAATGTGTACTTCTTTTAGAGGACTACTGTTCCCTGTTATTTGGGGTGAAGCTTCACAGGCTTTCAGCTTGCAAAAAAGTGAAGATTGTCTGGGTCATGTTTCCTGTAGGTAGTGTTCATCGACACAATCAGCTGATATATTGACAAACACTCAGTTGATGCCTCAGCCAAGTATATGCGTTCTATTGCTCAAGTGTTAACCAATAAACTGCTGACATATATCGGCAGATAGTCAGTTGAGTGTTGGTTGAATGTCGGTTGGGTATTGATTGAGATGTCTGCAGATATATTTGTCAGTCAAATGTTGGTCGAGTAGGTAAGGAAAATGATGTAACAGAGAATTAACTCTGAAGTGTAAATTTTAGTGCTAATTTAACCCATGAATAACCAACAACAACAAGCTTTATTACCAAAATAAAAAAGTCAATTATTACATTAGAATATATTAATACGCAAGAAAAGGTAACTTTCACTCAGGATAACTAAAAAGCTAATCGAGCTGAGTAAAACTAAGTACTGTTTAACCCACTGGGCGTTAGCCCTAGTAAAGGGAATCGGGGAACCACACGAGGAAAAGAAAAAATCTTTTGACCTCGGTGGGAATCGAACCCACGACCTCCGGAATAGATGGGTTATTCCAATAGTGTCGGTTGAATGCATTAAATTTGCCAGTACACATTTATACTCCTTGGTGGAGAAAGGCGCTGTGGGAGTGAAGTATCTTGCTCAAGAACACAACACGGGCTTGGACGCAGACCACCTGCTCTGCAGTAGAGTGCACTAACCATGAGGCCACTGCATCTCTCACTAACAGTCAGTAAGTAACGATCAACTTATTGACCAATACTTGGCTGATGCTCAGCCGATACTTGATTAACATTCAACCGACACTGGACCAGCACCTCAGCTGATATATCAGCCATGTGTTGACTGATGCTTGGCCAATGTATTGACTTACTGTTGGTCAATGTATTGGTCCATAGTGTTGGCTGACACTACCTTCAGTAAGCATGATATGAATGCCTTTGGTGTCTGCAAGTTGAAGATTACTAAATTTTGGTTATTTATCAGATTAAGAGCTGGAGGAGGTGCAGTCCCCACCCTGAATTCAAGATATAATGGAGGCAGAAAATCTTCCCTGCAGCTGTCATCAGATGATAGTGAGGAGGAAACATCATTTCAGTATAAACACCAAAATATCAAGCGAGGTAGCGATGAATCCTGTTAAACATCCAACTACTTTTAAGCTTGTGAAGAGGATGATAAAGTCACCTGTCTACCTCAGAGTCCACAAGGTTTTGTTGTTAGATGATGCAACAGAAACTGAATCACCACCAGCAGCACAATAATCAGTCTTCATAGCACAGTGGTGGTGTATTCACACAGATATTACCTTTTTAAGGTAAATTCTGGTTTCAAAATTCAAAATTTCCTAGTGTAAAATGCAAGTACAGCTAAAGACAAGGTGACCACCGGTAGTTTTGGTAAACTATCTCATTACCTGAACTTAAGAGAATTCAAGGAAAAAATGAGTTGCTCATGAAAGGCATCAAACAAAAGCAAGGGCCTCTGACAATTTCATTAATGTGCAGAGTTCTTATCAACAACTAGGCTCAAAAACTGTCTGTTGCAAAGTGTTCAAGTAACTGTGTGAGCTATGATTGGTCAGTATGAGTTCATTTAAGATCCAGAGAGCAAGTTCCTGTCATGCACATACTAAATGTTGAGTTATTAATACATGCTGACTACATCACAAGTTTGAGCTTGCACAATCAATTTGCTTCTACAAAGGAAACATTAACCGTTCCTTGTGCACTGTTGAGTTTTAGAAGCACTTGTTAACTTTCAGAAATTAATTTCGAGAAATGCAAGAGCGCTTGGTTGTCCCATCATGCTTCTCTGTCCACCTCTCTATAGACTCCTGCATTATCATTTCTTTGGATTTTTTTGGTGTACATATCATTGTGATAGAGTAATGGCATGACAATTTTACCATAAGGTGCCACATTTACTTGCCTGCTTTTCAAACGTGACATAGTTTTAAATCTGAACCTTACAATTTTATGGGCTACTAAGAATTGTGGTAACATTAGCCAGCAGACTGTTTACAGCCCTCTGTTTTCTTATATTTCAATTTTATTGTTGAATGCGTGGATAGAATTGCAAAATTCTTCTTGCTTGTTTTTGTTCACAAACCTCACCATATGGAGAGGCTATGAACAGTCTATTACCCAGTTTTGTACACTATTCTGAGGCAACTGTCTTAGTTATAACATAGTTTGCAAAGTCACAATATCAAAAATGCAGTACACATAAGTGTTCAGCATAGTCTTATGATGCATGCTCATACTCGTGCTAGATTGAATGGAACAAGTGGTAGAATAAACAGTTTTTTTGGCCTGGAAAATGGATAAAATCCTACCACCAGAAGATAAAGGCAAATTTAAAGCAACACATACTAGAAAGCAGAACCGGTGCCATGCTGTCATGTTTTGCCATGGTATTGTCACACAATTCAGTCGCGATGTTATATAAATTAATTGATTCATGAGTTTAGTTGTGTGTCATTTAGCTATAGTACACTTGACATATTCTCAGAGTTATTTGATAAACTCAGAATGATGAACATCGACCATCATGGTACGATACAACCGCTGTATGTAATCACAACAGTCACAAGTCCAACTTAAAAGGAATCTCTCAGAAAGTCTGAATTTACTAAAAAGGAAAGAATGTTCTTTGTTGCTGGCAGATGTAAATTATTTATGTTTTAGCCCTGTTCGTAGGGACTTCATATGCTGGACAGATAGTGTCTGTATTGACAAGGTCTGTGTTTTCATAGGCGTCTTAATCTAGGAGAAAGTGTAGCGATTGAACCAAAGTTCTACGTGTAGCAATTGAACCAAAGTGCTACTGACCATTATAACAAGGTCTCTTTATAAATCGAATATCCATAATATCTTAGGTTTTGTCAGCCGTAACTCTGTATCAGCTCTAAAAGTAAGGTTCAGCAAGTATATTTATCAAAACATTATTCTAGAAAACAAACTATGGCAAGTATGTGCAAGTCATGGGGGTAGAAAGGTTTTGATTACCTAAGACCAGCATGGGAAAACTGTTTTAATGTCCTTCTATGTTACTGGCAAATGTGTGCCAGCAATGTGCAGGATGAACGAAACTGATTTGCCACATAAATTTTTCTTGTGTACCTTTTTTATACACATTTCCTTTACAAGTTGGGGCCACAAATAGCCAAATAGCCAAAAAGCATTTTGGAGCTGACGCAAAAGTGCAATGACTGTATGTATATTTACATGGTACTCGTAATCCATGATCAGGGTTTTGCTTTCCATTAGACGGATGTGTCAGAAAGATTACATTATTTTTCCACTCATGAGATTTGTATATTAGTGATTCACACGCACATGTAATAAGCCAATTTTTTGTAACAAAATAACAAACCTTAGCTTTACTCTATATTGTTATTTTGTACAGTAACCCACAGTGGCTGAAAATGGTCACATTAGATTGTGTTTTGGGTGCAGAAATGAAAGCCATGATTTTCGTTTTCATATTTAATGCACTAGGTTTCTGTTGTTATCCTCTTCAGCCACTTAACATATCTTAGTCTCTATATTTTTATTTTAAAAGGTTAGGAATAAAAATTATGACGAAAGATCATTAACATTGTCTTGTTGTGTATACAGGCAGTGTAAACAGTGTATCAGTAGAACTCTTCCATAGTTAACCGACGTTTTTCTTTGGGAAAGCTTAGTAATTCTCAGTGCTTGTACTTTTAAAATTGTCCGCTCGTCAGCTTGGCTCTTCCTGACTTCTGGTCACAGCGATCTTTTAGTTTCAATATCTATTATCATGTGGCCCCTTTGGCTTAAATCCCAAACTCGGGCACTTTGTAATAACTGGAGGAGATATGGTAGCTGAGTTTGTAACTCTTAAACGCTGGCTGGAAAACAAGCAAATCCATGATCTTTCAAGTGGGTGGCTGGTGTCTTGAAGTTGTAGAAGCAGTGGGACGTGACCCCAAAATGTTGCAGTTTGAGAATTGGAACCTAATGGAAAACTGTTACACCAGAAATACTAGCAATTCTACAAATTAGAAATTATAATGGGGTACCTATCTGGAGCGTTCCCTTCACTTTTACCATAATACTCAATTTTGTTTCATTTTTTTGGTTTGCTTTTCCAAAAGGGGGTAGGTGGCCACCCAATCCACCCCTCTCCCCTCCATCCACCCCTCTATATGTAGGAATCTAAAGTGGATCATTAGCCGTTGCATTTCAAAAGTTGGCTTAGCCATGATGGCATATGGGCTCCAATTGGGATACAGTTGTCTGCTCAATGACCTGGCCTTTGAAGGCGGCGTGGTTGGAGGCGACCTTGTTTTGATAAAGACCTCGCTGTTTTTGCAGAGAGGTCTATCAAAGCAAGGTCGACGTTGCTAAAACGAGGGTCGGGAGTCAAGTGTGAGGATTAGGGGTAAGGATAAGGGTCAACAGTAAGGGTGGAAGGTCAAGGGTAAGGATCAATTCCCGGTCAATTAACAGAAAAGTTTTGCTTTGTTTTGTTGCAAGGTACGGAAAGGGGACAAAATTAAGAGCGAAGGGCGATCATAGAGAGCAATTATAAAGACCTGTTCTTGAAATTGTCGAGAGCCACTTTTAGTCGTGAATAAAAGTATGCACATTTGTCCTGTTACTGTTAGGAGAAATTATTGATGGATGATCAATTTGTATAGGCGGTCACACAGAATTCCTCTTTTGCTTTGTCGTTTTACCAGAGGACTCTGGACGTATAAATGTTACATATGTTATAATTAGTTCAATCATGAAGCAGTTAGTTACCAAAAAGGTTACAGTTTCTTTAGAATTTTAAGAAAAAGTGTGTGTTATTGATATAGCCTTCTGTATGATCAATTTGTTTAGGGGGCCACATAGACGAAGTCTTCACATAGTCGTTTTACGGTAGGACTTTTATAAATGGCGATTTATTACAATGATGTAAAGGACCCCAAACGAAAATGCTTCTGGTTTACGTAGGATCCGTAAAAGATCTGATCGGCCAAAAATAGAAATTATATTGTGGAATTTTCCTGTTGTTCTTTTGTGGCACGTTTTGTACGTGACATTGGTCAATCTACAAAAATTTGGATTTGGTTTCATTTGAGGCCATCACCATCTGCGGCATTTAGTGGATGGCCAGTCGATCAACCGAATATTTCATTACTTGCTACGCCGCCCGTGCTGTCGAAACCCAACAAATCGTCAAAACAGCTGTCCGCGGTTGCAATTCTTGGCTTTCAGTTTGGACTCTATCCATTGGCGCAGCCAGGATTTTTCAAAGGGGGGGGGGGAGGGGGGTCACACTGAGACATAGTGAATAATAAGGGTCCCCACAGATTTGTAACCTGAATATTGCAGGTTGTTTGCTTACAAATAGGCTTACAAAGAGGGGGTCACGGGCACCCAGGACCCCCCCCTGGCTACGCCCTTGACTCTATCACGTCGTCCCATTAAACCTTCTACTTAGTATCAGCCTTGCATCATTGTTTTCTAGCAATTAGTTCACTTGTGAATTAGCTTAGAAAGGTTTTAATTTTATTGAAATTTGAAAAACAAAACAGAAAATATTTTACCCTTGACCCTCGCTCTTTGACCCTTAACCTTGACCCCAACCCGCGTTTTAGGAACGCTGAAGCAACGTCACCTTCAGCCTTGCTTACTAAGCTTAACTGCAAAATGGCCTATTATACCATGATCCACAAATATGGTAAGCGTACTCGTAATTTTGGGGGCGCTTGTGTTTTTATTTTTATTTTTTTAAATTTTCTATGGGGCGTTTCTAATAAAATAGTTATTCCACTAGCGCTTGTTGGATATGAGATGATTTTAGCTAACTCGGTACCCATCATTCATAGTCCATCAAATATTTTCACCGGCAAGGTGTCAAACAAAAACACACCCAACCAAAACTGGGGAATGTTTAAGCGATATTCCCCAACTTTCAAAAGTGACCGCGTGTTTGGAAAATGTTGGAAAGATAGCACATATATATAAACAGATTAGCCTCCATTTGACACAGTTATAAAAAAAAGAAACATGCCCAGCGGATGGTTGTCCTTGGGCGTTTTCCTCGATGCTCACAGTTTTTCTCGAGCTTTGCTCTGGAAAGAGGCTGAAAAAGGAGCAACTAAGTTGACTACCACTCATAGAAACCAACAGCAAATAGTGTTTTTTTTCCCTAGAAATAAAGTATTCCTGGAAAAACCGACTCTCTTCAATTCCCCCCAGAAATAACAAAATGATGCCAACGGAGAAACTCCTCCCGCATTACACCAGAGAAGAAATCGTTACACCCCTTTTTATTAATATGCGTGAGCTTGTGAGGGTGCACCAGACGACTTTGGCACGAAAGTTGGTAAGTACTTGGTGTAGGCACTCATATAGTGGTTCGGGCTTAGGTAGTCATATATTGTTCCGGGTGGGTGGTTATATTTGCCAGGGGATTTTCTTCATCCGCATCTACATGTGGGGCAAGGGTCCTGCAAAGGGGGAAACCTGTCACTGCAAGACAGAAAGTAAACAGGGAGGGAATACAAAATAATGAGTTCCATTCTTCCATTCCATCAAATGAACGCAGTACAATGGTACAAAAACCAGCAGAGAAACAGAAAAAAACTCTAAGCTTGTAAACTGATAAGCGAAGAAAACAGTAGCAAAACAGGAAAAAAAAACTTAGTTAGCTGATGCAGCGAAAGCGAACAAGGTCGAAAAAGTTTTGACGACGAAAATCGGCGTCCAGGCGCGGTTACCAAGCGCGACAAAGCAACGGCTTCTGTTTGACGGAAGCTAATGGTGGACATATTGAAAAACAGACCGAAGAGTGAGATCTAGTGGTGTCAAAAGTTGAAATTTATTGTACAAGATGGCCCGGAAAACGTGCACGCCGTTCTGCGACAAGAGGAAGAACTGTCCAAAGCACCATGATTTGCTCCTCGCTGTGGTAAGGTGCTCGGACATGAGAGACAAGCGCGGGAACATGTCTGAGTTCGAAGAGACGGTGAAGTGTTTCCTGAAGAAAGGCTGGAAGCGAGAAGATGAAATCCCCGATCCTGTCAAGAACTATCGGTTTCCTCTGCTGCACTGGGCGGGAGTGCTGGGAAAATGCAGAGCTATGGAATGGATGATCAAGAATGGTAGGTGTCGAGGTTATGCTTGAAGACCCCCGGGAAGACCCACAATAAAAATGATTGTTAAGTCTTTAAACTTATTGTAGATATGAAACTTAATCTAAGCTTATAAATGTTTCTTATTTAGCTTATGTGGTATTACCCTTTGAGTGAACATTAAAGAACTTTACTGCGTCGCTCGCGAAGGCAGCATGAGTTACAGAGTCTGTAATTTTATGCGCCACCTCCCGGACCCTTCAATCTTCGTTTGAAGTTTGTGTGCCACTTGTACACAAACTTCAGAACTTACTGAAAGGTGGGTCAAAACCTCCCGCCTCCTGTACCCTACTCTCCCACTTCCTGTACCTTAATCTCCCGCCTCCCGCCTTTTTCTTATGGGGCACATGTGCACTCATGATTTTTGACGTTTCATGACCTATGATGTAACCACTGTAAACGGGTTTACTATTTCACTGGGAGTAAGCCTGTCTCCCAACCCAAGCTCAAATGTTCGTTTGCTCATTTGCTCAGAAGTCTCAGAAGTGACTGAGAAGATGTTAAGTGCAAGTCAAGTATATTTTGGGTTCTTGTATTCAAACGCATTGTTGAATTAAAAAAAAATAGTGTTTCCCTTCGGCTTCTTGCCCTCTTAGAACTCCCGCTTCCCGCCCTTTCCTCTCCCGTCTCCCATACCCCTCCCGCCCCCTAATCTCACGGGCCCCCACCCCCGTCTCTCCCCACTGAAAGAACTGCGAGCTGAAAAGTACAGCACTTTATGCCACGGGACTTCAAGGTGGAACCTTGACGATGTTTGCAAATATCCTGAGAGACATTTTTTAACTCCAAGGACGGCAGGCTGGGGAGCCTTAGCCTCCCCTATTTCAATTACAAAATATCAAGTGATAATTTTACAAACATCTCCAGACCCCCTACACATTAGTACCTCTGGCACTCACTTGTAACCCTCCTCCCACACCCCTTCAATTCAAAATATGCTTCACCATTGCTGAACCTGTGCAGTCCTTGTGTGGGTAAGTAGAAGGAAGCTGTGTCAGGCCCTCCTTTTCCCTTGTAACACATAGGGAATTTCCTGAAAGGTTGGAGAAACAAGAGCTTGATACAGTCATGGCCAGGTCGCATGGGAAGATTCCCAGGTTATGAATGTACTTTGATACTATGAAAGACAATGCCAGTAAAATGCATCAATTGGGTGGGCTGTAATCACTTATTATCATAAGTGGATATGATTTTAAGGATCATGTGTACTTTAGACACCCACTGGCAATGTCCACTGCTACTGTCAATCACCACTTGATCAGTGTGTGAGTTGACAGTTGGTTGAAATGAGGTTAAGAGTTGGTTTTCAGTTGGTCCATATGTTCAAATTTATCCTAAACTTGACAGAACTGCCCCCAAGAACTGACAAATAATTATACTTCATGCATTCATACTGGGAGGTGCGGTGGCCTCATGGTTAGTGCGCTCGACTCCGGAGTAAGCAGTCCACATTCGATCCCTGGCTGGGGACATTGTGTTGTGTTCTTGGGCAAGACACTTTACTCTCATAGTGTCTCTCTCCACCCAGGTGTTGGGGGGTAATCCTGCAATGGACTAGCATCCCATCCAGGGGGGAATAGAATTACTCCTAGTCGCTTCATGCTATAGAAACTGGGATAACCTCACAGGAAAATAAAAAGGAAAAGACCTGTTGCAAAAGAAAAAGACTCGCAACAAAAAGAATAACCTAACAGCAAATTAAAGTAAATGACTTACAGCAAAAAGAAGAAGACTCAAGGAAAAAAGAATAATCTCCCGGCAAAAGAAATAACCTCAAGGCAAAAGAATAACAATGTCCTAACAGCATAAAAGAGAGTGTGGGGGACTGAGTCGATTTGTTGAGGTGCACCATGGGATAAGCAACTGCAGTATAGGGGCTGATCATCTCCAAGAATGCGTTGATACTATTGATATGATACCGAGTACGATACTGACTCTTTTTCTTTGATGTCAATACTGATACTCTGCCGTCATTGAGTAGTGCAAGTACAAAGTTGTCAGCTCACACTGTAAATGGTGGGTATTGTTCAGTGCTTCCTTGTTGAATCAACAACACAGATAAACAGGTCAGAGATTTCAGTTTATTAACAAGATCGTTGCCCTGGGCTGCGTCATTCGAAAGCCGGTTAACCTTAACCCAGCGTTAAATGTTAACTGAAGCATTATGATTTAAAAATATTTTTCACCTCTGTTTGGCGTAGTTTGAGATTACACACAGCTCAAAACGGAAGGGTATACAATATTAGCAGAACACCTCACCAAAATGTTACAAAACTGAAATCAAATTCTCGCTAACCCTGAGTTAGCTTAATCAGCTTTGAACAATCTGGCCCTGCTCAGTAACACGTGGTCCACTGCACACGACTGCACTCTTTGCTTTTGGTGATGACCAGAAGAACACAGGCTCAGGAGACAATACATGGGCAGGTCACATGCAGTATTGAAAACATCAGTACCTCTTGCTGGTATCAATTTTTTTCAATCTGGCCTTGGTATCACCGGTATCAAAAATTTGGTATTGGTATTGGCCCATCCTGTACGATCAATAATTCCTGCCATCTCTGCTATCTTGGAACATTTGAAGGAGGTTGTAAGCAAGATATTTTGCTGCAACTATGGGCAACAAGATTCAGATGGCATCAACTAGTGTTCAAACTGTAGAAAAGGTGAGCCTTTCTAAAAGCCTTTCTTTAAATTTATACACACACATTGAGGCGATTTGCATAAAGTTGTGTTCAAACAATGTCATGTGAGTTGAATAGAGGTTGTTGCAGAAGGTTAAGCTTATATATTATATAATATAATAAATTATTTAGAAAACAGTCCTAAAAAATATGTGCACTGATTGGTTAAAAATCATGTTTCTCTAACTTGACAGAAACACAGAACTAGCACGAGCTGTTGATGTGATGATGATGAGAGCAAAAAGAATTTACATTTTGATAATCAAAGCTAACAAGTTGTTTTCCTTTTTGTTGCAGTGTTTTCTAAAAGAAATAGAAAACATGTTTTCTGTGTTTCTATCGAGTTTTAGTATAAATTTACTGTAGTCTATTGTGAATCCGTGAATTTGATTGGCTATATTACCGTTTTCTATCTGCTGATAGAAAACACTTGCATGTGTGATTGTACACGGGATCCTTTTTCTACACGCATCAGTACACAGTTCGCGCCACATTTGAACATGATGTAACATTAAAACAGTTCTTTTCTACACGTTTCTTGACATTTTTTTCTTTTTATGCAATGAGACTACGGTAAATTTATACTAAAACTATTAGATTACTCACCCTCGTTTTCTATAAGTGATAGTCAAAGCTTGTTTTCCCACAGCATTTCTCCTTTTCTCAAACTTCCACTTGTGTTTCTTTAACTTGATAGAAACATGGTATATGTTTTCTTTTTTTAAGCAAATTATATGCATTTGCTTAATCAAGTGTATTGTAGACCTTTATTGTCTCGACCCTTTTGTTTCTGATGGTGTGTTAACACCAAAACCAAGTAGAAATAAACTGTGCTCAGTTATTACAGAATGATCTTAACTTTTCATGATAACCTCTATTCAACTGAAATGACATTGTTTGAACACAAATGCAAATCGTCTCACTGTGGGTGTATAAATTTGAAGTAAGGCTTTTTGAAATGCTTGCCTTTTCCTTAGTTTGAACAGTAGTTGATGCCATCTGAAACTCGTTGCGGCAAAGACCAGCAAAACACCTTACTCACCAACTCCTTCAAATTTTCCAGGACGCAGAAATGGCAGGAAGTGATGAGCAGCCTCTGACCCCTTTACTGCATTTACTTATCCCATGGTGCATTTCCACAACTCAACCCAGTCCCTACACTCTCTTTTATGCCATGAGGTGATTTCCTTTGTACCTTTTTCTTTTTGCGGTGTGGTTATCTTTTTATCATGACTCTTACTTTTGCTGTGAGATTATTTTGTTTGCCGTGACAGTTGTAAGCCACCGTACTTCATTGACTGGAACTTGTTCTGCCTTTTATGGATAGTCTGTCTCCAGCTAGTGGATTCTTCTTCGCTTTTGACTGTTGTTGGTCAAGAAATGAATTCAGGCATTCTGATTGGTATTTCCTTGGTCACAATTTTGTCATATGGACTGTTTCATCGTAAGCAGTGTGTAACCCATGAGCTATGTAATAAACGCTTAAATCTAACTTGCTCAGACCATACTGGGAAATATTGCCCCACGGTTAGTAAGTAAGTAAACTTTATTTGATTAATCGCTTATACAGGGGGATTGGTAGCTGAGGGGCTGATGTGGACCTACTTTACACAAAAGATAAAATTTAAAAACACCAAAGCTATTAATTTTGTCTGACTGAGTGCAGTGAGGTCTTTAATGTAAACTTTATTTGATGAATAGGTTATACAGGGGGATTGCCAGCCGAGGGGCTGATGTGGACCTAATTTGCACAAAAGATAAAATTTAAAAGTACTAAAGATATTAATTTTGTCAGACCGAGTGCAGTGAGGTCTTTACAGCCCCAAGCTTGGACCAGTATTCCCCAGAACAGCCCTCACGCTCTATTAGGTTAATACAGTATGTCTCAACCAACATATCAACTGACTCTTGACTGCATTTCTACATGACATGTTGACTGAGTGGCCATCTTTGGTGTCTGTCAACACTCTGTTTGGGGGCCTTTAAAGTACACATAATCTAATTTTCTTTTCATTTTGACTGACTTAAATGTGAAGAAATATCCCTTTGAACACTTCTCTTTTACTGTTACTCTTTAGTCACAAACCTTTCTAGTGTATACAGAAGAAATAACGTAATAATATAGATGTCTCACATAGAATTCTACAAAAGATTAAAAGTGCCCTTTACCATTTGCAGATATCTGCATTTTTCCTGAGATATTTAGCTTTGAAAAATCAGTAAATATGCAAATGCGAGGACTGGTGACATCATACATTCAACCCAATATCCCATCAGGTTCATAAATAAAAGTATCTTTGTCAATTTGCTGGAGAGACCATTGAAACTTGGTAGGCTAATAGTTCTACAGTCAACACACCTAAGGCTATAAAACATTCTGCTCTCAATGGCAACTCACTCTTTTCCAGTCACCACCAACCAGATTTTAATATTTAAGTGATTTTCAGCTTGCAAAAAACAAACAAGGCAGCAAACTAAACTCAGCTTATTTAAAAGGTTGTTGGAATGGATCATGCAGACAAGGCACCACGGAGAAATATCAAAATGGAATGCCAAAGGTTGCCAGATAAGCCTTCAATATCAGGGAGGTCTGGAACCTAGTATGTTGCTATGGTAGCAAATCTGTCAAGCTTCTATTGTGAAGCACATTTAGTACAATCATTCTGCAAAGATTCAAACATTCCTGATGCAAATTGACTTAGATATCCTCCATATTTGGTTGAGTTTATGATGTCATCACTTTGCAAATTTGCATATTTTAAAAGCTCAAATATATCTGGCATGAAGTATGAAGTAAGTAACCAGCGTTTTTTTCTTGAACAGACTAGTTTATGATTTAAAATGGTTGAGATAGGAATAATGCAAATTTCATGAGCACTTTAAAATCGTTTACCATATTGTTAAAAAGGTAGCAGAAAGCAATAGAAGCATGAGTGTATCTATAGGACCTAAATAGTACAAGCTGTGAACTGAGAAGGTTAAGATTATTGTCTTTTTATAAATTTCATAGGTTTTTGTACCACAGTTCGCTCATCAGACACTCAAGAAACTGCTTTGCACAGATGTATTCTCTGTTTACATTATACAAAAATACGACGTCTTAGTGAAAAGATCAGACAGATGATAAACTTGCTGCAAGATTGTCTGCCACTCCAGGATAAGGCCTTGCAAACACCTCTTCATGCAGCTGCAACAAAGCTCATGACTGGCAATAAGTCAGACTATTACGAGGAGTGCTTAAGGCAAATGGTGGCAAAAGCGATACAAATACCTGGGAAGACAGCTGGAATATTGAATGCCAGAGACTTGCATGGCAACACAGCTCTTCATTATCTTGCACAAAATGAGATCGGGTTGGTCGCCCTTCGTGCTATAGTTGATGCTGGCGGAGACATATCGGTAAAGAATAAAAAGAAATTAACCCCCCTTAATATAGCAATGAATAATGGTTGCACACGTGTTATCAAGATCCTGTCAACTGCTCAAAAAAACTCCAAGCATTCTTCGCGTTATGACAGTAGCATTTACACCACTGATAGTCCTCCTGAGTCACCAGTGAATCCTGAGAGTCTAGAGAATTCCCAAAACGAGCAGTTACATGTTGAACATTCTTACAGTCTTCCTAAGGGGGGCAGTTCCTCGCATGACCTAGACGCCTCAGCCCTAGATGACACAGAAGACTCTTCTTTTAGTGCAAATGAAGAAGCTCCTGATGAGGTACCTCTTGATGTCACTGAAGATGAGGTGCCCACTGGTTCTTCTGACGACCCCCATACAGACCAACTAAGTGATATCCCTGCTAGTGACATAGATGATCCCTCTTCTTGTGTCACAAGTGATTCTCCTGCTGATGTTACAGATGATGGCCCGTCTAGTGTCAAAGATAATGCTTCATGTCATATCACAGATGACACAACTGGTGTTGCCAACAATTCAACTTCTAGTGTCACAGAAATTGTGCCTTCAGAGGTCAGAGATGAGTCCATTTCCAATACTACAGATGGAGACCCTGCTGGTGTCCCCGATAATGTCCCTGTTGGTGTTACAGATGATGCCCCTGTTGGTGTCTCAGATAATGCCACAGTTGATGTCCCAGATAATGCTCCTGCTTGTGTTACAGATACTGCCCCTGGTGGTGATACAGATAAGGCCTCTCCTGGTGTCCCAGATAATGCCCCTGCTGATGTCCCAAATGATGCCCCTGCTAATGTCCCAGATGATGCCCCTGCTGATGTCCCAGATGATGCCCCTGCTAATGTCCCAGATGATGCCCCTGCTGATGTTACAGATGAAACCTCTTCTGTTAATGCAGGTAATGTCCATTTTGGTACTGGGGATGTTCCTTCTGGTAAATTAAACACCAATGTGGAGACCCCACCAGCTGCTTGCACTGGCCCAGATGAGGAAAGTGATACTGTTTTGTCAGATTATGAGAGCCCTTCAGATAATGAAAGTGAACTGGCAGATCATTATACAGCACGTGGCAATAATGCTATTGGCGTTCAGACTCCAGGAATTGATCCATACTCTTGTATTGTCCACATCAAGCAAGAGATGGTATCTCCAGTAAGTGGATTTTGTTTTTTCTATTTAACCCATTGACACCTAGAGGTTATTGGCAAAAACCAATTTTGTGGACATTTTGGACATTTTGAGCATTGTTATCAGCTAAATTAGCTCCAATCTACCCAAAAAGAGATGTGCAACATGACACTACACCTTTCTTTTTACCAACATCACATTTTAACATTTTTGCTCAGGTATAGCAAAATTTTCTTTTCGTTTTTTATTTTTCTTTGCCTTTCCTTTTTCTCCTGTTATCATTTTGCTACAGTTGTTGACCTTCTACTGGGCTTGCTTCCAGTTGAAGAATTCCCAAGAAAGCATCATCAGGATGGAAACTTCTTAGCAGGGAGTAGCCTTTTGAAGTTGAGGAAAATTTTGCTTCAAGTTTTTCACTCAAATTTCTAAGTATTTTCGTGCATATTTCACACTAAATTGACCCAATCACTCTAATGTTGGTATCATTGGAAAGATCCTTTCCTCCTGCAAACCTTGAGTATAGGTGATGTCAAAAGTGAAACAAAGGCCATTGCTTGTCATGCAGGGTTACAGGTGGCATATTCGTCAACGAGTTAATGTACATAAATCCATAAACTGGGATGGGAATATGGCTTAATATGTATTCACACAATGTACAAGATACAACAGAAAGTATAGCAGCATTGTATTGTTGCCGTGGTGGTCTTCAGTGAATATTTATTTATTTAACTTCGCTTAACTACAATCTTTGTACATGAATACATAAAAAAAGAAAAATCATTAGGCAGGGAGACCACTACAGCATAACCAATATTACAGTGGGTCCCTCATTAATTAAAACATAAGAATGACTAAAGCTACTAATATATAAATAAGACAATTAAAAGGAAACAAAGAGAAGTTCAAATTACTAGAAGCAGCACGTCGGCGGGCACAGTATTGTACATCATATTTCACAGGATGGCAGTATGATTAGATGGTGCATATTATTTTGGTCCAGCAGAAAGCAAAATGAGTGCAAAGTGCACTGATAATAGATTACGTCATGGCTCTTTTCATGTTGGTCAAAGTGGGCGAAGGCTTGATTTCGAGTTACGGGGAAAGATTCTGAAAAAGAAAAGCTCTATCTGTAGTTGTTTGTTTCTATATTATCTAAAACAAATAGATTCCATGTTGCCGTGCATCTGTTCAGTAAAAGATCAGAGAAGATGCCAAAATGTGGTATGAACATGAGTGACACACTGGGCTATCACCTTGTGTGCCAGTTCTTTGTTCTTATCTCATTTTTATGTCACCTGCGACCTATTACTGAACAGACGCATGGCAACATAGAATCTATTTGTTAAATTGAAAACAATGACAAAACAAGCAGCAATAAGATTATGAGCTTGAGATTTCTATGAGGTGATAGTCGTTGAGGCTGACGTCTCGGTCAACTTTCCCTTCATAGAATTGAGAAAGAACAATCTAATTATTTTAGTAGAATTTGAACTGAAATTTACTTCAAATAATGGTTTCCAATATTATTTCTCCAGACATTATTTAGCTTTGCATTTTTGAAAGATAGCTTGGAACAACAACAACAACAACATTTTATTACTTACTACTTTACTTTGGCCCTTTTCTCCTCCCGGAGCATAGGCCACCAACAATATCTCTCCTCTGTCCTGCGCTATCCTTTCAAGTTGTTTCCATGTGTCCAGTCCTCTTAATATCCTTTTCAAGCTCCTGTCGCCAAGTGTTCCATTGTCTCCCTCTCTTTTGTTGACCTTGGGGGTTCCAGTTTAGGGCTTGACAGCCAATGCTACTAGGTGGTTTGCGTATGGCCAAGCCATCTCCATCTCCTTCATGGGATGTCCTCTTCCACTGGAGTTTTCTGTGCCCTTGCCCATAGGTTCTCATTACTGATGGTTTCTGGCCAGTGAATTCTTAGGATTCTATGTAAGTACTAGTCTGGATCTTCTTCATAGATTCCTTGGTTGTCTGTCATGCTTCAGCTCCATACAACAGTACCGACTTAATGTCTGAGTTAAACAAATGTACCTTGGTGGATGTGCCGATTTCTCTGGAGCTCCATACCTTTTTTAGCATGTATGCTGATTGTGCCTTGCCAATCCTAGTTTTTACGTGTGCGTCTGTTCCCCCACTTTTGTCCATTACACTACCCAAATAGACTCAACTTCCTCCACTTCTGCCCCATCAGTTGTGACTGGCTCATCAGTGCCTGCATTGATTCTCAGGATCTTTGTCTTCTGTTTATTGATTGTCAGTCCTATTTGCACTGAGGTGTGATGCAGGTCAGATGTTTTTGCCTGCCTCTGTTGGTGGTTATGTGACAGAAGCACTAGATCGTCTGCAAAGTCTAGATCGTCCAACTGTGTCCACAAGGTCCACTGGATGCCATTTCTTTTCTGGTTTGTGACAGCTCTCGTGATCCAGTCTGTAGCCAGGATAAACAGAAAAAGTGACAGAAGGCATCCCTACCTTACCCCAGTCATTACCTCAAACTTCTCTGTCAATTTCTCCTCATGAACCAGTCTGCAAGACAACCCCTCATAAGAGTTTTGAATCAGGTTGACAAACTTGACAAACATAGGTACACCATAATGTTGAAGCAGCTTCCATAATGACTCCCTGTCTAGGCTGTCAAAAGCCTTCTTGTAGTCAACAAAATTTTCATAAAGGAGTAGTTCCATTCAATTGATTGTTCCACTATAATTCACAGTGTTGTGATCTGATTGGTACATGACCTGCCTGGCCTGAAGCCAGCTTGCTGATCCCGTAGGGTACGATTTACTGGTCCTTTCAACCTTTCCAAGATGACTCTGTTCAGTAGTTTCCCTGGGACAGACAGGAGTGTGATTCCTCCATAATTTGAACATAGGCCAACGTCTCCTTCCTTGGGGATCTCGATCAGGAGTTCTTCCTTCCATTCTAAAGGGATCTCCTCTTCTTCCCAGATTTTATCAGACAATCCATAGAGTATCTCAGCTAGCATCTCTGGGTCTTCCTTGAGTGATTCCGCTGGAATCTCATCTGTCCCTGCTGCTTTGCCATTCTTCAACTGTTTGCTCATGTTCCTGATTTCTTCCCTGGTGGGCTTGGCCCAACAATTGGTACGTGTTCCTCTGCTGCAGGGATGTCTGGTGTATTAGCTGGAGCTGGCCTGTTAAGAAGCTCCTCAAAGTACTCTGCCCATCTGCTTATCTGCTTATCTGCACCCGCCAAAACACTTCCGTTCTTGTCTTTGACCGGATGTTCTGTTCATCCAAACTTCCCGTAGGCTTCTTGGTCATGTTTTCACTTGCTACCGCCTCCTCAGCTTCCTGGGCCATTCTATCCACAAAGTTCCTCTTATCTGTTCTGATGTTTCTTTTTACTTCACTGTTCGCTTCCGCATATTGTTTCTGCACTTCTTTCTTTGCTGCTCTTGCTCAGCAGTTGTTAATTGCTGCTTTCTTAAATTTCCTTTCCTGTATCTTCCGGTATGTCTCTGCCGAAAGCCATTCCTTGTGTTCAGGTTTTCTTCGGCCCACCACTTTTTGCAAGCATGGTTAACTGCCTCCTTTATGTCCTTCCATCGCGGATCAATGTTCAAACCCTCATCATCCTCGTGCAACTCCTGTAGGACTTGGTATCTGTTGGACAGTGTTACTCTGAATCTCTCAGCTGTACTTACATCCCTCAGGAAATGCACATTATATCATGCTCTTCTTCTTTGCTGGCCTCTTTCATTCCTCCTCAGCTTAAGCGCTAGTTTGCCAACTACTTCAATTAAATCTTAATCCCCAGTTAAGCTTTGAATTTTAGGGTCGGCATGTTATTGAAAAGTGCAGTAAAATGAATGGGCACATTTACTTATGAACATACTGAAGTTCTGATACAACAATTGAGGCTGCCCAAAGAAAACACATTCTGTCCTAATGGTGTTGAGGAGATGATAATTTTGATGAAAGCAAGATGGCATTGGGGGGGGGGGGAATTGGTAGCATTCATGGAAAGGGTCTATGGGCACATGTTATAAGAACATATTTTTTCTGAAATGAGGACATTTATTGGAAGTTTTGTTCTACTTCTGTATTGGTGCATGTATATTTACTAGAGTTGTGTTCTACTGCTGGACTGATGATTTGGTAATTGTTAAAAGGAAATCCAGTCAAGTTATAAGTGGGTTTTCCAAATTTGTGTTCATGAATTTTTGTAAAAGATGCATTCTCCACATGGGCAGCAAAACTGGCAAGTGATATGAGGCCTTTCATGGGGGCATGTCGCATACTTTCCTTTACTGATACCGGACCAGGGGTAGCAATGCCGCTCTCTTTTTTCTGCATGTAGTGATATGTTCCTGTTGCTGCAAAACTGATTTTTTAAAGAGTTTATTCAATGGAAAACCATTCAAGGTTCTGACATTTACAGACTTAATAGAGAATGCAATTTCTAAATGGGCAAAATGACCATCACCATGGTTGCCAATAAAATGAAGTTATGTATAGCTCTAAAAAATTCTAATCTCTATTTTCCCGACCAACAATTCTAAATTGCGAGTAAGAGAGAAACTGCAACAGGTTGTAGTTAGTTGTTTCTGCAATGCTGCTATTCAATTCAAAAGCTACATATAGCTTGATACCGTCATTCTCCCCAAGGGGGGGGGGGGGGAATCCGATGTCAGTGGTTATTCATGGGCACCTTTCTTCACAATATTGTGGCTCAGAATCTTTCAGTTGCATTAGAAAGTAAATAAAAGGTTTTGCCTGTGAAAATGTAAGAAACCATTCATTTATTTTGATATGGAGGAGGGAAGGGTTGGTTGGTGGGATTTTGGAGAGTTAAACCAAGAAACATGGCTTCAGGTAGAGATTGGGTTCACTTAATACTTCAGAGGCTATCAAATTTCACCAGTTACTCTACCCCATAAAAATGGAAATGTGCCTGGGTGTTTGAGAGTCAATTTTTATATAATATTTATTTGATTTGCCACACAAACAAAAGTAAAATTAGGCCCCATTTTCAAGGAGGTAGGGTAACCTTACTGCCAGGGTAACCCTTGCAAGAGGGTTAAAAGATAGCCCGGGTTTTCAAGCAAAATTTACAGGTAGGGTAACCCTACTGCCCCTAGACAATTTTACGCTTGTTACACTTCGGTAACCTTGCAAGTAAAGCAGAAACAGATAACAAAACTGGAAAATAATTTATTTCCAAAGCAAAAATATGACAAATTGATGTTCTCTGGGTCAAAATTCGCAGTTTTTTGTCGGTATTGTGATCATATTTTGCTTTTGGGACTCCGTAGCAGTCAGCAGTCAGCTAGGGTTACCCTAGCGCTAGGGTAACCCTAGCTGCCTTGTAAATGCATCGTGAAAAATAAGAAATAAATGTGCGAGTGCTAGGGTAACCCTCTTGCTAGGGTAACCCTAGCACTAGGGTTACCCTACCGGCTTGTAAACAGGGCCTTACAGTACAATGATTAATCCATTACCAAGAGAAGCCATTTTTGTCCATGAATGGGAATTTCACATAGAAAAATTGAAAGTGTCAGAGGCTTGGGGGTTGACCAACAGGACGGGAATACTGAATTTTAGAATTGACTACTGGTGGATTACTTTCAGGCTTGCTGACTTTAACTGCCTTGAACCTCGCTTGAGGCTTTATAATTATTCATGACAGGCTTACTAAGTAGTTTACAGACCTGCCACACTTTCCATGCAACAAGCCAATACACCCTTGCATGAGCAACATTTTGTGTAGTAACCACACTGTTGATTGTTGAGTGTCTCAGGCAATACTCAGCAGCATGAGGTTGCTATCTCAGAGTTGAATGGTGTGGGAATCCTGAAGTTCTGACCTTCCAGACTCCCTGTTCCCATTGTCTATAACTCATTGATGTCGTTTATAGAGTTTTTTTGCTAGTCATGTGGGTAGTCATGAGGATATGGACTCTGCTGCATTCCTGTGTAAAGGTCGACACACACCAGGGGACTAGTCCGTAGGACTGTAGTCTCTGCAACTTGTCCCCTGAACAGTTTACACAAAGGGACTGGTCGCAGGGACTAGTCTCATGAACAGTTCACATGACACGTCCCTGTGACTGGAGTTTGAAGCAAAAATGGCCAGTACACATTATGAGACTTGTCCTTGCGACTTGTTGCTGGGACTAGTCCTCTCGTGCTTGCCGACCTTAAGGATTCTTTGCAGTTCTAATGACCATTCCTGTGCAATCAATATTGGCTACAGGCATAAACGGTTGAGCTATTGATTTTGGAAAGATGAGTTTCAACCACTATGTACAGGTTCAAGACATTCCATTTATTCCTTTTTTACGGGACTAGCATGTATACCTTGGAGACTCAAGCATTTGTGACAGTCTGTTTTAGCATACAAGGAAATATTCAAACGAGTTAAGAGGGTAAATTTCTAAAGAAACTGTGGTGCTGCGTCGGTGGGAGTATTACAAGATAATTTGGTTTTACCAACTGAGTTGATAATGTCGGAGCGAAGGGCTAGCGCTCGAAACGTCAGCTTCTGAATCTCTTTACGATGGCTAATTCACATTTTCAACTCAGTTGGTAAAACCAAATTATAAGGAAATATTCACACCACTTGTGTAAAAAGTTAAGAAACAGAGAATGTTGTTTCAGATCAGTCCAGATGGAAATAGATTTGTAATGATACATTGTGATTTGTAACATCTAATCTTTATGGGTTTACAGTCCAACTAAGTGAAGCGTACCCCTCAAGATTGCATTAATGAACTGATTAGTTGAAATTTGAACCCGCTAGTCGTTTCAAGAATGCAATAATGAATTGATTATTCGAATGATGAATTGATTATTCGAATAATGAACTCGCTCGCTCGATCGAAGAATACGGCTAACGGGTTCCGTTTACGAAAAATCAATTCACTATTACATTCTAGAAAAGACTAGTAGGTTTGAAACTTACTAGTCGAAACACTGAATTGATTTTTCGAAAACGGAACCCGTTAGCCGTATTCTTCGATCGAGCGAGCGAGTTCAGTTTCGAATAATCAATTCATTATTGCATTCTTGAAACGACTAGCGGGTTCAAGTTTCAAATAATCAGTTCATTAATGCAATCTTGAGGGGTACGCTTCAATTAGTTTGACTGTAATTCTTCCTCATTTACTAATTTTGATAGTGCCATTCCATGCATCATCGAGTATGATTTCAGTCAGTGAATGACAGACTTAAAGCATTACAGGTGGCGGTTTGGGCTATTGATTTTATAACAATGGGTTTTTGTCACCCTATTCAGGTTCCAGATTTTTTATGGGGACTGGCATCGGACAGGTCCAGAGATCACAATGAGCCAATCACAAACTAACCTCTAATGCACTTTTTTGCGAATAAGTAAACAGGTTTAAATTAGTATAAATTACAAAACTCAATTGTTTGATATGACCAATATCTCACTGTGTATATTTCATTGTGGGTCAGAACTGCATTATTCGTACTGATACCGGAAGTGTAACGCTTGCATTCTGTTGGAGGACATGGGAGCCGGAAAATAGTATAACATCTGGAACTTAATTTCTATATCTAGTCGACTGATTATCTGAACCGAACCAAAAAACATTTACACAAGCACTTTTTCCAATACTTTAAGTGCTAAAATGTCTAAAAATCACGAGGTAACTGTATATTTTTTGACAAACGCGATCTTAGCTTTATGTCACGCACCACCATAACTCCGAAATTCAAAATGCCCTGGTTTTCCAAACAAAGGACGTTATTGAGCTGGAAAGTTGTCAACAGATATAAATTTAGTACCCGGGGGGGTACTTAACAAAGTTTAATACGGGGAGGCTCTGCCCCGAGGTCCAACCCCTTACCCTTTTATATACCATTTTGGCAGAAAAGGTACCCCTTTTATATACCTTTTATTGAAAAAAGGTACCCCTTTCAGATACCTACTTTAGGAAGTCTTGTTCTAATTTTCATGTACTGCTTAATAAATATACTGACAAAGCCATAAGGGGCGTCTATTCGAAATATTATAATTAAAGGCCCTTGTGAATACCTAATTGACCGATTTCCCTACCCTTTTATATACCTCATCTTGTAAAATCCCTACCCTTTTATATACCTGAAGCGTGAAAAAGGTACCCCTTTCGGGCGGAGCCTCCCCGTATAGGCCATTATAGGGAGTACCCCCCCCCCGGGATTTAGTACTTCTTATGCCTGATGAGGATAAAACCTTTAGTGGCCCTTTAGTTTTGGATTTGAGGATGACGTCACGTGAACACACTCCACAAGTGAACGGACATAAATAACAAAAACTAGTCGTCGATCAGGGTCAGATCAAGTCAGATCGAATCGTATTTGTAACAATATCGGAGCCAGCATTAAACTCGAACTTCACTTGTTTGGTTCGGCAATGAGCTTCTTCGCACGTAAGTCACGCGGTGTTACACGTGGATGCCGAAAGCACCTTTGATTTGTATAAACCGCTTTCTCAGTCAGCTTCGATCACCTTTCAAAGTAAAAGTCATTGATGTACAAGGGGTACCCTTGTCGAAACATCGATTTGCATTTCTGTGCCATTTTCCAGTTCACTACACTGACGGTTTGATATAGAGTGTGTGCATTGTCACGCAATAAAAAACAAAATAAAAAACCATGCACTGGATAAGTAAAAAAATTGTGATATTGTAGACGATAAATAAAGAAGACAGTTCTCCAAGTTTAAAAAAATGTGTGCGTTGTCCCAAAGTTGAGATATTCGTCGAAATGTTCCGCACAAAATTACAGAGCCTACTAGTATGGAGTCGCCATGTTGAAGGATCTCTTCAGTCCTCCAATATGGCGGCCAGTAAATAGTGTAAACGTCTGGAACTTAATTTGGCTATTTAGTGGACTGATTATCTGAAACGAACCAAATAATATTTACAAAAGCACTTTTCCTGATACTTAAAACTTCTAAAATGGCTAAAAATCACGAGATTAGTGTATATTTTTCGACAAACGCGATCTTAGCGTTATGTCACGCACCGACATAAGTTCGAAATTGAAAATGCGCTGGTTTCCAGGGGATGCTATTGAGATGGAAAGTTGTAAACAGGTATAAAGTTAGTACCTCTTATGCCTGATGAGGATAAAACCTTCAGTGGCTCTTTAGTTTTGAATTTGAGAATTTGATTACTATTGCAAAAAAACTTGCTTGAAAAACGCGGGAAACTTGTCGTTCCCAATCCTTGCCGTGTTCTTTGAGAATGGTGGATCATGGATGCACAACAGTAAGTGTGATAAATGATGAATATTTATCAGTTTACTATGTACAAAACATTTATTCACGATTGCTTTACCTCAGTTTAGAGGTTTTCTGTCTTGAGAGCCACCTTGTTTTCTTTACTAGGCAGATTCCAAGCCCCACGAGGGACAACCGTGAGCTCATCTTTATAAAAGTAAGCTTGTAGATGGCATTTAGATTTAGACGACCGTTGAGGTATAAAAAACTTACGTTCAAACATCTTTTGTTGTGCTATGTGTAGCGAAGATCGAACCTCTTGTTTTCATACAACACAGTTTCACGTTCTCTTTGCCCGTGGGGGCCATTCGAATGTAAACAGAGCTCAATTATGTGAGTGAAAGTGTTTCCTCTGCACGTGTTGGTCAGCGGGTAAATAAACGCCTAAACGCCGGTGAACTTTTCACATTTTTGTAGCTCATAAAGCTTGTCGTGCAAGAACGACTTTTTTGGACGTGATATTCTCTACCCGTTCAATATTGCTGACGTTAAGACATTCAGCTGGCGCGAGCAGTTAGTCATGCATGCCTGGGAGCCTCGCTGGTCAGAAACTGTCACACAAATTAACACTACTGTTGCCAGGTGTTGTCAATACTGCAAAATGCAGGATCAGGTTTTATTAAATTGATTTGAGGGGAGAGCAAATTGAATTGAAATTTAGGCCTGGGGAGTAATTACATGAGCTTTGACCCATTGACTCCTCTGCTGGCTGTGATGCGCATTGGGCTTTGTTTTACTTCTGACATCATCACCTTTGACCAAAATTGGCATCATCTGGGGTGCTTACCATTTGAAAAAAAAAACATCCAGTTGGAAATTTCAGGCATAAACATTAAACAATTCAATGCAAAGCTGTGGGAGTGGGAATCGCTATAAAGTACATCCACATCAGCCACAGAGACTTAAGAGAGCAGAAAAATAGCATTGTTTCATATCTCAGCCCATATTTTCTGAAGCTTCCCAAACGGAATGACTGGAATTTCCAGTTTTCCTGTGCAAATGGTAAGTACCCCTGTACTCAAGTTCTACAGGAGAAAAAGATTTTTCCAATAATACCCAGATCAGAGTGATCAGCTCAGTTGAGGCTGAAATATGCATGAAAATGCTCAGAAATTTGACTGAAAAACTCAGAGTAAAATTGCCTGTGACTTCACATGGCTACTCCATGATAAGCCCAATAGAAGGTCAATCACAGTGACAAAAAGATAGGATAAGGAGAAAAAGGAAAGGTGCAAAAAAAATAATGAAAATGTGAAAAGCCCAAAGATGTAGGTCACTTTCTTTTCCCAAATTTGATTTCTTGAGGCTGAAAATCTCCAAAATGTCCCAAAAATGCATTTTTGGCAAAAAGCTCCAGGAGTAAATGGCTTAGTTGAAATGAATTGGGGACAGACCTGGAGTTAATAAAGCCTTAACTCAAGTGATCTATGCATTCTAAATAAAACTGATAAATATGTCATAACCAAATACAAAAAATATACTTTAAATACTATTTTCTTAATAACTTGGTTGACAGACTGATGGAGCCACAGAACTGTCAATCTATGGATATAAACTGGAAATTATCTGGAAATAGGTGAAACAAACCAGGAGATCTCTGTTGAAACTCAGAGGCCCACTTAAAACACAGGAACACTAAAATGTTACTGCTGTAGGTGGAAGAAACCAGCATAGGCGAAGTTTTGCTTTTTCACCACGATAATACCATCATGATTATCTACTGGGAGATTCTTGGCTGATTTAAAATGAGTTCTCGGGTTGTGTGATATGCAGCCTAAGCATAGGCTTGTGTGTTTGTTGTCAGTGTATTTTTTTCTTTCCAATAGTGTGAGAAGTGCCGACAGGAATCCATGGGTGAGATCACATCCTCATCTGGTAAATATTGATCCAAAATATCACATTGACTTAGCTGTCTGAGGCCTTACTATTGTTGTAGTTCACGTTCTCATGCTGAAACAAACACTGTCTGCTGTACCCTTAATTTCTTAATCAACGTTTGGGTGTTACTGAAAGCTTTACTGATTTATAGATTATTTTATTATGCATCCGTGGCATATTGCCATTGTGGGGGACATGATGACTAAAAGGTTTGCATGCTTAAGTTTAGATCAACAGCTTGGGCTAATTTCTAAGAAGTAAATCCTCCTTGGGGTCGGTATGGATGGCGAGTGTCAACTGAAATGTGAACAAAGATCATTAATATGTACAATCTGTAGCTGATACCTTCCGAGACTGAGATTTTGAGTTCTAAGGGTAAATTGGTTCCTTTAATGCATAATGATCTGAGTGATCTTGGATCACTCCAAAGGCAATGCACCCTAACTGTGCAGCTTAGTGATATAGAAGTTGATAACACTGTTTATGGAGCCATCTCGCCTGCTCTGGACTACCCGCTGTATCCCGCAAGAAAAATTTCCTCGAGGGCCATATAATAAATCCTTTATTGACCAAGTTTGTTCGGTCAAGATGGCTGGATATTGGCCTTTTCTTTTTTTGCGAGTTTATGAACCTCAACTTCATCTTGGTCCATAAACATGTAAAAAAAGAACTTGGCCAATATCTAGCCATCTTTTCCTCACACTTAATCAGGGTTTTCAACTGTTTTGTAAAGTAGCGGACATACTTCTGAAAGCACCGGATGTGAATGTTTTCTTGGCGCCGTAAGGCGCCTCGCGAGGGCCGAAGGCGCAAGCACCTGGGGGGGGTCTGGGGGCATGCTTCCCCCAGGAAATTTTTTAAATATAATACTCAGAAACGCCATTTCCAGCGTTTCTGGAACCAAGGAAACAGTTTTCTAGGCAATGCTGACGCTCACTAAAATTCTCTTTAAAAAGTAAATTCGCCAATGTTGATCTCAAAGTACCGGACGTGGAATGGCAAATGACCGGACGAAACGTCCAGCCTCCGGCCTCAAATGAAAACCCTGCTTAATCAGTAACCCATATTTAATGCTACCCTGCACTTATATAATTTTAGAACTACTTCAAAGTGCAATGACCAATGACTTGGCAAGCTCAGTTGTTAATCTGTTAAAGGGAGCTGGGCTCCTGGGAAACTTGGCAGAGATTGCAGAGAAGAAAAGAGCCCAAGATGAACATCTGCTAACAGATAAGCTGGAAATGGTTAAAGGTATATGGTAATCTAAATGTGCGGGGCTGTCATTACATTTGATTCATCTATAGCAGGGTGAGACAAAACTGCGAAGATGAGGTTGCCCTTTGAGCAAGCTGTTACTTGAGGTTACTGGCCCTATTGTCTGAGGAGCTTTCTGCTACACACTTTTTGGTATAAAATTTCATTTTATCATTAGGAAAGAGGAACCATCTATGCTTATGATAAGAAAACCCTAGCCCAACAAGTCATTCCACTAGCCCTGGGCTATCGGACAGCACTTTTGTCGCGTCCTGCTACAGCCTTGATCTTCACACCTGCAACAAACTTGTTGTCTTTTAGATGAATTGTATCAACTATAGTCCAGTTTCCCCCCCCCCCCCAACATGAAGGACTCATTGGGCATGCTCAGCAGGTGTTATGGGTTATGGCCCTTATTGACAGCCCTGGTGTACAATAATGCTGTCTGATTTCTTGACAAAATCAAACAAGTCCTTTAAATTTTGGGCTGCATTTTGAACCAATTTAATCAAACTACTCAATAGACAATCCTAGAATGTTTAAAAATTGTTTTTGCAAGACTTTCAAAGTATCCTGAAATAGATTCCAATCCTACTTAATAGGCCATTTCTGAGTCACCTTGTGCCTCTGTTTTAAAACAAACCATCATGCAAAATCTTTGATATGAAAGTAAGTTTTATATGCCTGAAAATGAACATGTACATGGAACACATTTCCATATGAATAGTTCCGCACAAAGACTTATTTTGACACAGAGGCAGAAGGCAACGGAAATGGCCTATCAATTGATTATCCTAGTCAGAACAGCTCATGATAGCAAGCTTTGTTATAAGTGTGGCACTATTAGGATATGTAGAGACTTTGGGAGATTGCTTGTCTTTTCGTATCTCACACTCTCTGTGTGAGGTAATCTGTACAAATCAGTTGTGACTCATGACTTCCGGAATTCATGCTTGACTTTCTGTTGCCTTGATTTTTGCTATGAATATCAAAGTAATCATAAACATCCATAGGAAGTGCCAAATTGTTGGTTGCATTTAAGCATATTAACCATTTCACGAAAAAATAAAATATTGAAATGCTGGGTACAAAAATTGCATGATTTATCATTCATAATAAAAAAGTTTAAGGTATGTACATATGCCTCCAAGTTACAACACAGTTTGTATTGTTTTATCAAGTCTTAACCTTTTCAGTGAGTAGAGACAAAACTTCAAATCAGGGGTTCTGCTGACAAAAGGAACTCAGAGCTCCTTTGACAGTTTTATTAATTGAATGACATTTCAGTAACTCAGCTCAATCTAATAGCAGGATAATTTGGTTTTATCAACTGAGTGGATAATGTGAATTAGCCACCGTAAAGAGATTCAGAAGCTGACGTTTCAAGCGCTAGCCCTTCATCGCTCCGATGATAATTCACATTATCAACTCAGCTGATAAAACCAAATTATCTTGTAATACTCCCACCGATGCAGCACCAAAGTTTCTTTAGAAACTTAACCCCTTTACTCAATCTGATAGCAGTTGATGAAAATGATGATGATCGCAGAAAGTAACATAGGTTTCCAAATAACTGCAACTCATTCCAGTAACTCAGCTCAGTCTGTTTGCAGTTGATGAAAACGTTGCCATTGGAGAAGCTTGAAAGGATCCTGAAAGAAGCAATTATTTTTTTCCTTGTAGAAACAAACAATGAACTCGAAAGCAGTGAGAAGGAGATTGAAGAGAAAAAGAGTAAAATTGACGAAATGCTACTTGAAGTAGAAGAATTAAGAAAGCAAGTAAAGAGAAAAGGAGAAGAAAGAGAAGAACTATTCACGAAGAGAAAACGTCTGAATGATGAGTGCAATATACTTCAGAAAAAGCTTCACTGCTGTGACAGCTTGTTAAAAGTTGTTCCCAAGGTTGATTCAGACACCTCAAACAGCTAGTATGGTGAAAGAAACAGAAATGTTGCAAGGTCCTAACTATAGCAAGCACATCACCACTGTTCATAGGTCTAGATAGTCCCAAAGTCCATCTGTTTGTTTTGTTGTTGTTTTTTTGCAACATACAATTCCCATTCATTGATTTTTTTAATATTCTGTCGACATCAATTAGCAGTAGTACTTGTTATCACTAGTGAATCCTTCTATCTCAAAAGTTTGACTTGAAATGTGAACTTGTAAGAAAGTTTGCAGGTATAAATAAGTGAATTTGGTGGGCATTTCAACATTTTAATTCATTACTGAACCTTCAGTTTACAAGTTAGACTAAGAATGATCAAAATACACAGTGAGACAAGCAGCAAAATATTTTTACTGCACAGATCATACTTTAAAAAAATGTTGAAACAAGTCTTATCTGTTTGACAAGTATTTTAATACCTGATTAATGCAAGACGTTTAAAATGGAAGAAGGCAAGAACGGATTTGCATTCTGCACGACTTCTACTCTGAAGATACACCAAAGCTTCCTAAATTCCACACCACAGGCCTGGCAAACGACCATGCAAAATCCTTTGCCAAAGAATGCTACAAAAACACCACCCCAACGTGGGGTAGCAAAATTTGATCTCAAATCAGGGGCGTAGCGTGCATTTTCTTGTGATGCGCACAGTCTAGAAACTCTATTGAGAGCTGGTGCAAGCTGCTAGGGAAATGTTTATATTTAGGAGCGTGGAAATGTCACTTTCCGCATTTTCTGTGAGCAATTTCATACATTAAAACATGGGAGAACATTGTGTGTACACGCCGCTGTACACCAAAATTGGTGATTTAGACTAGAATCAACTACATAGGGTGTGTAAATAATAATACAGTTGAAATTGAATATTGTAAAGTTAACCGATGATTGCAACTTTATCTGCCTGTATCCAATCATAAGGGAGCAGTGTTGAGAGCATTTTGTGTTATGGTCATGGAAGAGGATAAGTTTTATAATGAGAGAAAATCATTGTCTTAATATACCTGCTCTCAGAATTTGTTATTGAACGATAAGTGTGACAAACAGCATTGGGCTTGGTGGATGGTTGTACAGTATTGTGACCAAAGGTGTAACAATAGAGGCCAAAAACGCCTTTTTTAGTCTGTAACAGTATGTAACATGGAAATTTTAATTCATTTAAGTGAAAGATTTTCATTCCTCCAGGGACATCAGAGATAATTTGTGTATTTAATGAGGTGCACAATTTTCTTTTTTTTAGCATGGGGCATTATAACAAATGAAGGATCAGTTTCTGTATGCTGTAGAATTTTAATGCAATGGTACAAGGAGAGGTCACTACAGTGCATGAGACACCTAGCAAATGCATAATGTATATATAATTATCTGATGTAAAGTTTTATAAAAAGTACCTGCTGTACTTGTTTTATGAACTCTACCAGATCATTGTTATTGAGAATGGCAATATATATTTATTATTATTTCTTTTTTAAAAAAAGACTGAATTATTTTGTTGGGTTAGACCAAACTGCTATGGGCAATCTGGAACAACAAGGAAATAATGTTTTCCTAGTTCTAACTCTCCAGACTCTCCAGAACTCTGCAGTGATATGATCTGTAGAACTTTGTTTTAAACTTCACTGAAAACATGATGCTAAGAAGATTAGTACTTATGTTGTGATCTATAGACACAAATATGCAAAGGCTCTTTCTTAGAAGAAAATGCCAAGATTATGCTCTGTATTCCGGGCACTCAGTATGGGATTTTATAAAAATGAGCATTCATAAACTAGTTGCTGTAGTCTTGGCAAGTTGGAATAAGCGACTCAAAGGAGCTCTATCATGGTATTTTGACCATCAACAAAATTACCTTTAAATTGAAGGAAACCTGAAAATAATACCTTACAGAGATAGAAAAACACCAAAGAGACAATAAGAAACCATAAAGGGTGGAGAAGATTCACACGGAGTTCAAACAAGAAAAAATTAAGCCGTTTAACCGCAACGTAGCTCCTTAAAGTCCTGTAACATATAAATTTGATATTAAGTGTTTTTTTTTTTCTATTTTACATTTACCCCCTTAAAAAAGAATTTTATATGCCCTTGAGGGGCAAAATAGAGCATCTTTTTGACGATAAGTTCAAGATTTAACCTATCCTTCACAAATAGGTGCCTTTATAAAAGTTGGGGATGTTTTGACAAACAAATTTATTATAAGCTGGTTGTCACTGATTCTTTCAGTGTATTTAACTATATTGTTCGATATCCTGTTGATCTTACATGTATTTCATCTTACTATGTGCCTGACAGAAAGTTTATTGAAACATTACTCCAAAAATAGATCTTTTGGAAAGAAAGTACAGGTGGACCTTGCTAATTTGAATTTGGTTTATTGGATTCCCTTTGATTTGCCCTTCAGTCACTAACTATCAGTTATTTCCAACTCTCGCTATTTCAAACTATTTTTTGTTTATCCCAGAGAGTTCAAAAAAGCAGGGTTCAACTGTAGTTTTTTAGAACGGTGTAAGATATTTTGAAGTAGTGTTCTAATATTTAAGAAATAGAAAATGTGTTCTGTGTTTCTGTCAAGTTATAGAAACATGAGTGGAAGTGGAGCAGAGTGTTTTTACAGCATTTTCGAGTTCTCCCAAACTGTCACAAGTGTAACTCAATAGAAAAACAGAACATGTTTTCTATTTCTTTTAGAAAACACAGTGACATGCTAGTTCTGTGTTTCCATTGAGTTCTAGAGACAAATTTTAACTAATCAGTGCACATATTTTCATAGGGATGTTTTCTAATGTACAATAACTTCCTCTATTTCAGTTATGGTATATTCACATGTATATATTAGCGTGTGAGTTCTTGTTTGAGTATCTATCGTTGAAATTCAATTTATGAAAATGGTCTGTTATCCAGATTGTTGTGAAAAACTCAAACTTATTTCTACTTTGCCGTTGTGACACTGTAGCAAGTCTTGGTTCCGATTTGCTATTTTTTGTGTATTACTACTACACAAAGCATGCATTTTCTTTTTTCAAAATTTTCATTTGCGATCAACTGATGAGGTTATAGATGAAACTAGTTTTGGGTTGAAAGTAGAAACAAGTTTGAGTTTTTCATTTCCTTTGTTAAGATGGGTCTGTAATCCTTGACTCATTATCTGTGCACCATTCTGGTAGGAAAATAGAACAGGGCTCGGCTCACCTCACCTCAGAGATACTTTGGGGATGGTTTGCATGGCTTGTTTTTGTACATTAATTACAAGCAGGTGAAACTGATCACAAAATGATCAAGAAACACATTTTCAAGGTCTTGTGAAAGACTAGTTGCTCTTCACATGTGTGCTTGTGTCATGTTTTTTGTTGAAGTGGACAAGGTGTGTTCAAATCATCATGATACAATCTCTGTTAGTAAGGAGTCTAAGGAAACTTTCAAGTGAATTGAAAACTATGTTTTTTTTTTGTTTTGTGCTTTGTGAAAACAAATAAAAATCAATTGAATAGTGTGGTTTGAATTTTTGTTTTTATTCAGGGTAACACCCAAAAAGCGACCACCCATTCTGGGTTGGAAGTTTAAAACTGAGGTAAACGTCCTGATGCAATCCAGCTGTGGATGAGGGACAGTGTTTTAGTGTGCTGGATCAAGTGATGCAGAAACTGTTGTCATTGTGTTGTTTTTTTGCACAAGATCCTGGTTATTACCAAGATCAATTGCAAATGAGCACCAGAAATAAATTTGATGCTGGGTGTATAAACTTTACGTGAAAAGTGTCCAGTTGCAGTGGGAGATCCAGACCTTATTCGCGGGGGGGGGGGGGGGATTGGTTTTGATTTCCTTACCCTGCTGGCTTTTCTCCCTTTTGTCATTTCTTTTTTTCCCCTAAAATAAGGGGGGGGGCCTGGGCCCATCCCTTAGATCCACCACTGAGCCAGGTGGTGTATTCAATCATTGGTGTGTCACTTGGGCTGCTAGGCTGAACTGCAGACTTTTGGGAGTCCTGCCATGCCACTGGACTCCAAAGATGGCTGGAAAATAAGCTTATGGCTCACTCAAAAGTTAGAAGGTTACTTTACAGGTACTTTAAAAATGCATTGATAAAGTAATCACATCAACAACACCCCCCACCCTTCTCCAGGAGGTGGAAGAGTGATGTCAGTTGTTACTGGGCCACCATTGGCACCATATGCAAGGGGTAAGGGGCAATTACCTTGATGTGCTACAAGTCAGCAAGAGACAGATCTGGTCGTTATAATGTGGCTTGAAAAGTAGCACCTTCTAAAGCTTTGTTCTTTGTTCGAGGGTAAATAAAAAGTTCTGCTTATGAAATTTAACCACTTAGATTTTAATGGTATATAAAAGTAATACTTGGAGCAAAGCGTAAGTTCAAAGTGGCTGTCGTTTGAAAATAAGTGTTTTTGCTTTTCCACTTCACTCATTTTCGCCATGAACAGGGTATGTCCCGAGGTTAAGGGGCATTTGAAAGCCTAAAAATTTCAACACCATTTTGTGAATGTGACCACTACCTGAGACGGGGGAGGGGTGGCCAGGAGAAACGCTGAAGTTTTGAATTGATTGGTTATGTTAACGTTGCTCTCAGTAATACAGTTTTGTTGAATTTTTGTTGTACTGATAAAACCCATTTAAAATCTATAATTGAAACCCGGAAATAGGAACTGTTGTTCAAGAAAAATAAACATTTCCCCCGGAAGACACTGCGTTCCCCGAAATCCCCAAATCCCAGCTCCCAATTACTCCTCTATTCTGTCCCCTATTCCAAACAATATGGCGGACGACGACAGTGGAAATTGTATACTTGAGCAAGCTTCATCTGTTTCTGCAGAACATCGCGATGAACCTGCCAACAAAGCTGATGAAGCTTGTAGAAAGGTTTTTAACTTCGAATTTTCGCGTGAAAAGTGTTTGATGTGTGGACTTGAGCACGATAGCCCAGAATTTGGACCTTACTGCGCGATATGCCACGACTTTCTCTATCCGAACGTGTTGCTTGTTTGCGAAAGAGAAACCCAAAGCATGGACTTTGCAACGTCTAGAGAAACTACATCATCAGATTCTAGAATGTCTGAGAGCAAAGAAAGTGCTATTTGCTGTGGAGGTG
>CM042746.1:8147441-8187477 GCA_022496165.2 Catalaphyllia jardinei
CCCCCCCCCCCCCCCCCCCCCGCATACAGACACACTATCCCTGCTAAGGGAGTACTTTTGTCACCAAGTAACGATTTCAGGACTCAAACTTCGCTTTCAAGATTCTCGGAATACACGCTTCACGGACTATATTTAAACCACGATTCACAGAAGGGGTTTTACAGTTTGCAGCCCCCCCCAAAAAAATGGTGAATCACAGTGACTGACGGAGTCACGAAAACAAACCTTGTCCTCTCCCGCGTCACGTGCGAAAAGTGAACTCCCGGAGTACTGACTAGCAAATCGGGCGAAACTCACCATTTTGTTAAATCCTCTAAGAGAGCTGGAAACGTCTACACAGATACGCCTAAGGTGAAGATTGTGCAATTCAAGCTGGTGGAAAAACAAAGCCTCAAGTGCTCAAAAGTGCAGAACTGTCCGCCATTCGGAAACGAAATGCTAGTTCCCACGCTCTGAACGAGCATCTCAATATCTTGAAATTCGCGCGAGACGCGATTGACGGGAAGACATCAACCATTGTGTAGAGCTGTAGCAGTAGCAGTGTAAAGTTAAAGAAGCGGTGTTCTTCACTGGTTATTCTTTCATAGGCAATGGACGGCAGAGCTTAGTTCTAAACACACGAGTGAACTCCTGGGAAGGACTCCCACAAAAAAAGAACTAGGGTGCTCGTCGGAAGTTATCGAAATTACCCCCAAGAGGTGCCAAGATCGGCAAGATCATGTTTTCTGGGCGTGGCTTTAATTTTTTTTCCCCTCAGGAGGTTCCCATTCTAAAACAATGCATTATCTCTTGTCATGTCTTTCCACCAAATTCCCCCAGAAGCTACTACTTTGGACCTTTTGTAGACTTCGAGCCCCTCTTTCACTAGTTCGTCGTGCGTGACGCGAAAAAAACCCGCGAGTTCGCGCGGCCAGTTTTCTCTCGCGGTTTTCTTTCGCGTCACGCACGAGGGATAAGGCTGAGCATCCTATGAGGTACCAAAACCTTTTTTTGGCCCTAAAAGCCTAAAAGGTACAACAGGCACCCCTGCCCGGTTTTTGTGAGGGTCCCCCCTGGGGTGAAGTCCAGACTACACTATATTTCTCTGGATGTATGTTAGAGGGGAAGGAAACTCAGAAATAAGGGAGTGTAGACTGCTGAACTTATAGAGAAAATAGAGGGGAAAATTGGTCACTGGATGATTTCTACAACAGTTCCAGGATCAGCTGGGTTGAGGTGCGGATACAACCCAAAATGCAACAGAGTGCATGTCCTAGGTGCGGTTCTTCTTTAAAAGAGGCAGGCCCCTCACCCTCCTAGAAAGTTTCTGGATTCTGGCCAGTAAAGACATAACATACCCCCTCCACAAAGATAACATTCAAAAATTATGTTGTCAAAAGAACCATCAGGAAAGGGAGAAAGGTCACTCAAAAATTGGTATTAATGTACTTCACCCTCAGTAAATAAATGTTGTTGTTGTGATCATGCAACAAAGCAACAATTAACACTTAATGACTGGTTCTGAGGGGAACAGTGAAGTTTGTTTCCCGAGAATCGCAATGTTTCCCGAGACGAAGTCGAGGAAAACATTGAGATTCGAGGGAAACAAAATTCACCGTTCCCCAAGGGACCAGTCATTAAGTGTTATATAGCAAAACAAAACAAACGCAAATTTTGAAAAACGTGCTGAGATTCCAGCGACAACATCAGGCCACCTCTGATCACGTGCAACAGCAGTCAACATTTTGCGGGTAATAGTGAACTGTTTCCCGTTTGACGTCATAGTTTTCGCAATGTTGCCCGCTCATGGCATTTGACGGGAAACAGTTTCATTGTTATATGTCATGTGACCATGAACTAGCCAATGAATGGGCACGCTGTAGAGGGAAAAACGCCAGCCACATAACAACACCAATTATAATAGCGTATTAAAGGAACATGATATTTAATGTAAATACATGGGGAAACACCAGTTCGGAAAAATGCGGGTCCCAGATGGGATTTGAACCCACAATTCAGGGTCATGGGTTCAAATCCTAGCTGGGACTCGGATTTTTTCAAGTTTGTGTTTCTCCGTGCACACATTTACATTTGAAAACAATAGCAACAACAGAAATATCAATGATTGAATCGGATACAAACAAAATGAACAAATCTGAACAAAGCAAAGATTGGTAAAGTTGATACATTTATTATACAACATTTATCTATGAAGGGAGTTATGTCCCTGCTCCATGAGAGGTCACTTTTGTGTGTTATTATGCCCACTATTATTATTATGGCGCATATACCAACAAATAGAGAAAATCACATATTTGGCAAAATGTGGGGAACACAACCCTTTGTTTGCATGACTTTTAAAAGCCTCACTCGCCACCAGCACCACTGCACTGGAAATAGACCACAGTAATGGCAGGTCAACTTGATTTACAATATAACAATACCAACAGTACCAAGAGCAAGAGTATATTAGTAGCTGACCTGTCAAACCTCACTTATCACCAGCACTACCCCGGACTGGAAATGGACAAGAATATTGGCAGCTCAAATTTGAATGAGTGACCTTGAAAGCCTGAGTAAAGCATGCCACAGAGGAACTGATTTTCAATTGGTGCTTTTACAGCTAGACGTGTCTATGGGTGTAACCAATAGAAAGGTGCCACAGTGCAGATCATACTGTGATAGGTTTTAGACTTGACACAATAAAGCATTCAAGGATCTCACCCGATCTCTGCAGGTGCCATACATAATTTGACAGCATTGGAACATAAATAAAATAAAGTACAAAAAACTGTTTCCAAGGTTTGCATGTCACAGCTCCACTAACTGCATTTTACTGCTATTGGCATGAAACTTTCTTATAAATTATAACATATCATGTAAAATTTCACAGTATATAGACTGATAACAAAATATTACCCTGTTATCTAAGGCTCCTTGTTTTAGTATTACAAAATTAACATGCAATTCCTTTCAAACTTTTATATTTTAAAATCCATTGATAAAGTACTATTTTATTTTATTTTAACTTCTCTATTGTTACTTTCTTATCCAATTGATTGAAAACGACTTTAAAACACAATATTATACTTATTGATTGTTGCTCTATAAATGAACCTTTTCTTTAGCAAGTTTATATTTTGTCCTACAAATATCGAAAGACTGTGAATTTAGAATAATCAGTGACATCTCTTTTGAGTGATATGACACATTTGCACAAGTACACAAAGTTTCTACAAGTCTCTTTTACTGGACTTCTCCCTGCTCCAAGAAAAAAAGTCAACGCCTTGTACTTCTGGAGGAAGATATGTCTGATCGACAGGTCCTTCAAATGCAGGATTGTACTTGTACCCAGCCCCATATCCCAGACTTTTCATCAGCTTAGTTGGAGCATTCCTGATATGTAAGGGCACTGTTGGTTGAGGACCCTCCCATCCGCTCACATACTTCTTAGCCTCACTGTATGCATTATATATCTCAATTGATTTAGGAGCTCTGACAAGGTAGACAACAGCTTGAGCTAGGATCACCTGTTTATAGACAGAAATTATGTTTAGCTGTTTTTTTCTTTTGTTATTTGCAATTTGATTATCTACAACAGACATAACATTTGGCAGTGGATTCTGTATTGTTAAATGTACCTGATTTTACCACAGTACTTATTCATTAAATACCCATCAACAAAAGGTTACCCCAATCTCAAATCCAGTGCCTTTTTTAATGCACCCTGGCAGCAAACAACCAAGCAGCCAAAACATAGGTTTAAGATTAGTGGACAAGACTTTAGAATGGAAATGAGCAGGGATTTATAATGTTTTCAGAAGGACTAGGCAACTGGCTGTTTATACAGGGAGGAAAAACGTCTTGAACTGAATTTCTGTATAAGAAAAACGCTCCTCTAGACGGTCAAACCAGGCACACAAAATCAGCCTCACAGTTGATCAATTTGCCCAGTGCCTGGCCCTTAGGGATTGGTCATAAATTAGAGGGGCGGGGGGAGGGAGGGTTGGTGCAAACATGGGGAGGGCCATTGTTTTTCACGCAAGCAAGCACAAAAGGGAGGGTCAAACAATTTGGTGCAAGTCATTAAGGGGGGGCCATTATTTTTTATGCAAAGTTGCTAGAGTCAGGGGGTCAAATCTAGAATTCCTCTGTAGTCACAGTCATTCTTCTGTAAATATAATATGGAGCACATCCTCCATATGACCGTTGAATATGAACATGGGTTTTTAATGGTACTTCTGGGTCCTATGTCTAGATCCTCTCTTGACTTGAACAAACAGTATATTGTCAAAATAGAATGTAAATTTTTTTTTAACAATTAATAACTGGTTTTTTGAAGTGATGGAAACTAATTACTTAACAGCTTGGTAATGATTATTGTTCTAGATCTGACTCACTTTCACTTCCAGTACTTTCACTTTGATGATCTTCTGTGACAGAAAGTTGCCCATTTTCTTCCAAAAGACCTGGAATGTACTCTTCTATGGCAGAAAGTGCTTTCTCAGAAAATTTCCCATTTTTTGCCATTTTTTTGAGGTATCTTATTAAGTCATGCGTGAGAGATACAACACCTTCAACATTTAAATCAGTGATGATTGGCTGGGAGGTATCAGCAGATATTAGCTCAGTAACCTCTTTAAATTTCCTCTCTGCCCTTTGCTCCTTTCTTTTCTTGTTTTTTCTTCTGCTTTGTTTCTGGGACCTTTTGACAGATTTGTTTTTAAGCAACATTCCTCTAAACATATATCATGGGCACACATTCCTCTTTCTTTTTCAGAAACTCTAATACGTTCTTCACCCTTTCTTCTTGTTCTATCAACTGAGTTATCATTTGCTCATCAAAACTCTTGACACAATCTTGTCTTTTAGATGTTCTTTAGTATCCATATGTTCCTGTTGTATATTCTTTTGAAGATCAACCATGGTTTTGATATTAGACCTTACAATGATTTGATCAGATTTTACAATGACATAATTGAATGGCTTGGTGCAAGAGAGTTGTAAATGACTTTTTCGGGTAATTTTTTTTCCCTTTAAAAGTGCCTGAATTTTTGCACGCGCTTTTCAATTAAGTAGTAAAAGATTCCCATGTAATTTTTTTGCTTCTGAGAAAAACGAAGTCAAAATATTGAAGCATGCACAATGAACGCAACAAAGTGGAAAAAGTAAAGCAATTCAGCCCAAAAAAGATACAGGAGAATGTATTTCTACTTTATTGAAAAGCACATGCAAAAATTCAGGCACTTTTGAAGGGAAAGAAAATTTACCAGAAAAAGTCACTTACGACCGTCTTGCACCAAGCCATTCATAATGTCACCATAAAATTTCCCAGCTGCAGCTGGATTACCGCTGCTCATGATACTTTTTATTCAAGATTCAAACTTGAAAATCTTTTGCTGAGAATCATACTGCCTTCTACCTTCTTGGTGAAACAGTTTGACAAACTCGCATGCATTCTTGCAATTTGCATAAAATGCTCTATAACACTTTTGTAATACAGTGTTCATAAATATTGCCCTCTCAGTTGTTGGAGTTGGAACCACCCTAACGTTTTCTCTTCCCATGGTTTCACAATGGAATCACAATGAACGTAACCTCAAGATCAGCAAGAAACGCAACTCATTTTCATCTGTTTTAGTTTAAGGTCGGTGTCATACAATTCAGGTCATGCGGCAATACAGGTAAGGGCAGCCTTAGTGTGGGTGGGAGGGGGGGGGGGTCATGATAAATTATGCAAACTATTTTGGAGGGTCAACATCTTTTCTGCACCTGGAATGAGGAGGGTCTCCCAAAAACTGGTAGGCCAAAATAAAAATGCACCAGTCCCCACCCCTCTCTCCCACCTCTAATTTATGACTGGTCCCTTGATATTCATCATTGTGGCTATCCTTTGATTAGGTTGAGGATGAAAGTCTTCGTATTTATCAGTGGTTTGTCCACAAGTGGTTTGTAAGTCCAGTTTTTGCCAAAAAGGCTTGGCCCTTAATATTATGAAAACCCTAATGAGGCTTGTTTCTTGCTAATATAATAAATTACCAAACATAGTTTATCTGATTGTTAATTTATTTATTTAATAGGGTGTGTGTATGAGTGGGTGTGTTAGAGAGTTTATACAGTGTCAGTTTAGGTAGCCCACCTAGAATAGCTTTGCTAACTGCGGGCTACAAAGGCCTTTTTTTCTGTAATGTAAAAATAAAGTCAATGTTGTTGTTTGGATGTACTTACATCACACTCTGGCATTCCAATAAAATGGCAAGCCTGGTAAGCTGCAACAGCTTGGTTCAAGGCCTGTGGATGTGCCAAGCCTGAAAGGAGAAACATTAACAAGAAAACAATATTTGCAATCTCTTGCAGATAGACATCTTGCATGTAAATTATGAACTGCAAGGCTTCAAATAGTGCGTTCACAGAATAATATGGTGTGGAGATCCATTTGAATGGGACACCAATATAGTCATGCTGTGGCCAAGTGGTTAGTGCATTGGCTTGTGGCTAGGAATTAAGAATCTGAGGGCCTGCTGGTGCTTATAAATAGTGCATACACAGAATAATATGGTGCGGAGATCCATTTGAATGGGACACAATATAGCCATGCTGTGACTAAGTGGTTAGTGCATTGGCTTGTGGCTAGGAATTAAGAGTCTGAGGGCCTGCTGGTGCTTATAAATAGTGCATACACAGAATAATATGGTGCGGAGATCCATTTGAATGGGACACCAATATAGCCATGCTGTGACTAAGTGGTTAGTGCATTGGCTTGTGGCTAGGAATTAAGAGTCTGAGGGCCTGCTAGTGCCTTGGGTCTGTCGCATGAAGCAAACACATGCACATATCAAAATTGTTATTTTTCTGTAGATTGGATGCCAGCTATCACATCTACAATGCACACTTTTCTGTCAGCAACTTACCATGGCAGTTTATACTTCTGGGTGGAGACAGGCGCGGTATATGTAAGTCAAGTGCCTGGATCATGTGTACTAAAGGCATCCATGAGTTGAGTTGAGTGTCCATCAATACGTCCCTCGATCGAGCCCTGATTGACACCCCATTGATGTCTTGATTGAAATCTCACTCACTCAGTCAACACTAGATTGACACTTGATCCACTGTCGGTCGATAGCTGGCAGAGTGTTGACCGACTCATATGATAATAATCAACCTTCAATGGTGTGTCTGTGAAAATTAGTCCACTTTCAACCAACTTTCAACAGAGATGTCCACCGAGTGTTGACGGAGTACCAATGGAGATGCTAATCAAGTGTTGATCAAGATGTCATTGGAGTATCAATCAAGGGCATCATTCGACACTAGTCCACAGACAGCTTTAGTACACATGATAACAAGAGTGTTGCCCAAGAACACAATGTGTCCAGGCCCGAACCCAAACTTCTCAGGAGTACTAATGATTATACTATCTACTACCACTGCACTGCCTATGAACTGCGAGTCTACAACTTAAATCAACCTAGCGCCTACCAATATCCTCACTGGCAAATCGCACCAGTCTCCGAGCAACAAAGAGTGGGTCTTCTCCTCCTACAAGCATTCTGGCAAGCCAGTAGAGAGCAGCATTCTCATCACTCCCTCTCATTGACTTGTGAAGAGCAGAAATAATATTGTAATGTTCTTCACCATTTCTGTCATAAAGCAAGTGTGTTTTTTGAAGGCCTTCTGTAATATGTGACACATTGACACAGACAATCTGTTTTTCATCATATCCTGGAGTATCAGTAGCGCTGAGGTCTAGTAGGTTACATTCTCCATTTTGTTGCAAAGAAGATGGGCTGTTAGGTTTATTATCGTATCCCATTGTCTTCTGTTTCACTGAAGCTACTTGTGATTGTATTGCAAGCTGAAGACCATTCAGAGCAATCCTGGCATCACCATCACACAGGTTTGCTAAAGTTGTAATAGCGTTCTCTTCAATGACAACAAGAGGTTCACTGACAAAAAAAGACATATGGGTTATTTACTGATTCCGAGGTCAAGATGGCTGGATATTGGCTATTTTGTAAGTTCTTTTTTTGTGTGTTTATGGAATGAGGAGTTGAGGTCAATAAACGCAGAAAAAAAGAAAGAGCCCAATATCCAGTGATCTTGACCAAATAAGCTTGGTCAATAAAGGATTTATTATCAGGGATGTAGATAATAGCCAGGAGCTGGGGAAAATACCTTCTACAGTCATAAAAATACAGTCAACCTTCTACAGTCATAAAAATCTTTAATAGAGGACTCTTCTAAACCCGCCTGAGAACTGATAATTCCTGTCTGTTAAAAATTTTGTCTACATCCCTGATTTTTCAGCAAAAGAACACTATTTCTTGAGGGACACAGCAAGTAACCTTGTGCCATCTTGCCTCTTACCCACTCAGGTAGCCAATCATAGTGTAGGATTTCATTCATCTTGCCTTACTGCAGGCATGGTTCCAGATAAGAGACGGGTCTCGGGTCAAAAACCCGACAGCAACCGTTACCTGACCCGACACTGATGAAAAGGAAAATCGGCTGAAGTATTAATATAAATTAAAGTATTATAATTATGAAAGAAAACAAAAGTAAATAAAAGAGTGAAGTTTCTAATGAAAAATATTAAAAATAATTAGTGTAATACAAGATATCAAGGAAAAGAAGTCAGTTGAAAAAACGACTCAACAAAATTCTAAAGGCGACTCGAATTTCATTCCTTGTAAACAACATTCCAAAATGTTACATGAACAGCAGCCGAACTCTAGCAGGCCGACTATCATCGAAAATTTTGGAGATAATTCGTTGTTTAATTCTTAGAACTACTGTAAATAATCTGCCAAAAATCGAATATGTAAAAAGCCAGTTTAAGTTTTTGTTTTTGTCTGTATAAGGTCATTTCTGAAGCCATCGAAGCTTGATAATATTTATTGCCGTTTTACGTTACTTTTCATGAATTAAACAAGTGATACTTTTCAACCTTCTCGATATTGATGAGTTCATTTTAAAGTAAAGGGGAAGGATGATTTTTCTCTCAGAGATTTCCTACTCGCATTAACCCTTAGGCGCTTCGGAGGGAATGTCAAATCCAAATATATTTTCACGCAAGAACCGAGTGGCGAGGGCCGATGTGATGGCCCAAACACGCAAGTCCGGCACCAGGAAATCATTTGCCTCAAAATGAAGTGAACAAAACAACAATCTGTGTTCAGTGTCTGACAAAAACAATCCAAGGATGGCGTAGACCAGGCTAAGTTTGTTCTGTAACAAAGTTTTTACAGTTGTACTTATTTCACTTCAAAATGGCCTGCAAGTTCAGTCATGCATTCATTCAAGCATTCTGCATACGTTATGTTGAGGTGATTTTCGTTTCTGCTCCTAGCCGATCCGATATAAATACGTTCTTTTCACATGAACTGTAAAAGGAAAATCGTAATACAATATATCTGAAATATTCCAGCCCAATTTTCCAAAAATAATATTGTTGAATGATGGAATGGTCACATTGATCATTATTTACATCAAGTAATCAGAAAACGCGTTTGGACTTCCAAAGGACTTTAGATGACTCAGATGACAGTGGAGTGGATTCTGAATAGTTTACACTGCAGTCTGAACTATCGCATACAAAAATAAGCTGCTAGTGTTTGATGTAAACACAAATGCCACATTTGGTTGTTCTTTTTTGCTATACAAATTGTATTAAACACTGCCCATAGTACCAGAAAGCATTCTATGATATCATAATGTCAAACAACCCCCACGGTCACCCCCAACCCACCCCTGAGCTTTACGTAGTGCTGCAGCTGCAGTTAGCCCGGTAGACCTACTTTGTGCGACCCCCCTGAAGCATTACACGACCCCGTGCCGGAAAAAATTAACTGGAACACGGTGCAGGGAGCTAGCCATATAATAAAATAGAGTACTGCCTATGTCAAAAGAAAAACGGTAATTTTTATACACCTGTCCTTGGGTGCAAGATTTCTCTGCTTCTTATCCAAGGAATCTCCTTTACCAACTGACACTCCCATAGTGTTCAAGGCATTTCTCAGGATTTGCTCAACATGATCCGTGGTAAGTTTCTCAAGCACTATGACTCTACAGCGGCTCAACAGAGCATTGTTAAGCTGGAAAGATGGATTCTCTGTAGTTGCTCCTATCAATGTAATTGTTCCATTTTCAACATGTGGAAGAAAAGTGTCCTATGAAAACCAGAGTAGCAGTATAATGTAATTTGTAGATTATTTGATTAAGAATGGTTAGAGTGGGTAGTTAATGATGCAGTTTCTCAGTCAAAATAAATCTGACCAATAAAGGGTGTATATGAATGTTGTGCCACGTAGCACTATGAACACAAATGGAGGAATAGAGAATTAACTCTGAAGTGTAAATTTAAGTGCTAATTTAACCCATGAATAACCCACTGGGCATTAGCCCTAGTAAAGGGAATCAGGGAACACTTCAGAGTTAATTCTCTGTTCCTTCATTTATGTTCATCGTCCTACGCGGCACAACATTCATATGTACCCTTAATTTCTCTTCGCCGAGATTCACCACCTAAATCCACCACGACTTTCTCTGTCCGATCTCGTAGCTCAGTCGGCAGAGTAATGGTAGATCTAATCTGGAGGTCGTGGGTTCGATTCCCACCGAGGTCAAAAGATGTTTTCTTTGCCTTGTGTGGTTCCCTGATTCCCTAACCCCCAGTGGGTTATTCATGGGTTAAATTAGCACTTAAATTTACACTTCAGAGTTAATTCTCTGTTCCTTCATTTCAATAAAGGGTGTACATTGGTTACCATGACAGTGTTATAAATGTTTGATACTGTCCGTTTGTGACAAATGGGCAAAACTCCTTGCCCAAAACTCTGCAGCTTATTCTTTGTGCCAATCCCTATCTTTTATGCAGCTCTCAAATATGAACTGAATGCTGGGGACAGGCTACCATAATAATAGCAGTCTGTCAGCTAGCACTGGATTGACAGTTGATTGACAGTACAGGGCAGGCTTACCTCCCAGGGGAAGGGAGGGACTCATGTATAAAAAGCTGCTTGTATGAAAATTTGTACTAAACCCCTAAACGAGGACCCATCTAGGAATGGCTGGACCTGAATTTGACTCATAAAAATTGCGATACTGTACTTGTTTGTTTGAATTTCTTCACTTGATTGATCAAGATGGTACATATACTGTCTATTCATGACTGTCATAACTAAAATTAATATTGTACTAACATAATCTACATAGCAACAATACTTACCTGTTGAAGTTTATTGAATCTGTGTATCTCATCCACAAACAAAATTGTTTTGCGTTTAAACATTTGCTGTTCATTTCTTGCCACTTTTACTATCTCCTTGATATCACTTATGCCACTTGTGGTCGCTGACAGCGACACAAATCGAGCATTGTTACTGGCTTTGGCAGAGTTCGCTATAATGTGAGCCAGTGTGGTCTGAAATCAAACAGACAGTAACAGTTTGAAGTGCAAGGTTAAAATAATGTTACCACATAAAGAAAACAAAATTAGCAAAATAATATACTTCATGTCAGGTTAAACTCATTCAAAAATGATATCCTTTGGTGCCGTACCTTCATGTCAGGATAACTCATTCAAAACCCATACCCTTTGGTGCCGTACCTACTGAGATAACTCATAACGGACTGAGTAATTTTAAAATCGGACGAGCATGAAGCGTGAGGCTGATTTGAAATTACGAGCATGATTATTCCTGAAACTGATATTTGTTGCAGATATGATTAATAACTAATTCTTGTGTCGGGCAATTCAGGGAGTAAATTCTTGCGCATAATTTCACATTCGCAACGCACTCATCCAATTTTGAAATTACTTGCACGATTTCTCCCTGAATTGTTCATTATCATTATCATTATCATTACCTTCCCACAACCAGGAGGACCCCAAAAGATCATGGATGGAATTTCATTGGCTTCAAGTAAGGTCCTTAAAAGACTGTTATTTCCTAGCACCTGAGACTGACCGACATACTCAGATAAGGTTTTAGGTCGCATTCTTTCAGCTAGAGGAGTAAACTGATTTGCCTTTGATTTTTGTGCTTTTCTGCTATCTTTGCTTTTCGTGCCTGGAAAATATGAATTAGAATGAACACTCGACACTAGCTGCTTGTGATCTGTCTTTTTGTTCTCTGGAGATTTGGATGTAGCTGTTGTTTCCTGCGACTTAAGTTTCTTCAAAGGGGGATTTGAATTCGATTTTCCCGCCAAATTCGAAGAGCTCCTCTTCAAGATGTTCAAAGCGCTTGTTGTTTGGGGGCTTCTAGCCAAGCCAGCGTTCCCATTCGATGCTCTTCTTTTGCTAAAGGTACCAGGGGACTTATCTGTAAAACAAGCATCTTCTGTTGGTGACTCCTCGATTTGACTGCCTGCCGATGTAGCCAGACTTGGTTGAGTTGTATTCAAACACTTATTCACATGTTCGTTCACAAAAGCGGCAGAGAATGAGCGTCCACAAATTGGACAATCGACGCGATTTGTAGCCTGTGACATGGTTAATCAAACAAGTGAAATAAGATTGTCTTTCTACAAGGTTCCAGCCAACATTTCTGCCGCAAAGCAGATACTGAAGATCCTATGGGGGAGGGAGGTGGTCAGCCAAGAGCACTCGCTTCAGGGAAGTGACGTCATGTATTTCTCGTCACATCTGTCTTCCAACATGGCGGCCGGTTTTAGGAGTTATGTGTGGGACCCTTGCTTAATTGTTTCGCAAATTATCGCCGTTCAGTGTGTCTTTTATTTATTCTTAGCGTTTTGGGTTATACTAGTTGATGTCTGGACGGGATCGACACGGTCTCTAGGCCAGTTTTTCCATTACCAGGTAAAATGGTTATTGATACATGTGATGTTTTGCCAACTCTTAACTTGTCAGAATAATCTATAACCATGTAGTCTTTTTCGTAGGAACTCCAATTTTTATCGTATAAAGGAAGGATAACGATGATAGCCTTCTGTCTAAATACTTTAACTGGGTAAGTATGTTCAACGATCCCAAGAGTGTAGCTTAGGCTTAATTATGAAGCAATCGAGACTCAATCGTTTAATATACGATAATAAAAAATTATATATCCCTGAATGTTCAGCTTCGATTCAGAAACTGACAGCTGAAGCACTGAAAAAGATGCCCCTTTACGCTTGTTTGACTGATCGGGTATTTTCGGTAAAGTTACGTGTATGAATGATTGTGTTCGGTATTGCTGATGTTAATTAATGCACCGGTCAATTCCAAAACCGCCCATGCCCCCCCCCCCCGGGCAAACCCCGGGGCATTTGACTTTTTTGAAAAATTTTGGTCAAATTCCCAGCTATGTTGCCAGTTTAGACGGTCAAATGCCCCACCCATTAGAGCTTCAATAGGTTCAAATCCCCCACCCTCCAGGCATGTTAAAGCAACTGTGGAAACAAGTTCTGCAAAATTTTTAGCGATTACGAATTTCTTGTTCAGCTTGTCTTCGCTTCACACTTTAAACAAAGGCATATTCCACGATATAACTATATAAATTGACAACAACAGAAAAATTCGTGTGGAATCGACAAGGGCAATGACCCATGAACGCGGCTCACATGCTGAATCAAATCCTTTTGCTTCCGACTGCTGATAGATGTTTTGACACGAACGTCAAATGCCCCACCAGGCGGGCCTCATTTTAGGTCAAATTTCCCACTGTACGGAGCTTAACGCAAGTCAAATGCCCGGGGATTGCCGGGGGGGGGGGGGGTGGGCGGTTTTGGAATTGACTGGTACATAAATATCAGAATTCACTGACTAGACTATTGGCAGACTGAACAGTCAGATTGTGTTGGCAGCTGTCTTCATGTTGAGGTCTTTGAAGTCCATTTCATATATTTTTTCAGGCATTACTGCCAAATAGTATCAAAAAGTGTCAACAAATCAGTGTTTTTTTTCTCATTAATCCAGTCACTGGCCGAGTGTGTGATACCAATGATTTTGAAGACCCACCCATGAGCCGTGGGGGGCACTCCCGCGAATTTTGGATAGGGGTGTGCCGCAAAGATTCTTGAACCCTAACCCTATTTAAGGGCTAAGAAAGCGAAAACTGATACCTTTTTTAAGGCCCAAACCCACAAAATGACACCCCATTCAAGGCTATTAAACCGCTGTTGCACAATCATCTTGTTAATACTTAAATGGATACATCAAATTTAAGAACAAACATTCGTGTAGGATGGCGTATTCACACTCCAGTATTATATAATACAAATTAGCTACCCTATCGAAGGACCACACCGGGAATACAGTAACAAAAGGGTTAAAAAAGATACCCTATTTAAGGACCGAGAAGCTCAAAAACCATACCCTATTCCACGGCACATACCTATATAACCCATATATGGGAGTTACCCCCCCCCGGGCCCATGAGTTATGGTAGGATCAATAATATTGTTGTATAGCATTTTGGATCATCCACCGAGGGAGAAGTCCTACTTACTAGTATATATATAGTTTATTGTAACTGCAGACAGTACTGTTTCGGCCTTCTGGGCCTCATCAGTGCAGTGCTGATGCTAGGATGGAGGTGAACCCATATGGTCACCCCAAACGATCCCACACTTGTGGTATCGTCTAAGCCATGCCAGAGTGCTCAAACTAGAAAGAACTAGTGAGCATGCGCAATTGTCTTACATATTACATATTTTGTACAATGTAGTCTCTCTCTGCCCACAAATAGCAAAGGCTAATCGTGGTGGGCGGAGCTACACGCAGGCCGTGGTTACAATATTAGATAAGATAAAACAATATTAGCTTAAATAAAACAATATTAAATTAAGGGAAATCAAAGAAAAACAGGATGACATGAAAACGAAAAGAGGAGGATATGAAGTTTAAAAAGGTCTAACAAAAACTATGCATTTTATACATGTATTAGGTAAAATTTGCAATTTTATACACAACCTTTCTTGAATCGAGACAGGCCGGATCCTCTAGTTTCCTGACAAGGTTGTTAAATGTGTTTTGCTCAGCTGCCCTCCTATCTTTTTGTATATTGTTCAACTTTGCTGTTAGCTTTGTAGCCTGTGTTACAGGGAATGATACCGGTTTCGCCCCATGGTAAGTTCACGCCCACTGAGTTCGCCTCCTTCAACTCATCCTAAACTTTCCATTTCGAGTTTGCCAGTCACCTTCAATGGATTAAAGAACAAGAAATAAACATGTTTTCTGTGGTTTTGTTTCATCATGTGCACAATGTTGTCTTTTTTTCTCTGTAAGAGAAAGATAAATTTTAAGTAGTTGATCGCTAGCTGAGTTGATGTGGGGGTAAACTTGGTGGGGGCGAACTCTCCATGGGGCGAAACCAGCAGCTACTGTTACAGGTACCCTCCCCAAAAGAAAAAGAAACAAAGAGATCACCTTTATGATACTGTTGACAATCGTCAACTTCAAGTAACCTTCAATGAACCTTTAATTTACAGTTCAGTTGTTAATTAAACATACAATATATTATTATATCTCTAAGTTAGTACGTGCACTGTGATTGGTCAATTTAGCAGACCGTACTCTCCTGCACAGCCCGCTAAAATTTAATGTTGTTTGTGTTGCCAAACTGTTGCGTGATTTATCGCCAAAATTTCTTAACTTATTTAGCAAGTAAAGGTTGAAAACTTTCTTTTAGTCTAAATTGTGGGCTAAAGCGTAGTAACGACTTAAAAACGATTTCAAATTGACTCGTTTTGCTTTCAACCTGCTTCAGAAATTTGAAGCCGTTCCTCATGGATAAAATTCATCCCTGAACTGGTTAGACACACAATAGAGATATAATAAATATCTTACTAACCTCATCTTCTCGGTCCGTACTGTAAGTTACGGATCCTCATTTTTTCCCCTGCGATTTATGGCCCGTGCGCTTCATGCTTGGGCCATAAATCGAAGGGAAAAAAACTCAGTCCATAACTTACGGTACGGACCTCGAACTCGGTTAGTAAGAGGTATTGATAATTTAATTTTTAATTTGATGTTAGGGCTGGTGGATTGTGGGTGATTGTCAGAAGAGCAAAACAGGTAAGTTGAATTCCTTAATTACTGCAATGACAAATATTAAACATCTACCTATCAAATCATACAATTTGCACGTCACAGACCTTGGACAATCACATGTACTTATTTTGAGCTGTACCATCCTTAAATTACTCTGACACAGATGGCAAACAACTGTAATCAAAACAAACTTTTGATTTGGTTATCAAAGAATTGTGGAGGTTTCATAGCCAACTTTGTAGTTCAAACTGAGATGTTGACCGAGTTCACCCCTAGCTTCCACCAGAAGTGAGTTGTCAGTGTTCTCACTTTCAAGAGTAGTAATAGAACTCATGCCACTGTCAGTCAATCAGAACACCAAACCAAGACACTAATTGAATACTGTTACCAACTGATATAAAATGGCTTTGTTTTGTCACTAGTGTCTTGACTTTGCTGCCACTGCACACCTTATACATCTGGTGTTATGTAGTATTTATGCTGGTTTTCCCAAGACATGGACATGGTGGTTAATGAATCTAGCATGCATGGCCCTGATGGCTGTAATGGGAGAGTTTGTCTGCATGAAAACAGAACTCAAGGCTATCCCCGTCTCAGTTTCTTCAGTGAAGTCCACAGTTTGACATCAAGATACTTTCAGCTGTCACTTGCTGTTCATGTCTGGCAAGTGACACAGTAAAGGAGAGCACAAAGGCTGGTGTTTGCCAAGCAAGTACTCAGAATGTAATTTGAAGGGCGTGGGCTTGTTCACAAGCAAGAAGTGAGATGGAGACTGTGGACAACACACACAGCATCACATGCTGTGCAAGGGCAATGTGCCATTTCTTCATCTACAAGACAAAGGTGTACTGTAGTTCAGATCGAGTGTAACTCTCCTTATAACATCATTCATATAGACACCTTAATATCGTAGCTAGTTTGCTAGATATCTGGACTATCTTCCTTCACTATTATGTCAACTGCAAGCCTGTACTTAAATCAACAGATGACCATTTTCTTAAAAGATTACACGACTTGAACTAATTGGTATTATAGGCAAATCTTTGACAGTGTCATTGTTTGCATTTTTCCTCATTAATGACTTAAAAGTAGTCTTTGGGTGTAGTATTCGTGGAGAAATGGCTTTTAAAAAACTGCAAAATTTTTGGGATGCAAAAGGGCTATTCTGCTCATACATTCTTTGTAAAATTTTTAGGTTTTAAACCCACTTTGCTCAAAAAGCATTCAATACATCATGCTCAGATTTATTGGGACAGCTTATCATGTTATGCCATTTCAATTGTCAGAACTGATATTTTTACCTTGATCAGAAACAAAATGAAACAAAACAAAGATTCTCCTACTGGAAAAATAAACAATAACCTCCATTGGGTGCAAAAATATGCTAGGATATTTGACCACACACATTATCTGTTCCAAGAAGCTCCCAGTTTTCCTTGCACTATGCTCTCGGAAAACTGTTTGCAAGCATATTTCCACCCCAAATGGAGGCTATTGTGTTTATTACCCTTCAAATCATTTTTGCAATGCACACAGTTTTGAAAATTAGGGAATATTTGGTCATTTGAAATGTTTAGACCAATCTTGTGCAAGCACAAATATTTGATGGATTATAAATGTGGATACAAATGGTCACATGGTAAAAAAAGTGCCAGAAGTTTGGGTACTTTGTAGCTTAGAGTAATGGCAATAGTGGAGAGCATAGAGCTGAGGTCATGAGGGCAGATAAGAAGGGTTAAAAAGAGGGACCAAATATTGGGATTGGTAATTTTGAGTTTTTCAGGAACTTGCTTGAGGGGCTCCTGGTTGAAGGCAAATTCTGGTCTTAGTGGCTGGACTGAGCTCCAGAATTTTTTTAAATCAACAAAGTTGGTTATTTGAAATTTTTCATGAGCAAATAGTCCACAAGGTGCAGCCGAGTTGACAAGCACTCACAGAAAATGAATGTTAGTAGTAATGATAGTTATTGTATAAAATGTTACATATTCAAGAAAGTTACCTTTCAAGAGCTACACAGGGTTTGTACGCTCATCACCTGTCAAAATTCTGACTTTTTCCATGACCTTTAGAAAAATTCCATGACCTAAGTGAAGCAGTTGTCTGCCGGCAGTAGTGTCAAAACAATCATTTGATTTTTGGAGTTGTCCTTAATTTTTCAACTTTGGATCTTATTGCCTTTCACTCATGAAAAACATACTGATTTTCCATGACCTACACCTAAATTTCAGGACTTTCCAGGCCCAGAAGATGAAATTAAAAAAATTCATGACTTTCCAGGTTTTCCATGACTTGTACGAAGCCTGGCTACATGTTCACAATGGTGTTCTTTCGATAAAGTTTTGAATGACTAGTAGATTTATACTAATTAAGAAATAGAAAACATGTACCATGTTTTGTCGAGTTATACAAACACGAGTGGAAGTTTGGGAGAACGAGAAATGCTACAGCTTTTTCGAGTTCTCCTAAACTTCCACGAGTGTTTGTATAACTCGATACAAACACGGAGTACATGTTTTCTATTTCTTTTAGAAAACACCATGACGAGAAAAAGGAAAACAACTTGTAAACTTTGATTATCAAAATGTAAATTCTCTTTGCTCTCGCCATCACTACGTCAACAGCGCGCGCTTAGTTCCGTCTCCATCGAGTTATACAAACAGGCTTTTTAACCAATCAGCACACGTGCTTCCTTAGGACTGTTTTCTAAAACAATTTGAGAACACTAACAAAAGTGACAAAGCCGCAAAAACAAGTGGCAAAGCTGCAAAGACAAGCAGCAAAGCTGCTTGAAGCCTGGGGAAGAGACAACCAAACCACCAAGCTACACAGGCTAACTCAGGCTGCACCCTCATCAACTATCAAGCATTATAGTTCACTAAATTTTCTCTGATTCTTATTGGTTTAATCTCATCACGACGCAATAGTGTTCATGTGGGGAGAGACACTATCAGCCCTATAATCCATCAAATATTTTGCTTGTGCACAATTGGTCTAAATGCATCATGTGACTGAACATTCCCTATCTAGAACTGGGGAGTATCCGAGAAGATTCCCCAATTTTAAAATCTGTGTATGTTGCAAAAAAACATTTGAAAGATAATAAACACAGTAGCCTTCATTTGTTTTGAAAATATGCTCGGATATTTGTCCTTGGACATTATCTGTTCCTTAAAGCTCACAGTTTTCCTAAAGCTATGCTCTCGGAAAACTGTTCGCTTCTCAGAACAGATAATGTCTGCGGACAAATATCCTGGCATATTTTTGCACCAAATGGTGGCTATTGTTTACATAGTAGTGGAACCGTGTAGCACCTGTGATATCGTAATAATACTATTTAAATTAATTGTTAAGGTGCCGGTGGTAGGCAATACTGCCGATACACCAAATCCCCCTGGGTTACTACCCTTTTAAAGGAAATTTGGGAGTCCCCACGGACCAAAGAAAATTTGGCCCCAGTGGGGTTTGAACCCACGACCTCCGGAACAGATCTACCGGTGCTTGTTTACATAGTGCCCGTCAGAGGAAATTACCCGGATGGATAGTACTCGTCCGTGAAAATTTAGTTTCACAGCTTTCATCTAAGAAAGTTAAAAATCAATATGACTTTTGAACTGGCTTCACCTCTTGGGCAAATATCTGTTTTAAGAACGTCAAATTTCCTTGGGGCAACTATCAGCCGATAGTTCCTTGACAGAAAGACTATTGTTTAAATAAAAATCTCAAGCTCATAATCAAATTGTTTAATCATCATCATCATCAATAATAATAATCATCATCATCATCATAATGAACAATAAGACTACAAGCCCGAGTTTTCTACGAGCAGTTAGTCAATGAGGCACGGCTGAGTTGACTATCACTCGTAGAAAACGAGGGCAAGTAGTATAATCGTTTTAGTATAAATTTACCGTAGTCTCATTGCATAAAAAGAAAAAATGTCAAGTAACGCGTAGAAAAGAACTGTTTTATTACATTACGTTAGGTTCAAATGTGACACACAATGTGCGCTGATGCGTAACTGTTGACTATCAGCAGATAGAAAACAGTAATTTAGCCAATCAAATTCATGGATTCACAATAGACTAGCGGTAAATTTATACTAATAATAATAAAACAACCTCATGAAAAAGTTCTAATATATACTATGCATATCAAAGTGGTAATAAAATTTATTTACATCAACATCAAAAGACTAAAGGTTCTTTTCTCTGGTATTAAATATATGAACATCTATTCAATAAATTAAGAATAAATATAAGCTATAGTTATAGTACAATAAAGTCACTCTTTACAGACATTTCCTGACCACGACATTTGTAACTTAAAGAGCATTACTAAAAATGCTTTAAAGTAAGAAGTTCCAGAGTTGTGTAACAGGGGCATCACCTTTCCCATACACTGTTATCAAAGAATACAGAATTGAAGGCTTGTGAATTTTCTACAACAGAATTTTCTATTAGAACATTAGCAAGTCTTATCCTTTATTTGTCAATGGTATATTATGGTCAGTAGAGATTTTGACAAATGCTTAGTCTGACATCACAACGTTTGACATCACAACATGGCATAACTAAAGAAGTACAAACTTGCATTTGGTGTTAAGTGAGGAGGTACCATCCATTTTATACTTTTATAAACCTCTTGTTTGTGCTTAATGCTGAATGCTTATCTTAAGGTATACTAGAATACACCAGGTACAAGTATACATTGTGAATAATGATGGACAGTCACACATGGCACTACTGATACAAGTGCTCAGGGGCAGATCAGGATTTTTCAGGAAGGGGGGGGAGGCTGGCTGGTCTGTTAAGGTTTTAGAATCAATGGGGCATGTTCACAAAATGTTGCAATTTGAGATTTGAAACCTAATTACAAACTGTTTCACTAGTAATATTCAAAACCATTTTAATTTTTTTATGGTTTTCTACAAAAAGGAGGTGTTTAGCCACCCAATCCAACCCTCCCCCCCCCCCCCCCCCCTCACTAAGTCTGCCCTTGGTGACAACATAAACCACCTAATGAGATTTTTGCCATATGTCATGTAGATGGTTGTTAAAATCTTAAATATTACCATGGATGTACATCACTGAATAGATCAAGTGTTTTTCATATCACAAAATCTGTGTGTTGACGTAATTAAATACTGCAGGTTCCAGAAGTAAGGACCCTGGTTACTTTCTATACATTCTTCCAAGGGTTGTTACCTCCAGCACCTAATATGTGTGCCATGTTATTTTGACTTCAAAATGCAAAATACAAATTAACAGTGTTTTCAACACAGAGATTACAATTTACAAAGGTTTAAAACTCAACAATCACATTCTACATCAAAACAGAACACACTGCTCTTAATTGATAGAAAAAACACTTGGTTATTGTGAACAGGAGCAATAGCCCAAATTCTGTTTCTGCAAAATATCAGAATGCTAGCTTTAGTTTCTGGTAGGTGTTGGGGTCATCAGAACTGCTAGAAAGCAGTGTACTTATTTTAGAACTGATCAGTGTGTGCAAAAACTATGTTTATGCTCTGCTTAGCCAAGTTGATCAGACTGTGAGCTGGGATATGTTCTTACTCTAAGTTTTAAAAATACAACTATGAGTATGGTAGTGATCTAAACAGCAGGAATTTCACCATCTGTAAGAAAATGACAAAAGAACGTAAATTCTTTTTCACAAGTTATGATCTACATCAAATACTTGATAAAAAAATTATGATATAAAATATTTGATGTAGACAACAATAAAGATTCAGGTACTAGATCTCCCTAACAATTATGATATCTTCAACCAAGCATATTGAACACAAAGTAAGGATATATCATGCCAATCAAGTGAGGAAAACTGAATTAAGGTATATATTAAGGGTTTTTCATAGTTACAAATTTAATCTAACCAAAGAAGAAAGTATGGACTTATTGCACTACCTGAGTTCACTATAGTTGTATCTGCTCCTTGCTCAACAAGAAATATTTTCATTTTATCCTATGAAAACAAGCAAAAAAAATAAAAATTCTAACACAATATCCACTATAACAAATTTGAAAAAAGCTGAATCCACCAGCCAGAACATGGGCATGAATAACCATGGCACATGTATCACTTACTGATTCATTCACTAAATTTTACCTGTTCATGTTCACAAGCAATATGCAAGGCTGTGTTCCCAATAAGGTCTTGCTTGTTGATCTAATTTGGGTTAAAATACGTCTTTCATTGAAGTACTCTTTTAAAAATATTTGCTTTTGAATAGATAAGATGATCTTTGCAGTCTGAATGCAAATTAAAGCCAACTGCTATTTTAGCCTGAAAAAATATATATGTCTGTCTGTATTTCCAAAAACGTACCCGCAGATTTCACCACCTTGATTCCTGTAACTGGTGTTTTTTTCCTTCTGGAAAGGGAAGGGGGGGGGGGGGGGGGAATGAAGACAGATGATGATCATTGTCACGCTCACCTGTCCCCAGGAGAATAAAGGAAATTCACAAGTTCTCCCACCACTTTGGATTCAACATTTTACTCATGCAGTTATTATATGCAGACAATCTTCACTCATCGGCTTTAAAAACAATTTATAAATAATTAATCTATAACTAATGTAATGTATTAAATAAAAAACCAAATTCCACAAATGCCATGTCTTTCAGTATTTCCCACTCCTGGGGCAAAATGGGGTATTTACCTCTGCTCCATGATCTAAAAGAATTCTAGCAGCATCCACTGATCCATATTCAGCTGCACCATGAAGAGGAACACCCTAAATATGCAAGATGTGTTACTAGTGTATAGGACACTGTAAAATTCTAACCCGAAAATAGAACTAGCACTTAGAGTAAATACTTGAACTTACTTAAACCAAAGTAATCACTTTTGGGGAGCAACACTAACCTCTATAACCTTCTTCAAATTTCAAAATGTGTTTACAAAGGTATAACAACATTTTTTTATCAAATTTCAGAAATCTACGAACTAAAAGGATTAATGTTACTTGATCTTAAACTTCACATGTTGTGAGAGCCCTTAATGAATATGGGTAGGGCCTTTTTGACCAATCTCCAATGAGCTGTATTTTGTGGAAAATAAAGAGCTTACAAGTCTTACAAGTCAGCAACTGATAGCTTTTGTGGCAAGGATATGTTGACAACTCCAAGCATTATCCATTAACAAACTACACCTGCAATATTTCATCCTTGACATTAGGATCCAGTCTGCCATCAGTCAGCAAGTACTTCACAACCTTTAAAAATGACATTTAAGTTCAAATTACAAACAACGTCAATGGAGAAGACACCAACACAACCTACACAAACAGAAATCATCCAGTTACTCCCAACAAGAGTCAAACATGTTGCCGTCGGAACATTTTGATTCCCTGCCAAAAAGCTACAAGAGACCTGTGTGTAGAATAACTTGGTGACAGGAAGTTGGGTGACAGGTTTGAATCCTAATGGAAGACCATCAAATACTCTTTCCAAGTAGTTTGTGTCACCGATGATTATCATCACCACTCATACACTGAGTGAATTTGAGGACACTTGCAAAGTTTCTTCAAAGCCATCCACATATTTTGAAGTCAAATTGTGTTTGATTCTCCCATCAGGCATTACACTTGTGCCAGAAATAATTTGCAGACACTTTCACTGACCAAAACAGTACTGCATCTCAATCAATTGAAATTCATGACAATGAATAGCTGAAGAACCATACCTTCAATCACAGGGACAATGTTGTGAGCAATGTGCACCTATTTGTTAGAAATGCAAATACAACTCAATCAGTCACTACCTTCTCAGCATTCCTTTCTGCTCCAAGATGAAGAATGGTCTTATTGTCCTGAAATCGTGTAAAGCTGATGTTCTTATCCTGGCGAAGATCTTGAATCTGCAATTAGCAAACATTAATCATTAACAAATGGTAATACATCTTTTTCTCTTGACTAACAAAATGCAATTACAAGCCTGGGGATTAATGACAATACACTAGTTAAAGAATCAAGTTTTATTATATACATTATTTGCTCCAATTACCACATCAACATCGTCCACTTTTACTGCCTCCCACAAATTCCAATACTCATCTTCAGTTGCCAGGTCTGGTCCCTGAAGAAAAAGTTCACTAATTTAAATGACATCAATAAAATGTGTAAAAATCAATATTAGTAACAAAGGGTTTGTATAGACTCATTTTTAGCTCCCATTCTGCATTAAGCATGTTTTCAGAGTGCAACCAAACTCTGTGAACACAAATTAACGGCTAGGGATTATCATACTATGAGAAATTATTCAAGGCATTCTACCAGGTTCTCTATGGCAACCAGTAATATCAAATTCATTACATATTAGTTCAGTCTCCTGCCATGCCTTTTTGATTGTGACAGACAAGACTTACTTGCTGCAAACAATCATCCACTCCTTGTCCAAGTGAAACACCCCTGTCCTCAGTTGTAGAAGGAAAGCCCTTACTGCCATCTTCCTGCGTTTTTTGGTTGCCTTGTGTAATTTCTTTGACTTGCTCATCAGCTTTATTTTCATGGTTCTCCTTTGTAGTATCCTCTGTTTGATCTACTCTCACTTCACCTTCTGGTTTGTCAGATGAAGAGAGATTTTCCTCTTCTGCTGTATCGTCCTTGTTGTTTTTGTCCTGTTTGTCAACCTGATTAGTTGAATTATGCTCATCATTTCCTTTTGAAGTTTCATCAGACTCATCAGGAAGTGACTTAATGTGTTCTGCGTGATCACATCCCATACTGGGTTCATTCTAAAACATGGAACAAAAACAATATAGAAAAGAAAGACAAAAGGACTGAGAATAATTAATCAACACATTAAAAGAAACAACATGACAGACTGTTTGCAACCTAAATCCAAACCAACCCAACCAAATGTGAATGCAGTCCCATGTGATGTGTCCCCATTTAACCCATTGTCACAGAATAAAGTGAATAAGCTGTATATAATGCCTTCAAAAAAATGGGCGAGGCCTCTTGCATTGTTGTTCACTACACAGTGTTGGGCTGTTTAACGTGTTTAATGTACCATGTGATGCCTTTTGGCTTATGTAATGCACCAGCTACATTCTAACCCGTCTCTGACTCAAGACTGTCTCAGTACATTTCAACAGCATGGAAATGAAGTTGAAGACACAAGCTGTTTAGTTATAGAAGAAACGAACTTTATTAGGATGTATCTGCACAATAGGGCCTTGTAAAAATGGCAAAGATTCTAGAAAAAAGGAGATTTGATAAACAACTGAAACATACCATTCTGGATTCTCCTTGACTCTCTGTTGGATTAGCGAGTACAGTTTGAAACACAGTTTCATTGTCTAAATAAGAAGCAGCAGAATTCACACCTCCATCTGCATCTGTGACCATTATAATTCTTCCCTCCACCTAACAAGGAATTTATTATATAACAACAATCACAATGTCAACACCTTATTTATCAAGGGTGAAATGTATTATTACCAGTAACACGGAAAGTATAAATATAGTATATAAATGATATTATTCAGTGTTTCATTATAGCCTCAACTAACACAAGGACTGTACAGTGCTGTCTTAACCAAGAATTACCAACCTGAGGTGAGATCCTAGTATGCTCTTTTTCCAAGTTAAGAAACACTTGCTGTGGTGACCCATCATCACTGATGTTAGCTGATTTATGCCGCCTTTAAAAAAAGTTAAGGTAACAAACTTTTTTTAAGTTTTAAAGAAAACTGAAAGGGTCCCAAGATTAACACCATTTTCCTTTTTTGGAAATACCCTACATTTTCATAAAACAACTTGTATTCCCCCCTCATTTGCCAGACTTCAGTTGAGGTCTTAGCAGTGCAATATACAGTACTTAAACAACCATTTTATAAGCATCTTTCAAAAAGCAAAACATAACATTTTAGTCATACTGGCATCAACTTTGTGCATACATTGTTGGTTAATAGTTAATGACATAATGGTTATTCAATTTTCACTTGACAGCCAAGAAATAGACAGTTTTTAGCACTGATGTTTTTCTCCTCAACATTTCAAAAGACTGGACAGCTCTTAATATAAATGTTATCAATTCAGATCTGTTTAAGTTGTCTATGCAACTTTTTTTCTCACCAACTGACATGTTGAGTTGTATCACAGCCATTTTCCTTCACATCTTGACTGCTGCTTAAGCATTCTTTAGATCTCCTGTTATCATAGTCACATGTTATGTTTTTTAAGTCAAAGAAATTATGCAACAAAAGTTATTGAAAGTTTCCAAGAATGCAATACTTCAGTATAGACCACTTTCAGCAAGAGAATTTGTAACCTTAATTAAATTATTTCATTGTTAATAACATACTTCAAAGTGCACTGCTTGGTGAAAGTTTGGTTTGCATGGTTGTCTGACTATTATTTAGGCAGTGCTTTATTTCCTCGACAGCATTCCTTCAGGGATGATCTTGCAGTTACTGACTGTCATAAGGTCTACTTTAATTAGTTCTGTTCTGGTTAAAGGCACTGGCTATTGTTAGCGCTGGAAAGTTAAACGTAGCATGACAAACCAATTTTAGGAAAGCTTTGATTGCAAGAACATTAGTTAAACCAAAAATACGATATTTGAACTGTGCTGACGATTATACCAACATTTACAAATTAGTGGTTTTCAAGGTTATATTACACGAACAAGAAGGTTAAATCAGATGGCTATGGTTACTGTAGTGCAAAAAATCTCAGAATTTAGCAGTTAGGCAAATTTATTAACCAAAACAAGAGTTCACCAATACATGTATGTATATCACATGCACAACCCACAAAGCACAATGCACAAAACCCAAGTCAATGACACAGCCCACTTGGCACCCATGCTGATAACAGTCTCAGATTGCATGTGACCAGGACGTAAATGAGCTATTATATAACATGCTTTACTAAATTCATAAAAAAAACAACTAGTGTCAACAGGAATGCCATACTTACATTATTAGGCTCTGTCTATGGGAAGACTTTGATTTTGTTACACCTCTCACAATGTTGATTGAGCGGAAATGATTCCTAACAATTGTGTTTAAAATAGAGCCATCCTCTTCATCCACCTATATGCCAATAGACATAATAGATTTGGCTATCAACAAGTAAATACTCAAAAATCATTTGAAAGCCTTGATCAAGCCAGATCAGTGAGATCATGAATACCTGAGTACCAGAAGAAAAGAAAGCCTAGTGACAATGGACAAGAGAAAGCCAGACATGATAGAGATATATGACCGCATCATGCACAAGTAGCTGGCAGAAGGGATAGTTTAAAGAGTTGCTGAGCAGCTTAGCTAGCAAGACAATACCGTATTTTACAACCTGCATAAACCTTCAAACTAGTGAGACAATCTCAGAAAGGGCAGAGTGTTATGTAGGACTGTCAGTACAATTTGAGTCATCTGCTGCCTGTATGTAACTTGTTCGTTCAAGGCCCAAAAATAACTTCCAATTACTGTTTGTCAAGACGGTTTTAAATTTTACTGTGGTGTTTTACATGAATTTCATTAATTTTAAATTCATTAATACATTGAATTAGCAAATGTGGTAACTTTATTTTTTCAACGCCAACATTTGTAACTTGATACTTTTGTTTTCTTTGCAAAGTTCATAACATGATACTCTTGTTTTCTCAAAAACATACAAAGAGAAATATGCTCTCTTTTCCTGCTGGAGAAAAATGAAATGTTATTAACTTATGAAAAAAGTGGAAAAGGAATGACTTTGTTTCAGTCACGAGGTAAGTAGACTCTTATGTAGACGACACAAAAATGTACCTGTCCTTTAATGTTAAAGATAAGGACATATCGATCACAGTCCAGCAACAAGACTTAACCTCGATACGTAATTGGTGTTTAAACAACTCACTCCTAATTAACCCTGATAAGACTAAACTGATCATATTCGGAACAAAGCAGATGCTGTCTCGCTTGGACGATTTCAAGTTATCGCTTCTTGGCAAGGAGCTGACTCCATGTGACTCTGTGCGGGATCTTGGAGTTTATGTGGATTCTCAATTATCCTATCATAATGACGAACATATTTCAAAAACAGTGTCTTCCTGCGTATCTCGTCTTTGTCAAATAAATAGAGTTAAACACGTTTTCAATCAAAGGACACTCTAACTTGTAATTAATGCATTAGTATTTAGTAAGTTATTTTATTGTTCTTCTGTTTGGTCTAATACTGCTAAGAAGAATGTGAACAAATTACAACTAGTACAAAATTTTGCTGCGCTTACTGTTGCTAACAAGTGCAAGTACGAGCAGAAAACTTTCCACTATAGGGTAGTGAACATTTGGAACAATTTAAATAATAATTTTAAGTTATGCATTGATGTAAATAGTTTTAGGAATAAGCTTAGAGGGGCACTTTTAGATAAATTTAAGAGGAAGGAATGATACTCTAATTATTTTAAATTGTTATTTCATAATTTGTATATGTTTCTTTTGTAATTGATGCTGAAAAGCCCTTTGGGGCAGTGGTCAATGAACATGTAATGTACTATGTATTATCTTGGTGGCAGATTAACAAAAAACTAACACACAAACTTTAAATGAAACTAACCAAAACTTTGGCCTTTGCAAAGACCTGATAACCATCTTTTCCTTTTGCAAGATATGACTTAGTGCAAACTTTATATTTCTGAAAAAAAAATAAAAAATAAGATCTGAGATACAAAACAGGTTACATTATTTAAAAATTTTATCAGCACATAAAGTTGTCAACCATACAAACAGAAGAAACAAAAACCCAATAGTGGTTATATCTACCGCTAACAGTTGATACAAATGATTTTTTAAAATATGATTTCAAATGTAATAAGGTTACAAGCAAGTACAATACATTGCATGCATAACTGGTTTTGTCTCTTTATGGACATGGTGTCTGTAGACCAGAGTCTATAAAAGAATAGACACGGTCAAATATTAAACGACACGGACCTTGTGTTTGTCAAGTGGCTCGTCATCAATGTACACTGTGTTTCCAAGGATTCTACAACCAGGATCTTGATGTGGGTTAAAACCAAATCTCATACCTGAAACCTGAATTAAAATTATGATTGGGCGATAGGTATCAAAGAAGTAATAAATTAATATTTACCATGTTTGTTTTACATTAAAATGTATGTAGTTCTAACTTCAAAACAATAAATTAAACAACATTCTCCAACATCAAGAATCATTTTGAATACTGTCAATTCTAAATAGTTGAAGAACATAAGCCAAGGAGGATTCTTGACAATACCATAAACTTCCAAAAGTAATTTATGATCCTCATTACTTCTGAATTAGCATTTGGCTTGCTACTTTCAGAAGATTGTTACTTTGGTGGTATGCACAACAAAACCTTTTGACAAGTTACTTGCCATGATAGAAAACAATTAACAGTAATTTCAACAGCATACACTGTATGTCAAACTGCAGAATCTGTTATGTAACAACATTATTTACTGCAATTTTTTTCATTTCACACACCTGAGGAAATCTTCCCTCAAGTTTAGGCCACTGACTGACTCCATTTTCCAGTGCCTGTAAAATCTCTTCACCTGACAAGTAGAACAAAATAGTGTATTGTTTGACTTTGTAATTGTCAGAAAATGTCAATAAGTCTCAACTAGAAGCCTTGGCTAGGAACAACTGTGAATAACTTGTGGTACAGAAGGCAAACAAAAACAGGAAAGACGAGTTCATAAGGGCTACATCAAAAATGCAAATGTGTGGAAATGTGTGCAGAAATTGCTGGACCTTATTTTTTTTATTAAATAATCCATGGCAATCCAGTAAACCAAGAAGACAGTCAACCAGATTTCTACAGCCACATCATAACCAAACAATGTATTTTCCACAATAAAAGCCAGTGGAAAACAAAATTTAATAAAGTTAGGAAACATGACAAATTATTGATGTCCAGGATATAACTGGACCAGATACACATTATTGACATGACTGAACCTATTCTTCGAAGGTCCACATAATATGTTTATACCCACTAAAAGACCTGATCTCACTTACAGCGAAATCCATAGGATGCAAGTGGCACAAGGAGCTCTAAATATGTATAAAGCACATGACAAAAATAAAAAATATAGTTTTTTTGTTATACCTGTCATTTCCAACACCACTAGGACATCTGGCATAGGTAAGATAGAATAAAGATCCTGAAAAAAGAACTTGCTATTTAGTGGGTAAATTAAAGCAGTAAGGATGTACTTCTTTTCTTAGAAACTGCACATAGCATTATTTTTTTGTTGGGAAGGGGTGGGCAGTGAAAAATTTCCCTGTCCCCCACCCCCAAACAAAAAGTAAATTGTGCAAGGGTAGCCATGGGGAAAAAATCAAGCAGGTGCTTTGTACTGTCCAGGTTCTTTGTTTGACTTAAAATAAACTACTGCACAAGGTACAGGTGACAAAAAGACTACATGGCCCAAAAAACTGCCCAATTCCCTCCTCAAAACATAATGGTCCAGTCCTAAACAAATGCTACCTACACATGTATTTAAATGGTTCACTTGATACTAAAAGTATATGTACCCTCATCTTAAACTCTCCGGGAGGATGAATAGTATCTGATCGTAGCGTTCCAGAGTTCAGGATAACACAATCCACTTCAGTCACATTGTGTATGATATCTGTTACAAAGTTTCCTGTACCAAAAGTAAAGAAATTACAAAGTTTTATTTAATAGTATTAAGAGTAAACTCTGGGATAACTGTCACTACGTAAAAATGTCACACCTTTGCACTTGCACCTATCGTACAGCACACACAACCATGTAGTTAGCATAAAGCACTACCATCACACTTTTGGATAAAATATTAATTAGGCAGCCTTTTAAATTATATGGTCAGTTTTCATATTCCAAACTGAGCAAACAGCATGGTGGCTGTGGTGCTGGTTGATTATTTCTCAACAGATATTTGGATTTGGCAATCTACTAGTCAACTTTCCTCCAGTTTAAGCCAATATGACTTTGAACATACTGTTTCCAGAATTCAAAGCAACAGGAGATGAAAAGCATGACCTTGAAACCTACATCAAGGATTTGATAGAATTCTGCATGACGCATAATTGGTATGATACATCGAAAGGAACCGACAAAGCCAAGTGGACCAAGCAAACAACATAAAGATACTCATCAGACATTAAGTATGATCCCACCTCAGCTCTTAGTCACACAAAACCATAAATCTCATTTAATGACTTCCCAGGGAATGACAAAGATGCAGCAAAAACTCACCAAGATTAGTTTCCTTTGTTCTTATACTAGAAAACCTTCCATCAAGTTCAACTTCCACTTCACCGAGAACTTCATCCATCATGTCATTCATCGCACCTTTTAAAATTGAAGACATTTAGCGACTTTGCTACTGAACAATCAAGTAAGCATTTATAAGAGATAACTTAGTTAAGGTCCTTTCCCCTGGGTGGAGACTTGCCCTTGTTCTTGGCCACTGTTGCAGCTGCAGCCCGTGATGTTAATCTGAGTACTAAGGGTGATTCTAAACGTTCACAGATACAGCATGCAAAGAAGGCCATGCCCTATAGCCCACAGCTAGTGGATGACTTTGCTCTCAGATCAGTGTATTCTGTCCTTCACTTGCCTGTCGGGTATGTGAGGTTTTTTCGAAACTACAGAGCTACTGTAAGAGATAGAATAATGAGGGCCTAGCAAGAACAAAATTAGTTTCAGACTGGTACATCATAGTATTTCTCTAAGCAGTGAGTTTCACTGATGTTTTCAGCAGGAGAGGAACTGGTTTTAACAGGTGGGCAAAATGTTTAGAGCTGAAACTCTCTTTAGGAAAAACTTTCTGCTAGGTAGTCACACCAGGTGGGCAAAATCATCCTCATAGTCAGTCAATTTGCCCAGTGCCTGACCGTCCTTTTGAAGGGTAAGCCCAAAAACGTGTTTCCTTTGCACCCTAAAAGAGGACCCTGTATACAATAACATATACATATTAAGGTCAGCACACACAAGGGAACTAGTCCCTGCACCAAGTCGCAGGGATAAGTCTCATCGTGTGAACTGGCCATTTTTGCTTCAAAATCTAGTCGACTTATTTGGTCCCTGCAACTAGTCCCACAAATTCAAACCAAAGTTTGAATTTTTGGGACAAGTCCCTGTGACTGGTTCCTCAAAAAGCTTGGTGTGAACTGTTCGTGGGACTAGTCCCTGTGACCGGTCCCTTTGTGTAAACTCTTCAGAGGGCTAGTTGCAGAGTCTAGTCCCAGGGACTTGTCCCCTTATGTGTGCTGCCCTTTATATTTACCTGTGCTGAACCAAGTGCTAAATCTGATTTGATAAAAATTGAAACACTTGAACCCACCAACATATTTATCGACAGTGGATTTCACTTCTGGATCTTCTGGTATATCTCTTGTTATTTCAATCCTTTGCACATCTAATGTAAAAGAGTTATCTGTGTTGAAGTTGACAGTAATGCAGCTGAACTCTCTGAAGTCTGTACCACTCTTGATAACCTGAACACCATTAATCTTAAAAAGAACGAAGCAGGAGAATACTTGACAGTGCTGTGATACTTCGCTAAAATTTAGTTACTTTAATTGGGTCAACTACTCAGTTCTATAAACTATATGAAAATCCTAAACTCCAGACAATTAACATTGTATCTAAACTATATTTTCCTACTTCTTCCCCTTTTCCATTATGATTCTACATTTTGTAACAAAAATTGTAATTTTTATATTTTTGTCATTAATACCATTCATTACACTGATGCATATTAATTAAATATCCAGGAGCTTCATTAACATTTTCAGAAAGAGGACAACTGGTTTGAACTATTTGAACTGAACTTAGTAATATTACAAAACATTTTCCTCGAAATGGTCAAACCCAGTTGACAAAATCATCCTCACAACTGGCAAATCAACCTTGTTCCCAGCGTCTCTCATCTTACCACCCCCTGGAGCGAGCGAGGAGAGACCTTGGCACACGCTGGTCACGTGCCACTTTGACAATTGAAAACATCAGGGAGGGGTCCTCTGTAATCAGGCAATTGGTCGTGTTGAACTTTGTATCGCACTGTGTTGTGACTGATATTAGCCGCGATGTGTAACAGCTATGGTCTCTGAAGAAAAGCTGGTTGGAAGAAGATAGTATGATATTTATGATTAAGAAGCAACACACAGTGCTTAAAGTTTGAATCAAATATCAGGTCCCAGCGTCGCAATATAGAATCAAAGTAAGCATTATTTTCACAGACTTTTTTAATCTTTCCCCCTGGAGAACCAATACTTAGAACCTCAAAATATATCTTGCAATAGAAACAAGCCTAAACAAAGTACATGGTGTATAAGCACGGCATGGCAAATTGCAGAGGTGTGAAACTCTGAGAAATGACATGCAGTTAACATCGGAAACCATGCAGACCTATGACTTCAAAACAAAAATGCTATAACACAGTCGAACAACTCCACTCCAGTTATAATTTCCATTTCATCTAACAGGGCAGATGTTTCCTTTTCTCAGAAACACTGCGTGTAAAGTAAAGCAAAGAAAGGTCGAGTTTTTCAGAGAACAAAAATTAAAGTGCCTATGAAGTAAAAAATGATTGCTTCTCATTTGAAAGGCTTTTCAAAGTAAAGAAGAATGGCATTTTCCTTTTTGGAATATCTTTTTTCTTTTTAGAGATATTAACGTTTTTATATTATGCAAATGAGGAAATTGGTGACGTCACAGGTGGTTCCAGTAAAACAGTACAACACTCAATCAAAAATATCATTCTCCAGAAATATTGGAGCAGTGTTCTTCAAACTTGGCACCACAAATGTACATCACAAAAGAAACAGCATTACACCTGCTATGTTGTTGCTATGGCAACACTCTTGGCTCCAGTCTCTTTCTGTGAAAAACCAAATATCCCTATTTGCAATCTTTTAAAGTGGGACAGAAGGTCTAGCTTGTAACACACACAGTTCCCATATTGTCTTAATTCTCCCTATTAGATTGTCGAGAGTGGATGATCCTTGTTTAAGATAAAATCTGGAAATTTTAATGTCAATTAAAACAGGACCAGCGGCATAACTATTGTCATGGCAACAGCATGACAGGTGTTATTTTGCTTCTTTTGTGATGCACAGTTCTGGTGCCAAGTTTACAGAACACAGCTTTAATATTGCTAGAGATATCCTTGATTGAATGTGGTACTGGTTTAGTGAAACCACCTATGACGTCATCACTTTCCTCTCAAAAACGTAAATATCTCTAAAACGAAAAAAGATATTCTAAAAAGAAAAACGCCATTCTATACTTTGAAAATCCTTTCAAATAATCATCAATTACTTTTTACTTTATAGGCACTTTAAAGGAGTGAACAATTCTCTCAAACCGTTGGAGTCACGTACACGGCGTACACTGATTTAGCGACAAAATAAAAATAACTTTTTCTCTGTGTAGCCTCCTTTTGGTCCAAGATTCAGTTTCCAGGCCCTGAACTGTACTCTAAAACTGTGTTATCGCCGTTCACAATACCTACAGAGTAGACCTGGTTTTAACTCATTCCGAAGTAAAGATCAGATGAGTCAAAGATCTTCCATACACAGCCTCAGCCGTAGCATGTAATTCTTCATTCGCCTTCTTGTGCAGATTTTTACAGTATGTAACATCCTTAACTGAACCGCACAACCTACAGCAACTTTGATTTCTGCTATCAGATGATGGATGAGATTTCATTGGCACTTAAAGAATAAAAGCATCATATCGTTCCTGGTTTATTTTGGTGACAACCACATCCTGCACTCCCGTAGGTTTAGTATAGACACAATTCCTACTAGCCCACCTTCAATAAGTTAATTGTCATCTCCCAGGTTCTGGGACACACCTGACCAGCCTGTGCCAGGGTCTCTCCTGGCTTGCTCCAGGGGGCGGTAGGATGAGAGACTGTGGGAATGAGGTTGTTGGCAAATTGCAAAGTGCACAGCCCTCAATGAAATCCCCAAAATACCCTTAGTTTATGCTCTCTTAAAATTGTCTATAAAATGAAAAATAATTGCTGCTTATTTCAAAGGCTTTTCAAAATAGAGAAGAATGGCATTTTTTTAAATAAGTTCTTCGCCTTAGAGGTATTGACGTTTTTGTATTATGCAAATTAGGAGAGTGATAATGTCATAAGTAGCGCAACTATCACAGTAAAATAATGAAGCAAGATCTTATGAAATATCGGAGCAGCGCTGTTCAAACCAGAAATGAACAAAACAAAATGACACCTGTTGTGCCATTGCCATTACAACACTCTTGGCTCCAGTCTCTTTCTGTCAAAAACCAAATACCCCTATTTGCAACCCTTTAAAGTGGGACATAGCATCCTGCTCCAAACAGACGTGGTTCCCATATTGTCTAAACTCTTCTTATTAGATTGCTGTGAGTCGATGATCCTTGGTCAATGATAATTAGGACAGGGTCAGCTGTAAACTTGTTGTCCTGGCAACAGCATGAACAAACATTATTTTAATGATTCAAGTACAGCTGTCTATGAACATACAAATGTATACCTTCTGAGAAAAGTAGTCATGATCATGACCACCCAGTATGAGGTCAATCCCAGTTGCTTGTTCTGCAAGGCGGTGATCATTTGGTCCTCGCATGTGAGTCAAGGCCACCACAAAGTCTGCTCCCTGGAGTAACGCAAGTTAAGACGTGGAGAATTTGATAATCATAAATTATTAATATAGAACTGTGTTGAGGAACATTTTCAAAAATGGATAGCATGGCATTAAAAACTTTCTATCATCATCATCTTTATCACCATTCTCTTTATTCCCATTATGTAGATCATGATCATCAACACCACCACCAACACTGTCACTGATGTCCTCATTGTTAACATAATGAAAAGTATCATCAAATGATTAGAAAATGGTGATCAAAAATAGTCTTCGTATTAAACGAGATTTTTTAAGACATAAAACTATAAAAACAAACTATAAAATCCGACGTTTCGGAGTAGTCATGACTCCATTATCAAGGAAAATATAAATGAGATCATCCAAATTACAGCATTTAAAGCGATTTTGGTGCAAAAAATGAACATAAGACAGTACGAAGACAGTGCAAAGACAGTGCGAAGTGTTTGTTTTTACAGTATTATGTCTTAAAAAACAGTCTTATCATTATTAAGCTAATGTGGTAATCATTACTTTTTAAATTAACAATATCCACAACTGCTCAATCTTAAGTACCTTACAATATGTACGTGCATGACCAATGGCATCACACAAGGACTATCATTCCTGTGTATCTAACCCATTTATTAAAAGAGGATCGCAATTGAGGAAATACTCACCTTGTCCCTTAATTCTTTTGCAAGCTTTGTTCCTTCTGTTGCAAAATCCAGGTATGTAACTTCTTCCCTGTCAACTGTTGCTAAGGTAACAAGCCACTCCTCTTCAACCAAACCAATGAAACCAATCTGAATTAAGGAAATATTTCTTTGTTAACTCATCACCAATAGATGAGCTTGGGAGTTGGAGCCTTAACGGTTGGTGGAGCTGGGCAGCAATTCTGGCTCAAAGGAAGTATCCATGGGAACCTTAAAGCGGCCACCACCAAGGCACCTTCACACTGGACCACTCAATGGAATACCTACTAAAACCCAGTACTTATTGCTCCAATGTGAGGGTGGAGTGTGTTAAGTGAATAAATGAACTAAGTGAACAATTTAGTTTAGCTAACAAAAAAAACAGGAAAACCACAAGAATGAATGTTTTGTTCAAATTTGAGTAGTTTAGTTTCGTTCAGTTTTTTTCCGACAGCCGCATTGAAAGGATCAAAAGTGTTTACCGTTTTAGTCGCTGCCCCGATTTATGCTCAGCAAATTCAAGGACATTTAAGAAAATTCGCCATAGAAGTAAGCGAATGGAAAATTACCCTTGAATTGTTAATTTAGTCTTTGATTTTGTTACTTATAGAGCATCAGTTATTTGTACTTAAGTTTGTATTACGAACCGCATTGTTGCGCTTTCAGTAACGTTTGGTTGTCGCGGGCATATATTTCGCCATTATTCTTTTACTTGTTAATTACTTGATTGCATTTGGCAAATAGAATATGTTTGTACAATTTTGATTTCAAATCAAATAAAAATCTACTGTTATACGATTGCGAGTTATTCTTCGGTTTGGACTCTTCATTTTCTATTGGAACATCATTCGATTTCTGGCTAACCACGGTTCCTAGAAAACTGAAGACGGCAAAATGACTGAAGAGACAATGGAAAACGGTATCAAACAGGCTAAAATGAAAAGACGAAACTGCAAGGCAGTGCTTACCTGCCTAAGCAAAACTGTAAGAATACAAGTTTCAGGAAATCGACGAAGTAAAAGGGGCGCTTGAAAAATATGAAGCAGCATTTTCGGAACTTGTTTCCAAACACGAGGAGTACACTTTGCCAATAGAGGATAATAGCGCATTTGAGAATGAAGAGGCATGGTTGGAAGAAGCCTTTCTGAAATTAAAGATTGATACCGAAGATTATTTGAAGAAAGTCGCGATTTTACAAAACCAAGGTTAAGGATCATTCAAAAGGAAGTTCAAAACCACACAAAAAACCACCGACGCATTGGCCACACAACAAGAGAGCCAAGCGGGAGGTAGTGCTAACCACGACAATGAAACAAATGCCAGAGTGAAAGCACAGAATTCACAAGCCGAATCAAATACTGAAGTTTCGACCGGCCAGATAGAAGAAAATTATGCCCCCAAAAACACTCCATCGCAAAGTTCAAGTCCGGCAGCCAAAAACAACGACCGTAGCAACGAATGTGCCTTCCGGATGGAAAAACCAAGAATGCTAAAATTTTCCGGTCACATAAGAGATTACACGATGCTTAAAGCCGACCGACTTCAAACATCTTGTGGAAACAAGATACAGCAAACGGGATGCTATCACTCTGCTAAGAGTAAGCTTACAAGGGAAACCTCTCGAGTTAATCAAAGGTATCGGTCAAGATTATGATGCTGCTTGGGGGTACCTTGACTCGATCTACGGAGATCCTCGGTTCGTAGCTGATACGATAACACAAGACATCGCCCGATTCAAACCATTGCGTGACAGAGATGACGCGCGCTTTTGTGATCTGGTTCACCTTGTAAAAAGAAGCTTTAACACCCTCGCGGAAGTGGGCAGACAAAACGACATGAACAACAACCACATGTTAGCCATCATAGAGCAAAAGATGTTTTCTGACGACCACAAAGTTTGGTCACGTTTTCTGGAAAGTACAAAGAGCGAAGCCACACTAGAAATGTTGATCCTGGATGACAAGCGAAATGAAATCTCGCATGCGAGCCACTGCCCCGCTAATAAGTGGTTACCAGTCCCCTAAAAGCGTCGGTCAACGCGGTTATGGGGAGGGAAAAAAGACAGCAAACCACAAGTGCTGGCTATGTAAAGTTTCAACTCACTGGATGGATCAGTGTTCAAAGTTCATGGCAATGAGTCCTAGCAACTGTTTAAGAGCCGTTAAAGAAAATCATGGATGTTTTAGCTGCCTCAAACGAGCTGGCCAAGATCATAATGTGTCAAATTGCTCCCGCTGACATCAGTGCAACGAGATAGTTAACGGAAGCCAATGCAAGTTTTTTCATCACCCATTGATACACATTCAGCGTCCACCGTGGCGATCTCATTTGTTGCTAACAACGGCGAAACAATGTTGCCAACCGTCCTGGTAGATATCTTCAGATCAGATAGAGCCACCAAACAAGGAAATCCGCTCCTAGACTCCAGCGCACAAATCAGTCTGATACGCTTATCGCTGGCAGAGGAACTACGTTTAAAGGGCAAAGATGTCACCATAACGATAGCAAAGGTCGTCGGAGAAGAGGACGAAATGACGACTAAGATATTCCGTTTCCGCGTCAGATCCCTAGAAAATAAAGCCAGTTACTCAATCACAGACATGGGGATACCTTACATAAGCAGTGACATCTCCGACATTAAAGTAAACGAAGTTGCAAAATTCCTTGGATTGTGAGAGGAAGAATTTCGATGAAGTAACGGGCCTGTTGACATCCTGATCGGGATCGATCACCCAAGATTACACACTGGGGAAACAAGGCAAAAGGCTAACCTCGTAGCAAGGCACTCACCACTTGGCTGGGTAGTATTTGGAGCTACGCCCAGAGGACACGCCCATGTTCACCAAGTGCTTAATGTCAAACTATCAGCGCCCATTCACATGGCTGACTTTTGGTCAACGGAGACAATGGGAGTAGCAGTCAAACCTTGCAATTGTGAGACCGATAAGTTAAGTCCGATTGAATGAAAGGAAGCGAAGGTTATTGAAGACTCCTGTCAAAAGATCGGTAACCAATGGCTAGTACCGTATCCATGGAAACAAGATCCGAAGGAACTGCCCGACAACAAAGTACAAGCAAAGAAGAAACTGGAAGCACTCGAACGCCGCCTTTCAAAAACACCAGAACATGTAGCCGCCTATGACAAACAAATGGTGGAAATGACTGAAATGAACTTTGCACGCAAACTCACCATGCAGGAATTGGAGACCTACAAAGGACCAGTCCACTACATTGCCCACCACGAGGTAGTGAGACCTGAAAAGGCAACGCCCATCCACATAGTTTTCAACTTGTCTGCTTCACTCCAAGGTCACCTCTTGAACGATTATTGGTTGAAAGGCCCTGACCAACTGAACAGCCTTTTCGGGGCCACCTTACGATTCAGAGAATGAAGTCGTACAATTTTGATTTCAGATCGAATAAAAATCTACTGATATACGATTGCAAGTAATTCTTCGGTTTGGAACCTTCCTTTTCTATCGGAACAGAGTGAAAAAATAAAAAGGTCAGCAAGCAGGCTCAGCTACATTTCACAAAATACTTACTTCTTGGTGGCCAAAGACAGTTTTTGATACCTTTCTTTCATTTACGTTTAAAATTGGTTTTGTTTACTTGCAGAAAATCTAGTCATTAGATTTTCTTTATAATTTGCATTCAATAAGCTTGTAACGATGTAAAGTGTATATGAAATAATTCATATTTGAACTGCGGTTGTAGATGCAAGTGAAGTATGATCCT
>CM042746.1:8187487-8189987 GCA_022496165.2 Catalaphyllia jardinei
ATATCTCCCGTAAGGAGTGAAAATTCACAAGTTAGTGCAATTTTAATACGGTAATAATAATTTAACAAACAGATCTTTAATTATCCCTTGTTGAAGGTTTACTGGCATATCTTGAATTTCCTTTGTTAAAATTCACTTTTTTCAATCCTCTAGTTACTTATTTCTTAAAGAATTTTTGTGCCAAGTTTTGTGAAATTCTAATGCGTGGTTCTCAAGAAATAGGCATATCTTCAAGAAGTCAATTTTTCACTCAATTGCGATTTTTTTCGACTTACTATGCATGCACTGCATTTAACTGGGTTCTTTTAGCAACAAAGAAAAAGCCGAGCTGAGTTCTTTGCATTGTTACCTTTTCTAAAAGAGTAAAACCATCAATACATTGTGTTCATTTGTGACAAAAAATAGTACAGATAGCAGGACATTGAGAGAGTAAAATATCACTGTATTGATGCCATGTTTGTTTTTAGGCAATACTTGTGCGTGCGCTGAATTGCATTAGCAAGAGCACGTCTGAAAACTGTGTTCAGCCACCTTAAAAAGGCCTGAATGCAGAAGGTAACAACAAGGAGTTCATTGTTTCTAGATCAAAGTGATATAATAATTGGCCTGAGGTCAAACACCCTATACAATACAAAGCAGTACTTTTGCTTCCTTGTTGCCAGCTATTAAATGTGATCCTGCAAAACACAGGAAGTACTCCCAAAAATAGAAAGATTTCCTAGTTTGTGCCTTCTTTAATCTTCAAAAAATGACCTCAAAAAGAAATACGATTGAGTTTGTTGAAATATATGCATATCTCATGATTTTGAGCCCTTTTAGAAGGTAGAGCATTAATTAGGAAAAGTGCTTAATTATGTAAGCTTGTCTTTTCAATACTAATACCCAGCTGCCTAGTTAGCCAAAGTAAGTTCCAGATGTTTACACTATTTTCTGGCTGCCATACTGCTGTATCATGGAGGTAAACCAACATGGCGTTTTCATACTGGGCTCTGTAAAATTCTGCGACACATTTTGACGAATATCTGAAGTTTGGGGAAATGCAGAAGCCTAAAACTCAGACAAGTGTCTTATTTATTTTTCTTCTATAAGTTATTAACATCATAATTTCTTATCTTTTTCCACTGAACGGTTTTTGATTCATTTTTTGATTGCATGATAGTGAAAACGATCTATATAAATGTTTTAAAAGGAAGCCACGCATGCATGAGACTAGATTAATAATTTAGCTGAGATTTGCAGCGATGACCTTTTCATCTTCATAGCTTACTGAATACATGTATGTTAAGTAGCTCTGTAGTATTCTGTTAGTAAAGTAATGTTTTGTACTTGGATCTAAGTAAATGTTGTTATTTATTTTAAAAAAATCTAGATCCAAGTGAGACAACCAACCTTTCTCTGGCCCCACTCTATCATCCGCTTAATCTCACCATCAGCCAGTTGTTTTTCTGTCATGTTATCAATAACATTACTTAGAAGCCATGAACAATTAGTAGCTGCACTAAACTCCATTAGCTCATCAACTCCAAAGTCTACAGGAGAAAATGAAACAAAAGTAACCAAAACTTTTCTGAGATGTTTTACCATGATCTCGAACTCCCAGGTCCTAAACTTATATAACCTGTTACTGTAACTTGCCCATAAGCAGCAAAACAATAGACTAGTTGACCAATACTACACAGAAAATACATAGGAAAATGTCTAGTTTCCAATTAAACTCCCTGTGTAATAGACTATGGTCTGTGTAAGATCTGAGTCCAAGACAAAAGGTCATTCTTTGTTTTACTATTTAGAAAATGGTGACCTGTATTTAAGAGATGTTTAAATTAAAATAATTACATATATGTACATGTAGTTAAGCAAAGAAAAATGCCTTGTGCATTTATGTGGCTACGCATAAACGTGACCTGATTTGTGACAGGTTAGGGGTTACTTTAACTAACATAAAAAAGATGGATTTAAGAGAGAGCTTGCAGAATTTTGGCTTCTCTTTAATGTTGACCTGGATGAAACAAGACAGTAAGACAATCTTTTATGCAACTCACCAAAATCATGATTTCCAAACACAGCAATGTTCACATTCAAGGCATTCAGAATTGGAATCATTTGTTTACCTCCAGTCACACTACTCACTGCAAGAAAAGTTACACAATTTGCTATTATAACCAGACCCTCAATGGAAGGTCTTCAGAGGGTTCTTTGATCCTGTCCTCCCAACCAAAATTTCCCTTGATCCCATAATCTCAATTGTTTCTGTCTGCTGATCCCAAACCCAGTCACTAAGTCCCTTACCTAAATGAAAATTATATAGTTACAGTAAACCCAAACACTATTAGGTTCAATTATCATCAGTCATTTGACAACGCCTGCCTTCCCAATCATTTTGATGACCGAAAAACTTATCAGTTGGAGATGCAGGCGCGTAGGAGGGGAGGTTCGAACGAACCCTCTTTGAAGTTCGATAATGACGGACTGAAATACAAATGATTATAACTGACAACAC
>CM042746.1:8194987-8208710 GCA_022496165.2 Catalaphyllia jardinei
CCCGTAACCGCCCATGCGAAAAACCTTGCCATTTTCCTGTGCCGCCTGTAACCGCCTGAAAAAATGCACGTGGGGACACAGGCTCCCCAAGCTCAAAATATGTGGTGTATGCGACAGCTTGTGTATATAGAGGATTATATGGGAAGATCACCAATGGTAAAAAAAATTGCGTAAGACTATCTCATTTGAAATAAAGCCAATGGCCGCTCGCAAGGTGGTTTCACCCTAAACTCTGATTGGTTCATTTGCAATTGGAGCACGCGCTGACAACACGACCCTCCACCGGAGGGAAACGTACATTTTGTCGCGAATCAAGTGTCCCACTAAGGCTCCCAAGGCAAAATGTACGTTTCCACTTTCTGAGCGTATTTTTAGAGGACTTTAGGGATCCTAGAAAGACGGTTTTTTCTTCTTAAAATCGTGCGCTCAAAAAGTGCAGCAAATCGTGGTGCGTTGCGGGCCAAATCTTAAACTCCCAAGGTCTTGTTTTCATTCTTAACATGGAGAAATTGCTGCTTTGGTTTTCCAAACAGAAAGGAAAAATACAAATCAATGTTTAGGTGGCCTCAGAACGGAAAATTAAGGAGTACGTACAAAGTTCTCAAACCTTTCTGGTGAAGAAGTTTTTCTTCCTAATATCGCTGCAAAACATGAAGATCAGAGCGCTTTCAAGTAAGTTTTGACGACAGATCACATATTTAAAGCAGCTTTTCGGATTTGAGAAACAAAAATGGTAATGAACATCATTACTTCGAAGCTGAATTCAACTTTTAGAATGATTGGTAAAGCCACGGGCATTAAAATGACAGCAAAAGCCATCAGTAAAAACTCAAGCTCGCACTTTAGCGTGAAGAATTAATTTGAACATGTGCTCATGATCAAAGGCACGTCTATGAATTTGGAAATTTTTTTGCTTTTAAATAGGTTTTTTTGACTCAGCTTGCATGAAAATTTATTGTTATTGAACTTCCTTTCGCATTTCTTTGATTTGGTCCCATGTATCTGCGAATTTTAGGTTTTAAAAGCGAACAGCAACTTTCACGCTGGATTTCTGCATATTTAATTTACAGCGGCCACAAGGCGGCTTGTTTATTTCTTTAATCGCTTTGTTCAAATATGTTTTGAAGTCTTATTCAGCTACTACAAAACAAACCAGGAAAGAATTAAATGGGCACTAATTTAACACAGTTGAAATACGATTGATCTCAAAATAACTGGCTTGATTTTTTTCGTCCTTTTGATTTACAAATTTCATTTCTCTTCAACTGTAATGGAATTTCATTGAGTGGCGAAGAAATAATTCAGTTTCTTGTTTTCAGATTGATTTTTTGATGAGCTCTTCGCTTTTATTTTCCTTTGTTTTCTCAAATGTCAGCCCAAATAGTACAAGGAAGGAAATTCTGTGTTATTTGGTTTCGTTTTGTCGTCTGAAGTCAGTAATTAAATCATTTTTGCATATTCAATTTTCTCAACTTCTGCTGGACATTTTGTCGCACGGTAAAGAAATATTATAATTTCTTGCTTTCTTATTAGTCTTGCATATCAAGTTGACATCTTTTTGTTAATATTTTTGAATATTTTGGCCCTTCATTCATTCGACTCCAAATAAACGATATCTTGAAACCTGATCTTGGGTCTGTGGTTACTGCACATGTTTTATTTTTGCCCTTTCGCTCGCTCTGAAATACTCTAAAAAAAACAGGGAATTAAGGGTGGGTCGCGGGCAAATTCATTCAGGCGTCAATGGGTTAAGGACATATTATGAATATCGAAGAGCAAGAACATAAATTTTATCAGTCGTTGGACCAGTTGGTCCACAGCACCACCCAACTGACCAATACATTGGTGTCCAACATGGTCGAGAGTTCACCGCAGTTCTACAATCATGAAAACCAAGCTTCTCTTGTTGAGTTGCATCAGTGCTTTATCGCTAGAAGAGATGGGATTGCAGCAAGCCTGGAACAAGTTGCCTTTTTACAGGAAAAAAAGCCAGATTAGCATCCCCTGAAGAGGAATCCTAACTAGTCTCTAGCTAAAAAAAAAGGAAAAGTGTCAAGAGAGTGGCTCAGTCAGACAGTGCCTACACCAAACGTGGACATGAGAAAGCCATGCCAGAACCGTCATCTATTCCAGTGGAGATCCCTGTTCCTTTGGAGGAACAGATCCATGATCTAGGCCCTTCTCCCATCACCTCAGACACTACGTAAAGATAAGACCATGCAGGAAAAAGACAACAATCCAAACATGCCTCCAGAAGCCATTCCCCTCTTGGAAACATGCTTCAAAGCAGCAGCTGTGTAATTGGAGCCAGAGGTGCTGCAAACCTTTGATTCACTCTATGCCTTCTTCTGTCATCAATGGTGTAATATGTTTTTAAGTTCTGCTAGGCTCTCATTAATGGGTTGGCCTTGCTGGTAGTGGCTGCAGGCATGATTGCTGGTTCCAAGAATACCACTGTGGTGACCAGTCTGACAGCCTCGGGAACCGTGATCAAAGGATGGAACAATTTCAAGAAATTCTTGGTCAAGGTGGACATGTGACAATTTGCCTACTCCACATATGCCAAGACCTTGACAGAGTAGAGATGTAACACACAAGACATTCCATTTGATGAGGACAGTTTTCTGATCAAGATGCAGATCTTCAATGACACCATCACCAATTTTTTGCCGCACATATCAGGCGAATGAATGCAAAAGTGTCACTGTCTTTTTCACTACGTGGCCATGGAAGGCATGTGTTTTGACAACAATGTGCTCACCAACTGATTTTCAATATGCTGCCTATCCCCTTGAAGGGCATTGTTGTAAAAAACTAATATGTATGCCTTTCAGCAGCAGTGATGTCTTGGTATCATCAAGACAAAGAGCATGTTAGATGCATTGTTTTTGGACAAAGACAGTCCTTACACCTTGAGTGAGAATTTCCTTGAATTGCTCAGTGTCAACCAATCCCTGGGTCTGCCGCGTCAACCTGCTCAATGTTATTTGTGCAGTGAACCTGCCTTTACCAGCGCCAACTCTTTCCCCAGAGCAAGACAAGCATAGCTGGCAGGCAGATTTGGTAGAAATGGAAGACCCAAAACTGGTCAAACAGAATCATAGCATGCAGTGCCTGCTCACTATCATCGTTGTCTTGAGCAAGTATGCCTGGGTGGTCAGGTTAAAGAGTAAACGTGGGATGCCCATGCATGATGCATTGTGGCACTCACTGGAAAATAACCATGGACAATGCCGTCCCATGAATTTGCAGGCCGACCAGGGTAAAGAATTTTACAACAACAAGTACAATGTTTACTGCACGAGTACAACATCCACTACTATTCCACCCAAGGGGAACCCAAAGCTGCCATGGCCAAACATTTTACTCGCACGCTTAAAGAACTCACCTACAAGTATACGCCCGCCCAAGATGCTTTACCCAAGTTGCTGGATAGGTACAACTAGTGCATTCATTCCAGCATTGACATGGGACCGGCCGTCATGAACCGTTAAAATGATGGGGTGGTCTAGCGACAGTTGTACAAACGCACTGTGTCCTTAAACCCTTACAAGTTTCAACCAGCCAGGGGGTTTTGTGAGAGCCTCCAAATTGCTGGAAAAGGAGAAGAAGCAAGGTGCTTTTGGAGTAAAGAGTACCAAGGGTGTGTGGTCACGAGCTGTGTACATGGTTTGGATAACGGACTTTCATAGTACAATGGTGTCATTTATTACCAGTTGGAAGATTGGCAAGGACAGAGAGTGAAAGGTTGTTTCTACGAGCATCAATGGCAAAAGGTGAGATCACTTCCCAAACAATGGTGTGTGGCCAAAAAACTTAAATATAAAGGGTGTGGACCAAAACAACATGTGTTGTTAGCAAGGTGTGGCCCCAGAGTATCAGACATGGATCTCCACCCAAGACTTATGAGCAAACAGTGGGAATGCAAAGATGATTTTGTTTTGTATTTGAATAGTGGTGACTGAGGTACCCATCCCTTAAAGCCTGGTGTGATGACAGTATGCTCTGCCTTCAGGTGTGACTTAAAAAATTCCCTTGGCCTTATCCCAAAACTGCCAAGTGGCTCTGTTCAGTATGTACTGCACACACCCCTTTGGTAATACGTTGTTCAAATCACCAAATGATTATCATTGCCAAGTAGGTCCAAGAGTACCAAGGGTGTGTGGTCACAAGCCATGTACATGGTTCGGATCAGGGACTTTCATAGTACGATGGTGTCAATTATTACCAGTTGGAAGATTGGCAAGGGCAGAGAGTGAAAGGTTGTTTTTACGAGCATCAATGGCAAAGAATAAGATCACTTCCCAAACAATGGTGTATGGCCAAAAAGCTTTAATACAAAGGGTGTGGACCAAGACAACAAGTGATATTAAATTGGCAAGGTGTGGCCCCAGAGTATCAGACATGGATCTTCATCCAACACTTAAAGCAGTATGAGTAAACAGTGGGAATGCAATGGCGATTTTGTTATGTATTTGAACAGTGGTGACTGAGGTACCCATTCCTTAGAGCTTGGCATGATGACAGTATGCTCTGCCTTCAGCTCTGCCTTCAGGCAGGACTTAAAAAAATTCGCTTGGCCTTACCCCAAAACTGGCAAGTGGCTCTGTTTAGTATGTAATTTGCATGCACTCGTTTGGTAATGAGTTGTTGAAATCGCCCAATGATTATCATTGTCAAGTGGGTCAATGTGCCTTTAGACATACTGTGGCGATCTGTGCACCTGCCTCGGCACCAACAGTTTACCCATGTCAAGCATGTGTTGCAAGACCTGATTCAAGAAATGGGTTTGTACATCTTTCCCCCTTTATCCGGAGGAACCCATCATTACAGGCAAATGCACATGGAATATTTTAGCTCGCTTTATCAAGAGTTCCCCCACCAATCCCAAAATGGATTATTTTCACAGTGATTTAGTGGATGCCTGGTTGCCGACCAACAAGACATTCCCTAATGGTTTTCAATAGTTGTTTCTATTATTGTAAGTTTTACTTTTAATTGAAATTTTAGCTTTTTAAATCATTGTAAGTTTGCTTTTAATTGTAATTTTAGCTTTTTAACCTTTTTATTCCGTTTTTAATCTTGTCATGCGCATTTGAAGATTTTATGGAATTTACGCATTATAAATGTTATTATTATTATTGTTAATACCTTGGCTGTGGTCCCCTTCGAAACTCAAAGGTATGGCCACACCTGCAAATATCACCCACATTATGTAGATTTTCAACCCTTAGCTGTCCCAACCCGTTACCTGAACCAGCTCCAAGTACACCTAAGGAACAGCAACGACTCGGGCATTCCACTCTACATGGGTCTGGGCAGACTCTTACTATACTTTCAAGGCGGACAATGCTTGACCCTGGAAATCAATGCACAACTGGACCTGTTTCCCGAGAACATGCCCTCCCATTTTTGAACGCATCTCCTGGAGACGTGGTCCCTGGACAAAACATGGGAAGTGTGACTGTTCCAGCTCTTGTTGTAGCAAACCTGGTGCAATGTGCTGAAACAACAAGTGGGACTTTGCCTCCACTAAAACAATCAACATCCAGAAGTGCGCATGTTTTTGCATGCAGGCACGCATGTCGCAATACAAGATGTGGTGGAAGGCTGGATGCAAGCCATGGAAGGTCACCTTGGACGAACAAGGGTTTTGCATGTGAACCTTTCCCAGAGTTGAGTTCTCCATGTATCTACTGGGCTGGCTGGCCCGCATTTTGGGTTACTTGGACTTCGACATTGGGTTAAGAGGTGGCCTGCAAGACTGACAAACAGTTCTGCCAGTCCTATTGTCAAGAAACCATTGCACAGAATAAGAAGAAGAAGTGGACAAGAAAGGTTTGGTTTCAGCCAGGTGGCTTGAGAAATGAGCAAAGGTCTGGGAAATTCAGGAGCCAAGGCTGCTAGGATGGCAGCCAGTCAAGTGATCCAGTCAGATTTGGCCCAGAAGAAAGCCATGCAGTTCCCATCGCCGATGGTGGGTGAAAAGGCTGGACAAGTTGGGAGATAACGTTGTTGGTCAACAAGGCGGTCTGCTTTTGGCACTAAGAACACTGATTCCTGGGTTAGTCAGGCAATTAAGAGGGGGTGGCCATCAAACACATCAATCAGGCACCCAACACCATCAAGGTGGCATTTTGCCACTATTAGCTCTGGGAGATGCCCAGGTTTGTCAAGTAATCGGGTGGTGGAGGCAAGAGAAAACATTGCACAGCTATCACAGGTTCCTCAGTCATGACTGCCACCTTGAAGCAACTGTTTCCCCAACAAGGCAGATGCAGTGCAGGAGTGCTGCCAGAAATGATCTCTGCACCTCAAGTGGGGCAGGACTAGCCGTCATCATCATCGACTGACACATCAATGCTTACAAGGATTACTTTGAAAAGGAGAGAAAGGCAATCCCCTACGGTTGTGAGGATCCAGTATCACCATGGAGTCATTGAGTTTGCAGGCTGATAACGGTCAGAACAACTACCAACCCCAACACAAGATCAATGCTACCAAGAACAAGTGGTAGTTTGATGAAATCAAATCTTTGATGAACTTGACCACCCTGTTGCAGTTCTACATCAACGATAGCCCATTTCCTTTTTGTTCATGAGAAATGGAACTACATTTGACTGAAATTCAAAGTAATAATAATAATAATAATAATAATAATATTTATACAGGGGGCGTTCTCACATTAAGTGGTTTTCGGAATGGCCCTGTGAAAAATATTATAAAAACGTAAAAGCTACATAAGGAAATACTGCATAATCTTAAAAAAGTACGATATCAAAAATAGTAAAAATCAAAGTGGCTGACGAGACAGCCCCAGGCTATCACAGCAATACCTGCAAATTCATTGTGACGCCCATGAATAATTTTGGCCAAAGCTGCATTTAACAAGTACAGTGGAAAGTTAACAAGTCTGCTTCAGGTGTGAAATTAGCCTATCAAGAATACCCCTGTTGAAGTCCAACCCTTGGTATGAATGCAGCAAATTGAAGCGTCAAGGTTGGTACCGAGATGTGGTGGGTCAGATCAACAAGTGGGCAGGGAATGCCACCAAGCTCACCGACTACAATGTGGGTGGCATCATGCAACTTTTCTTGTAATCTTGTTACAAACCATGTTGTATTGAAAACTGCCTGTTGTCATAACCCCTGGCATAAACAAAATTTTATCTTGCAAGTTTTCACCGCAGCAACTGTTTGAAGGTCTATTTGGGCCTACTAGAAAGTGAAAAACCGCTCAGAATTACTTTGAAAACTGAAAAACCTGCCGCAAAAATCACTTGAAACATAAAAACTGTTCAACCTAATGATTAAATGAACCTGTACACAATCACAAACTTGAATACACCAAGCTTAATAAAGCAACAAAAGAAGCGTACTTTAATTTCCTTTTTTAGAGATCAAGACATTTCAATGCTGTTCCTTTTTGTCTAATTATTAGAATTTTCAACAAAAATGAAACCTAAATGCCACACTTTGTCCTTGGCAAAAGTCATATTTTAGCAAGTAAACTGACATTCCCTTCCAGTTTGAGGTTTAAAGGTTAGAAGATGATAGACCACTGATTTGTGTTGAACACATCTGGACTAAATTTGGCTCTCTTGTTGCTGATCTTATTTGAGTCATCTATATGGCACACTACTTGTCAGTTTTCATGGACTAACCAAGGTTAAATAAATGGCCTAGGAGCTACAGAAGTAAATAATCAAGACTGAAAAACCTTTTTTCTTATCACCAAAAAACCAAAACTAAAAGCGCAACAGAAAACAAAACCGAAAAACAGGATATTTTAACTGCAAAAAGTAAAACAGAAAAATAAATGATCTAAAAGAACAATAAACCTGAAAACTCCCATATCCCCTCCTGTTTCCATGTGGGGGGAGGGGGGGGGGCCAGGGTGTTCTGAATTTCAAGTGACAGGGATGATTGAATTGGGGGAAAATATCAAAACCCACAAACACCCAAACATTCCAAAATCCAAAACAATCCCTGGACCAACAATTAATTAGGAAATAGAAAACATGAACCGTGTATGTATCGAGTTATACAAACACGAGTGGAAGTTTGGGAGAACGAGAAATGCTGTGGGAATACGAGCCGCGGGCGAGTGTTTCCACAGCTTTTTCGAGTTCTCTCAAACTTTCACAAGTGTTTGTATAACTCAATACAAACATGGATTACATGTTTTCTATTTCTTTTAGAAAACACCACGACGAGAAAAAGGAAAACAACTTGTTAACTTTGATTATCAAAATGTAAATTCTCTTTGCTCGCTTTGTTCTGTGTCTCCATTGAGTTATACAAACAGGGTTTTTAACCAATCAGCGTGCATGCTTCCTTAGGACTGTTTTCTAACCACAAAATATGTAACACCATTGTTCATTAAAATTTAAACCATAAAAAGTTTGGTTGTACTTTATTCACAGAGCTATACGGTCCTGGTACTACCACAAATATTCAGATTTTTTGAACACCCAAGAAAGTGAGACATTGTGTACAGAACAGTCAAACTTCCTATTTCATGTAAGTGTACATTGACATCACATGGGATGATGCGCAAATGGATAGTGGACATTGACCACAGACCGTCATCTGAAGAAAACTACTCCAGCTGTCAAATATTAAACCAAGTTTGCCATTTTCCGTTTAATAATCTGTTTAAAAGGTTAAATGTAAATCGTGAAAGGCCGACAGGCCCAAACAAACTTGATTGCTCAACAGAAAAAAAGCACACTGAAAGCCTAATATTTTTTTCTGTCGAGCAACTGAAATAAGTTTACGTTTAATCACATAAAAGTTTAGTGGATGATGCATACGGCACTCACTTGTTGAAGGATTCAAGCAGTCCCCACTGAATACAACCAAAGGATTTAAATGTCTCAAGCTTGCTAGTTTAGTAGCAAATCTCGCAGCTCCTCCGACCGGTTCCTTTTCCCGTGGCTCAATGTTGTAAACATCATTGAAGTGTACAATGGTCATTTGTGGTGATTTGGTTTCTGTTTTTGTCTCAGCAAAGCTCACTCGCTGCTCAGTAGTTAAGTCAGTGACAATGGTTGTTGTTCCATCAGGGGCAGCATAAGACTGTCTGTCAGATGAATTCTTGCTTTGAACAGTCTGAAGAGTAGAAGCATCGTCATTGACCGGTAACTGTTTGGCATCACCACTCAGTACACCGCTTTCTGTAGTGCTGTCGGGTGTTTTGCTCGAGCCGCAACCCATTTGCTAACCTTGACAAAAATATGTGGAAGTAAAAAGTTACGCTGTATGTCAGATAACACATCCCACTACCAAAGACTCCATCAATAGGCCTTCCATGCTCTAAAAACACAAATTCCGCTGCACCGGATGGCCGGAGTCAGTTGCAATCTACAGGGATGATACCGGGGTCCAAAGCTACCAGTCATAGCTATGTTTCCATGGCAACAAACTTTGCTGGATAGCCCTCTGCGTTTCGTCTGCGCTACTGCTTTTGGACTGGAAAGGAGGGCTCGCTTTATTGTTTGAAAGATCATTATTACGTTTCCAAACAGTGTTTGGGTTGATGCAGGAGTTGATGTAATATTTCGTGGCAATTGGTGTGAATAGAAGAAATAGAATTAAAACTGTATAACCACAGCAACAAACAGATGAGAGTGCCGGATCAAGTAGACCTGGATCAGTAGAAATTTTAAAATACAAAATATAGACGGCACACTGATCCCAACGGCGGATGTGGCCAAAATGAAATAAAAACGGACTAAAGGACTAAATTATTTTAAACAAAATTGCCTTTTTGCTATATTTCGGTTTGCAATACAAACCTTCCTCAGGGGATGAGCAGAAAAAAATATGTCAAAAGAAAACCGTTACAAATAAATATTTAAATAAAAATACGTGACAATGATTGGTAGGCTATGAGTAAATAAATAAGTGTCAGATGTGTCACTGGCGTGCTTCATCTCTTCTGTTTATGCCAAACGGATGTATTAAATAATGTTTTGGCTTTGTTTATTAAATGAGCCTCCCGAGCCTTTCTTACAGAGTCACGTTTGCTACGTATGAGTTCAATCGGGATGAGGCGGACGTCGTTAATAGAATGGCCAGCTGGGTTAAAGTGTAGTGATACTGGTGTAGTTGTGCTGAGTTGTTGGTGATTCAGGATAGAACGTCGGTGCTTCCCAAAGCGTTCATTGAGTTGACGCTTGGTCTCTCCGATGTATTGAAGGTGGCACTTTTTACATTCTATCAGGTATATGAGTTTTTTTGAGTGGCAAGATATAGAGTCGGTGATTTTTCTAGCTTCGTTAGTCGCAAAAAAGTATAGCCTGTTTGACCCTCTCGGAGAAAAGAACAGGTGAGGCAGCGTGGGTGGTTGCATTTTTTAATTCCTGCGGGTTGTTGGCTGGAGGAATTTTCGCGCGACAGTGTCGAATGGACTAGCAAATCACGTAGGCTTGCGTTACGTCTGTACACTATAACCGGTGGGTTAGGGAAGGCTTTTTTGCAGTTGGCAGTGGCTTGAAGGAGAGTGGTATACTTGTTGACGACAGATGATATTTTAGGGAGCGCAGGGTTGAAGGATGCGACAAAGGGTGTTCGGTCAGTCTTGGCGGATTTCTGTTCTTGCCGTTGAAGGGTTGCGTGACGTGGAATTGAGCGAACGCGATTCACATCTCTTTGCAATGAGGTGCGGCTATAACCACGTTTGGTAAGGTACTCGATGAGTTCTCGGCTTCGCAGGTCAAAGAAAGTGTCGGTAGAACATATACGGTGGATTCGGAGGAAGAGGCTGAATGTGATGGCTTTTTTGGTGTGGTTTGGGTGGCACGATGTGCTGAGGAGGTATTGATGTTTGTCTGTGGACTTTGTATGGAGATCTGTTTGGATGTGGTTGTTAATGAGATGAACTTGGACATCTAAGAAGGGGAGTGTCTGGTGCAGAGAATTGGAATACTCGTGAGTGAATTTGATGCTAGGGTGAATAGAATTCAGGTAGCCTATGAAGGTTTTTAGATGTTCCTCTCCATGTGTCCAAATTATGAAAATATTATCGATAAACCTCCACCAAATGAACGTCTTGAGTAAAGTTGTCAATGGCCTGTTGCTCCAATTTACCCATAAATAAATTGGCATACGAAGGTGCCATCCGGGTACCCATAGCTGTTCCGTGTTTTTGCAAATGATGTTCGTTGTTGAAAGAAAAATTGTTCATTGTTAGAATCATCCTGATGAGATCACAAATATTTTCAGCAGGAAGTGATTTGTCTTGGCGAGTGTTCAGAAAATAGCGGCAGGCATCGATATCATCATTATGAGGAATGTTAGAATACAAGGAGGAAACATCTAGGGTGACGAGGAGGGCGTTGTCCGGTAAAGGTCCAAGTTTCTGAAGTTGAAGGAGGAAGTGTCTAGTATCTTTAATAAATGAAGGAAGAATTTGTACAAAGGCCTTTAAGTGGTAGTCGACCAACTCGGAAATTGCTGGTTTTCAGTGTCATGCCATATTAAAATTAAAATAAAAACCGTTCATTAGCCGATAAAGTCCAGAATCTGGAAAAAGAAAGAAAGTAAATATGCAAAGACTCTCGCCAAGATTCAGATCAAAAAAATTCTTCTTGAGCGAGATATGCGGAGAAATGTTTTACCCAAATTTATAGTGATTTGTATGGAGCCGCCATGCTGGTGCCCATCTACATGGGCACCAACATGGCGGCCGGAAATCAACAAAAACATCTGTTACCGATTTTTGCTGCAAAAGCGTAAATTTCTCCTCGAGGAACTCAAAAACATTAAAATAGTTCTTTTTCTAATACATGAACTGTTCAGATAGCCAAATTCTCCGAAATAAGTCACTTTTTTAACCATGTAAATGCCGCGTCACGCAAAAGCTTAGAAATTCAAGCGTGGTCTATCACAAAACTAAGAACCCATTCGGAGGGAAAATTTGTATGAATACTACTTCTCAGCTGCTCTTATCCAACATGAAAGTTAAATGTTAGGAGGATCAATAGTTTTGTAGTTTGAATTTTAGTGACGTCATGTGAAAACCCCCAGTTCGTTCAGTAGGGTGGCCATTGCTGGATATTATGGGTCGGCCAGGGTTGCCTTGTTTGTGGATCTTTGGAAGTATGTGAAAACGACGTGCCTTAGGTTCAGAGTTGGACGAGAGCTATTTTAGTGTCTCAGAGTCAATTAGATTATCTTTGTGTAGGTGGGTAGTGTATTCCTTGACGCGTTCTTGTACTTTGTTAGTAAGGTCGGATGATTGTTTTTGGTGATATTTGGTGTCATTAAGCTGCCTGCAACCACCCACGTTGCCTCGCCTGTTCTTTTCTCCGAGAGGGTCAAACAAGCTACACTTTTTTGCGACTAACGAAGCTAGAAAAATCACCGACTCCATATCTTGCCACTCAAAAAATCTCATGTACTTGATAGAATGTAAAAAGTGCCACCTTTAATACAGCGGAGAGACCAAGCGTCAACTCAATGAACGCTTTGGGGAACACCGACGTTCTATCCTGAATCACCAACAACTCAGCACAACTACACCAGTATCACTACACTTTAACCCAGCTGGCCATTCTATTAACGACGTCCGCCTCATCCCAATTGAACTCATACGTAGCAAACGTGACTCAGTAAGAAAGACTCAGGAGGCTCATTTATAAACAAAGCCAAAACATTACATCCGTTTGGCATAAACAGAAGAGATGAAGCACGCCAGTGACACATCTGGCACTTATTTATTTACTCATAGCCTACCAATCATTGTCACGTATTTTTATTTAAATATTTATTTGTAACGGTTTTCTTTTCACATATTTTTTTCTGCTCAGCCCCTGAGGAAGGTTTGTATTGCCTGCCAACCGAAATATAGCTATAGGGCAATTTTGTTTAAAATAATTTAGTCCTTTAGTCCGTTTTTATTTCATTTTGGCCACATCCGCCGTTGGGATCAGTGCGCCGTCTATATTTTGAATAGAAGAACCATGCCTATGAAGCTCTCTAAACACAACGATATGAAAAACAAAATGGTCCAAAATGAATGTTGCTAGTGAATGCGGAGCAACCGACAAAGTTTCAGTTTCCTATTGTGAACAGAATAGATAAAATAGAAAGAAAAGCTCTACAATAGCAGGCTTGTAATAACAAAGACAATTGACTATTTTAACGACCACCTTTACGGACGTCTTATACAGCATTTCTGTACAGTTAGATGAAAGAGTTAGATGTCAATAAATTGCAATGAATAAAAATAAATAAAAAATATGGGCTGTCATTTGGGGATGGTACTCACTATTGGAAAGATTTATGTGCCATAAGAGGTGGACGAGGTCTTCAGTTATGTTTTGGGGAAAGATGTTATTTTAATCGAAATTGACAGATTGTCAGTCAGAATAAGAACTTCTTGTAGCGTAATTTTCTGGACATAGCAGGTGAAACGAGATGGATCTTTGTATGACTGGTATATTTACCTGTTTGTCATAATCTTTAACTTTCTTTAAGGGGCAGTGTCACGAGGATTTTGCAGTTTTAGGTCGATTCTGTGCTAAAATCATTACTTTGACTCAAGTAGTCAAAGGCTTTTACCGGTAAAAATATTTTATTAGTTATATTTTTGAAGGCATAAATGGCAATGGAACCAGATTTAGCACACAGTTAGGTTTTAACGACCTGGGTCGGGTTGTTCGAAAGCCGGTTAACGTTAACCCAGGATTAAAGGTTAACTGAGGCATGATTTTTTC
>CM042746.1:8237781-8273307 GCA_022496165.2 Catalaphyllia jardinei
TCGAACCCATGACCTCCGCGATACCGGTGCGATGCTCTACCAACTGGTCAATAATTTGACCTTGCTCCCAATGTGTGGCTTCATAGCTCAGTTGGTAGAGCATCGCACCGGTATCGCGGAGGTCATGGGTTCGAATCCCGTTGAAGCCCTGATTTTTTTTTCAGGCTTCTTCTTTCCAGTTGCTTAAATTGGAAAATTTACTGCGAGGATCATACTTCATTTGCATCTATAACCGCAGTTCAAATATGAATTATTTCATATATACATCAAATAATTCGACATCTTAGTACATAAAGTGACTTTTTTAACGGGATTTTCAACTGATTCTAACCGAAGGTGTGGGACGCTGCTACTCTTCAAGAGGTACACGAGATGCAGGATCTTCATCACTGGGTCAGAGCATTGGCTTTGGACACAAAAAGAGTGAGTGTTCATCTCTTAACAGCAGTCTCTCAGTGCATTATATACGTGCGTTCCATTTAGGGTGAGTCACATCTTGTATCAAGACAAAGCCTGGCAAATTTTCAAGTCATCAAGCCGGAAAACTCGCTATCTTTTTTTTTTTCGCTGACAGCAAATGCAACAGATTTCCTTGTTCTGTTTACGGAACTTATATCCTATTATGGACACACAAGTCAAAAGTCAGAAAAAAACCCTTTTTGACGTGCACGTTTGACTATGGTAACGAAGAATATAGACCCTTGGCATCCCCCTTAAACGAAGATATCTTTCCTTAATTTGTTTAGAAAGCAAAATTTGTTTCCAAGAGCACAAGAGTGACGTTTCTTCATCTCTGGCATATGTCTCCAGGCATATGCTATACGTCAAAGATTTAACAATATCGGGAAAACGATGTATTCACACCAATGACAGTTTTGTCGTCTGTTGGGGCATTACCAACGTTCTTTTCTGTTTCAATTCTATGGTGGATTGTTTTAGAGGAACATGAAATCAAAGTTCAGCTTTACTGGTTTGGTCTGTCATTCCCAGATCATTGCAATGCAGGTCTTGTCTTATCTTGTAGGAGAAGCTTTTTAGTGGTTCGCACAATGTGGTTCACATATGGGATGCCACTGGCTCGTTTTGCCTCCGAGGAACAATCAATCATTCGCTTGGATCTGTGTACTCTTTAGCTGTAACCAGGCATTTTATTATTGTGGGTAGGTTTCTCTCTGAACTTACAGTTACATACGCCACACCTTGGATAAAACGTATGGTTAAGTCCGTCAAGTGGCTTATTAGGCCGACGTGTGCCTCCGGTTTCTTTGTAGCATGAAGCGACTAGGAGTATTTCTACTCACCCCTGGATGGGATGCTAGTCCACTGAGGGGTTACCCCATGTGATAGGTGCAGTAGACTCATGGTTAGTGCACGTGACTCCGGGTCGAGTTGTCCAGGTTCGAGCCCACACTACTCTCAAAGTTCCTCTCTCCACCCAGGTGTATAAATGAGTAACAACACCCCAACATATCATTTTGGTGAACAATCTCTTACAAACTGCTACTCTTTCTCTCTTGACTTTTTCTTAAGACGCGATTTTCCCTTGGAACCACCTTTCGTCCACACAATAAAAGCTATTTAGTTTTCTGCGTCTAAATACTCTACCTCCCCTCCCTCTCACAGGCACGTACAACCAGAACATCCATGTGTATGACGTAAACTCGTACCAGTACATTAAGGCGCTTGTTGGTCACCTTGGCACAGTCACAGGACTTGCCCCTGCAGTGACAGAAAAACTGTTGTTCTCCGCCTCCTACGATACAACTGTGCAGGTACGATAACAGTCACGTGATGATACTTTTATTATCATAGCAATATATTTAGATGAGTCCACAGTATTAGAAGTCAACTGGCCAATCGATTGAATCAATAATGTTATCTGGTTGTTGAAGTCTCCATCCAGAGACAAAGACAAACAAGAGCGCTTTTCATTCAACCAAAAGAGTAACAAACTTCCGAAGTGCGATCGATCCAGCCGACCAAAAATTCCCGAAATTTTGGGCGGAAAATAAGATGGAACGAAAATTCCCGGAAAGAAAATTTCCAGAAATTTGTGTATGCCTCGCGAGGTTGTCCTGTTGTCCGTAAATTCCAAACTATAAAGTTCAAGATATTCAAACCAGAGTTTTTCGTCGAAAGGAAGGTACCCCTAATATCGGTAAGAATGTAGTGAAAACGCAGGGCGTGTGTCCGGACACACCCAAGTGCAACAAACAGGCAGCTTTTTCTTTTCAATCCAACTTGTCGGGTCCGTCAATTGATTGTTTTTTTTTTAACTTCACAGATTTGGAATCTGGATACTATGTTACCCATGCAAACGCTTTCAAGACACGAAGGAAGCGTCAACTGTGTGGTTATTCATAAAGATTTGCTACTGTCAGGCTCAGAGGATATGGAGATCAAGGTTTGTATTATTGCCGTAAAGTTGAAAAAAAGAAACGTATTTAGCGGTTTTACTTGACCTACACCACCGAGCCTAAGGTGTAACATTTTTGTTTTTGTTTTTTAGGTCTTCAAATACTTCAAAGCGGAGTAAATTTTCTACCCGTGTTCATCTCAGATGCAAGATCGCTCCAAGTCCTCTGGAGTTAATCCGTGCTACAGTGACTTAAGTTTTCATGCAAGGAAAGGCACTTTACACTACTTATAAGCGAGTAGTCTAACTGTTTTTGTAGACTTTCCCAAAAACAACGATTTTAGGCAATTTTTTTTAAGTTAATAATCAAGACTAGTGGTCCCTTTCAATGGCAGTGCGTAATTGCGAATGGCCGACGTAAAAAGAGCCAATCAAATTCACGGAAGATGCTAAGTATCTTCTAAAAATAGTAACAAAGTTCAAAATATATAATTGACGTTCTCTCTTATTATGTATTACCGCTGACATCCTTACCATTGTGTCTATAAAATAAGTTTTTTTATTTTTGTAAATAAATGTGACTTGTGAGAGTCAGTTGTGAATATTTTAATTGAGTGATGTTGCATACTAACTAGTAAAATTTCGCTGTGACAAAAAACCGCGAAGCTTAGGTAGACTGTTCGATCGTTCAGTTAAATGTTTTGTGAGGATTACGGTCAAGCCAAGTTAAACCAAATCACTTCGTCCGAAAACAGAGGAGCTTTTAGTTCTTGATCGATTTAAATTCCTTGTTGCCTTTATACGTGCCACTTTGTTGCCACTTTAGTCCGGCGGCATAGCTTTTGAATTGTGCGATTTTTGATAAAAGCACCAAACTTTGTAGGATAAGTTGTTTTCCCATACTGATCAATTCCTGATATAGTGCCAAGCTTAATTTTCTAATTCCAGCTAGTTAGCGATAATTGAGGTTTCCACTGATTAGATCCCCCATGAAGATCTTTTTTGTTCTTTTTTGAAAATTAATTCACGTATTTCTTTTACGTTTTTACGCAATATTGTCATTGTTCTCCCTTATTTATTCAAGTAGACGTAATTTTCCATCGAAAAATATTAATTGAATGAAGGCCTTAATTTGCATAAATCTTCATATTCTCTTGCTGCCTTTTCTCTACATTTCTGCAACACTTTCTCTTAGTTCGGATGATAGGAGCAGCATCACATTCTAATTTCTTTTTTATGTCATTGGATGAAAATACGTACATCACAAACCGCTGTTAGAAAAACAAAATGGCGAGCTTTGCATATAAAAGGAAGAAATGGGTTTATTTGGGAAGAATAGAATTGCTCGGGCATTTCAAAGTCATTGTGCCAATTGGCATAAATCTTGTGGAATCCAGCAGAACCAAGGAGAACCAAACTGGATCACATATTTCAAAGGAAACTGTCTTGGCCAGTGAAGCAGCAAACTTATACGAAGTATTTTCTAGGAGCAAAGAAGTTCTAGTATGTTCCTTTTAGAAGGAACTGACTAACGGGGTTGATTTAAGAGAGGCGTGCACCGGGTTGTAGACTCCGATCCAGGGTCCAAACTGTTGCTCAAGAGTTATGCCATTTGAATCTAATATCTAAGCTAACATGACTGACATGACTTCCCTTCAGTGGAGCCGACTGATATCACCTGGGTTGTCTAGCAGCGCCGGTCAACTGCGGGTGACTACATGATAATGGAAAATTCATCAAGAAAAAAAGGTAACTGCCAATCTATTACTACATCTGAGTTGATTTCACACAAACAAAATTCTAGAAAGCGGCTCAAGAAAACGGTTTTGCAAAAGGCGTAGCGGCAGAGCAGCAAGACATACACTCTGCGTGTTATTGACTACTGACACCCAAGTTAAAGAGGTATTGCTTCTGTTTGACGAAGACATAGGATAACTGACGCTCTTACGCTTACTCTGCGGGAAACGATGGCAATGCGATGAGTTTAGAACGCACAGCTATCATAGAACGTTGAGAAATTCTCATTACAGCATTTAAAGCACCAGACCTTTCCCTCAAGTGCTAAGAAGGCATCATTATTCCAGACTTCGCTGGTGTCGCCCCCCCCCCCCCGGGGGTATCGGCAACCATTATCCGTGGCCATGAGGGACAAACGCTAATTAAATTTTAGCCATGAAGCCCGCCAGTAAGTCCAAAGAATGCCCTAGGCATGTCAAAAGTCAAGAGACCCGCGTTTACCATGTATAGGCTGCATGCTGCACGCAAATATAGAAAAAAGAAACTGTTGATGGACTGCATGCTCTTTGGCATGTTGATAGCCAAGCGCTGCAATGCTATGGTTGTCATATCTGGTAGGAGTGGCAGATCCGGTTGGGGAATGGTTGGAATGTTTGCTTGCTCCCACGCGTATCCTCCTTGACATGTAGCACGCTTCATTACGGTGTTAAATCAGTGTAGCGGTTGTCGACGAAGTGTAGTGGTCGATACTTTTGACTGTCTGTAGGTAAAAACGCCCGTTTTCAGATTAGGAGGGCATAGCAAGAGTTCAGCCCCTGTACTTCCCGGCTGACTACACATTTAGGTAGACAGGGGTAAATGCAGCCACGACAGCTGCTAGCTGCAAAGTGCTGGGTAAATATTGTAAAAAAAGAACTGCCGTAAAAATGATATGGAAATGTGATACTACCATGCTTTTGCGGTAAATAGTTTCCGAAAAACCTTTGAGAGGATGATGTGTCAAAATTTATCTTATCTCTTATCTTATATCTTATCTTATGTCTTATCTTTTCTTATCTTTTCTTATCTTATCTCTTATCTTATCTCTTATATCATATCTCTTATATCATATCTCTTATATCTTATATCTTATCTTATATCTTATCTTATATCTTATCTTATATCTTATCTTATATCTTATCTTATATCTTATCTTATATCTTATCTTATCTTTTCTAGTCATTGTGTGTGTGATAGCCAATGCATTCGTGACTGCAAAGTTTATAGTCATACGGAAATTTATGAACACCTAAAAATCTGTAGGTTTATTGCAGACAATGGAGTAACAAACCGGAGGCCCATCGGCAAGACGCAGAGCTTTCTTTTATTTTCAGAAAATGTGGTATTTTAATTTTCGTTTCCATGGCAACTCGCAGTTAAAGGCAACGCACCATATGCATACACAAATAGAACTTGGTGTAAATAAGTTAGAAGCATTGAAATAAAAGTATTAGGCGATAAACTAGGGTATGAACTCTTGTGTTAACCTGAAGAACGTTTTTCAGAGCACTCAGTGCATAAAATCTTTCTTTCCTTACAAGGATCGCATTAATCGTTCACAACAATCCAGAGTTATTTACAGAGCAAATTGCTGGGATTGGAATGCTTTTTACATTGGTAAAACTAAACGAAGGCTTCACGATAGAAAACCCGAACATTTTAAGGCCATCGCTAAAAATGACAATACTTCAGCCATTGCTGACCACGTCAAGGCCACTGGACATAACATCATGTGGGATCATTTTGATATTTTAGCGAATGGCAAAACAGACTATCATTGTAAAATAAAAGAGACCTTATTTATTCAATAACTTGAGCCAGCTTTTAACGTCAACGTCCGAAGTGAAAAGCTGATGCTTTATTAATCTGTACTAGTTTTATATTTTACTGTTAAGTATTTGCTTAATCCAGGTTCCGGTCCCTTCACCTTTATTATATATAAATAGCTGTTTTAAATTTCAACGGTTACTTTTGAAAATGTATGTAGAGTACATACGAAACGTCAAGTCATAAAATGTACAAATTCAACATGTTTATCACTGCTGTTTGTGTCTTATTTCTGATCAAATTACGATGGCCCAAGAACAAAAGTATTTATGAACAGAGGAATTCATGAATTTTAAAAAAATGTGGTTTCCATGGAAAGCAGTGGACGTCCAACTTGGCACTATATCTGAAAATGCTCGTATTGGTATCTGCTATCAATGTGCCAAATTTTATGCTTGTATCAAAAAAGTGCACAATTTGCCTGAAATTTCGATTTCGAGTTATGCCGCAGGACTACTTACAGAAACGGGCTGGTGCTTTTTTCAACCAATCAGGAGAGACTTCACACGACGCGTTTTCCCGCGCTTGGTCAGGGTTTTGTTCCGACTTTTGATTGGTTCATCACTGCCCTATTAAAATGACCATTTTGGTTTTTAAAACATTCGGGGAACTGGAGGAAGAGTCTTGGAGGATTTTTTTCATTTCTACAAGCAATTACAGACTCCAAGTTCACCGTTAATCCAACCAACGAACCAAAGGATATAGCTGAGAATTAAAGTGGATTACATACGGAAAAACCAATTTTAGGAAGTTTTTTGCGTCCAAAATAGACAGGTCACTCAATTTGCCGGCTCATTTTAGAATGGCGTAAGATTTGATCCAGCGGGTAAAGACGAAATCGGTCAAACAATGAAGACACAATCCGGTAATTAGTTTCTTTTGATGGTGACCTGCTCGACATTAAGAGTTCTTTCTGTCTAATTATTCCAAAATATGTCCGCTTTACAAGATTGTTAAACTGGGTCATGTAGTTTTTGAAATGGTTTAGATGCTGACATTTGCATGAAGTAAAGTTTGGTAGGGTGTCGACAACTTGTCTTCGGTCTTTGTATAACTCCAAGTTTGTACTGTTTGTCAAAATTTCTCAACAGTGTCATTGTTCATTTTCGGAACAAACGAAGCAGAAACGGTGCTAATTGCAACGTCAAACAACGTGTTCGTTATCTCGCCGTTGTATCTCGACCAAATTGTTCCTTTTCAACGTTCTGGAGTAAAAGCGACTCGAGTTTAATAGCCGCGTATCTTGAAATTTCCACTATTTTAAACCCAGCTATTTTCTGTCCTTACAATCGGCTAGCACGAGTTCAGAGTTTTTGTTTTCCTAGCGAGGTTTAACTTTGTTAAGAACTAGAATTAGCTATTTACGTAGCCTGTGTCACAGCCGCCTCTTTGCACCGCACATTCTCTGGCACTGTGTTAATTAGTTTAAACTGTCCATCGAGTTGTGTCTGTTCATTTACGATGCATTGTTTCCTCAAAGAGTGTGTTAATCCAGCTTCCTTTTACGTTGCGAGGAGAATAAAAGGAGTCTAAGTGACTTGTTTTACTAGAGTGATCTTTGATTGGCTGTGACGAAATTTGCAAAATACGCTCTGTCAGTTAAATGTTCTGACTGGAAATTTTCAACGAAAATGAGTGTTGTTTCACTCAGTTGAAACCAAACTTAATGTATAAACATTGATCTTTGCAGGCATTAAAACAACATTAGCGCCCTTTTGAGAGACTGGTATGCTTAACTCGATTACTCAAGTTAATTAAAAGTTAGAGTGGTTAGTTTGGATAGCGTTTTTCAAAGTAAATACAAGAACCTCGATTAATATGCAGGACTATTGAATTCATTTTTTACGGCCCACTTGGGAATAAACCCATCCAAACATGCTTAAGATGACACCCATTGTTGACCTGGCAACCGCGAGTTTATGAAACGTACCGAGCGGTTAACCCTTTCAGTTTGAATCTGTCAGCCATAGAGAGAAAGTATTCTTTGTCTGTGAGAATATCTTAGCGTAGACAAACTACTACAAAAATGCGTGAGATAGTCCATATGCAAGCGGGTCAATGTGGAAACCAGATTGGCGCCAAAGTAAGTGACGAGTTTTGCCTTTTGAAAGTTTGAAGAACTTTATTCAACTTCTCAGGTTGTGCAGTTGCTAATGGCGTCTGTGATTCCATCTTAGTTCTGGGAGGTTATCTCTGACGAGCACGGCATCGACCCTACAGGAACGTACCACGGAGATTCTGACCTTCAGTTGGAAAGAATAAACGTTTATTACAATGAAGCCACAGGTAGATCGAGGCCATTTCCTAAGCAACTGAACTGAGACTTCATTGTTTGATTTGCCCGCCATCGGTATCAACGGTAACTCAAGGCCCATTTTTGAACTACCTTTTTCTTTTTCCCTTGTGCGTCCACAGGCGGAAAATATGTCCCGAGAGCTGTCCTGGTGGATTTAGAGCCGGGAACGATGGATTCTGTAAGATCAGGCCCGTTTGGTCAAATCTTCAGACCAGATAACTTCGTGTTCGGTAAGTTTCCTCTCTCTTAAAAACTGAATTGCAAAACAAGAGCGATTCTTTAGTGTTTGTATTACCTTTCCAAGACTGTAGAAACAGGCTGAAAACTGACGAGAAAGATTCTAGATAGCAAGTTTCCATTTGAATGTAACACTGAAATCTCGCTTTTCACATGCAACATGGCTATACATATCATACTCAGCAATGAATTATCTTTTTCTTCAGGTCAATCTGGAGCAGGTAATAACTGGGCAAAAGGACATTATACTGAAGGAGCGGAATTAATCGACTCGGTTCTAGATGTTGTTCGAAAAGAAGCAGAAGGCTGCGATTGTGTTCAAGGCTTTCAGCTTACACACTCGTTAGGCGGTGGAACCGGCTCAGGCATGGGAACCCTCCTTATTTCCAAGATCAGAGAAGAATATCCCGACAGAATCATGAACACATTCAGCGTTGTACCATCACCAAAAGTATCAGACACCGTTGTGGAGCCTTACAATGCTACGCTGTCCGTTCATCAGTTGGTTGAAAACACCGATGAAACGTACTGCATCGACAATGAAGCTCTGTACGATATCTGCTTCAGAACTCTGAAGCTCACCACACCAACTTATGGAGACTTAAACCACCTCGTCTCTGCTACAATGAGCGGTGTAACAACCTGCCTTCGATTCCCCGGCCAGGTAAGACAAAGCAACGATTCAATTTTATTAACTTTTGTAATATAAGTGACAAAAGTTCGCGCTGGGAAAACGGTCTTTTAGATCAACCGTTGGTTGTCAGCTTTCATCAAAAGAGTTAATTGTTTTGTTTTTCGGACAACAAATACTCTATACCGTTAGCTTAGTTTATGAGGCCGCAAATTGACTGCTAATCTGACCGCCATCTTTAGTTAGTAATACGTCGCCATGGAAACTGCTTCTGAAAAGTCCCGGCAAAAAGCCTGACATCATGCTTTAAGAAAGTGATTTGAATATCTCGACACCAACACAAACCTAACTAACCTCAAAGTAAATAAAACGCTAATCCACGGCTCCTTCATGAAATTTTGATGTAAATGTGTTCACCTGTACCAGACTTGCTTTGTTCGACAGCACAAAGCTGCTAAAAACTTTTTTAGCAGATAAATTGTGAAAACCGATTTAATTCTTGATCCCCAAATCCCCTCCAACAACAAGTAACAGCTGAGCTGACTGGTAAAAAGTTCATATTTGAAGAAAGTTTAAAAGCTATCTTGTATTAATCGATTAGGACAAATTTTCTTGTTTGCAGTTGAATGCTGATCTCAGGAAACTGGCAGTGAACATGGTTCCTTTCCCTCGTCTCCACTTCTTCATGCCTGGCTTTGCTCCACTCACTAGCAGAGGATCCCAGCAGTACCGCGCTCTGACAGTACCAGAACTCACTCAGCAGATGTTTGATGCCAAGAACATGATGGCCGCCTGTGATCCAAGACATGGACGTTATCTGACTGTGGCAACCATGTTTCGTGGTCGCATGTCCATGAAGGAAGTTGATGAGCAGATGCTTAATGTCCAGAACAAGAACAGTTCCTACTTTGTGGAATGGATCCCCAACAATGTCAAGACAGCAGTCTGCGACATTCCTCCTCGTGGATTGAAGATGTCCTCCACTTTCATTGGCAACAGCACTGCCATCCAGGAACTCTTCAAGCGCATCAGTGAGCAGTTTACTGCTATGTTCAGGCGAAAGGCTTTCTTGCATTGGTACACTGGTGAGGGTATGGATGAGATGGAATTCACCGAGGTAAATATTTTTTTCTCGCCGAACAAATAACGTTATTTAAGTGTCAAATGTTTTAAACACTGTTATGCTAATTTTATATAATTGGTGACACTGTAAATCGTAACAAAAAACTTGTTTTTCAAATAGAACATAACTTTTAAGAATCCCAACTTGTGCAAGGCCTGACCAGTTGGCTATTTACACAACGCGGTCGGGGAGTTGTACTCGGGACTACCAAGAATGAACAAATCAAGAATTTGAACTAGGGACCTTCTATATTTGAAATCCAGCGCCCTAAAAGCACTCTGCCAGTCTCCCTTCACAAAAGAGCTCGTAAAGTTATTAAAAGGAGGGTTGAATGAAAAGTGTTATGATCTTTCATTCTTACAGGCTGAATCCAACATGAACGATCTTGTGTCTGAGTATCAGCAATACCAGGACGCGACTGCTGAAGAGGAAGGCGAGTTTGATGAGGAAGAAGAGGAGGGCGAAGCAGCATAAAGCAGAGAATCGCTTTTTGACAAGTGATGCCATTGTCAAGTGAAATATTTGTAATATCCTGATTAACATCGGGAAAGAAATTCCAATATGACATAGTGGAGTTATCTCGTCTTCAGTGTCTCTCTTCCTAAATTGTCATTACATATCTCTGTACATATCTAAGATAAGGGTTAGGAAAATTTGATAGTATATACCAACACAATTTACCTTTTGCGACTCGTTTCCTTTCTATATGATGCGCTTGCATGCTTAAGTTTTATGAACGAGTTAGATGCTTTTCAAAGGGTTTCAAAGGGGCATGTGATTGAAATTGCGAAGATGAAGATGTTCTTCCGTTATTGGCCTCAAAACTGAGTTGTTCAAAAGTGTTACAGGAATTATGTCTTCAAGACATCCTCATATTTCTGGCATTGAGGAATTGTTACACTATGAGGTTTACTGCGATCGAAAGACAAGTTTGTTATTTTTCGTGACATATCTCTTTTAAAGTTCCCTCATATATACCACGGAAGAAAATCGTGGACCAAGAAAACATAGTGTAACATCTTCACTGAAATCTTTTAGACATTAAAATGTAAATAACCCTATGGAAAAATCATGCCATAAATCAAGAAACTTGTCATCATTGCCTATTAAACATAAGCAGAGGGTTTCACCTGAAAAATAAATTCCTGCACAAGCAGTGAGGAAAAAAAACCCGTGCAAGCTGAAACTTTCCCTCCCCCCATCACTTTTCTAATGGTCCGTCCCTAAGCATTCATTCTCTTGTAATCAAACTTCAATAAAATTTGACTTTGTTGTTTGACTTTTCTAGTTCGATGAGCAAGGGCGATTTTTTATGTACAAAAATTCCCACGGATTGGTTACTGTATGGTTTGTGTGAGACTTCAGTGGCGGATCCAGACCTTGAGCTAAGAGAGGGGGGCGGTCTTGATTTACTTGGGGGGGGGGGCGGGCCCCCGGGCCCCTCCCCTAGATCCGCTACTGGACTTGATATGAAATGACGTGACGTGAGCAAGACGAATAGCATAAATAAACAGGAGGAATTTCATAAATCCTTTGGAAAATTTTCTTTCTGGAATAAACCCAAAATGATAAAGATACAATTAGGTCTTTGAAGTTTACAATGTTTTGTTCTTAATTTTTTTCCGTGGCCTGTGATTACTATATATATATACAGATTTTCTTTACTCAAAGATACTCAATTTTAAGGAGGAATGGGACAATATTGAGAACGTGCCATGATAAGCATGCGAAAATTGGTTACTTTCCAAGGCTTCGTGATAAAAAATGTTACTACTCCTGACAAGTCCCTAGTCTCATCAAGTAAACGAGGAAAGCGCGAGAGGGGATGGGCAAAAAAGATTGGGGACTCCCTTGTGCATTTATGTCTACTCGTCCACCTTCCCAAAATCTCCTTGTTCTGATAAGTTTCACTCAGTCCCTTAATTCTCGCCCTTTCCAACACGAGAGAAGAACTAGAAACGAGTTCAAACATTATAGGGTCGTTTCGAGTCCTTTTAATGAATTGATCAGTGTAAGTGTGCTTCTCCTTTCTTCGCTGTTAAAATCGAACTTAAATACAAACGAGTATGACAACTGAATTCTGCCGATGAACTAGCAGAACCGGCGTCACAACATGGCGGGAACTACTGCAGAGTTTCTGAGCAGATGACTGAAGAGGTTTCGATTTCTGTTTTCAAACCAGAATTAAGTAGAAGTGTGGCAGCTCTTATAAGCATGTAGTTCTTTTGCTTGTTAGCAGCTGTTATTTTTTGGGTTAGGGGCATTGTTTCTGTCGTTTGTTCTAGTAATGCATCAAAGGTTATCAAGCTATTCATGCGAGACTTCACCAGAGCTCCCCGGTACCTGCCCGAAATAAAACGTGCATTTCGAAAGTGATCGTATGAACTTTTTGACATCGTTTTACGATTCTTGCGAATGGCAAGGTTCATATCACCATTACATGTCACATGATGTGCCTTATTTAGTAAGTACAAAACGAGCCAATCAAAGTACGAGCTTTAATTAGGTGTAAATTTCGCCTTCGGTCACATCAGGCTAGCAAACTGTTCACGTGACCATTCACGTGACCATCTAAACAGTCCCATGATTCTAGAGAGTCCTCGAACTCTTCAAGGTCTTTTATTTCTAGGTCGTCAAGACTAGCGTCGACTTTAAGATCCTGACATTGCTGATAAGTTGAAATCAGGTCTAACATGCCAGTCTCCGCCTGAAAAAAGGAAGAAAACAAACAAAGAACAAGAAGTCAGTCAGTGTTCGATGATCTGTGGGATGCGGGAATCATTTAATTTGTTTTACGCTTTTCTGGAGTTAGGACTGGAGGGAGGTTTTTACGATTGACGTGAAATTACCTCTATAACCCGAAAACAGCGAGTAGCTACCCTGGGTACCAGAGGTTTTTCTCGCGCGCGGCGGACGTAAATACTTCGCTTCGCTTCGGCGGCCGCCGGCAATACGGACATGACCGACACCGGAAATGTCGCAAGGACCCGAGGTAGTGAATTACTCACTGCATGGTTAGGATGCCACGGGGAACCCACTTGGACGTACCCCACCCATGTGGGGAAACTGAGGTGTGTACTGTTTATAATATAGAGAACACGTCAGAGTCAGGCGCCATATTCAGTCTGCTCCCAACACCTTTTTACTTTGCCTCCTTCAGGCCCTTGTATGGAAGTATGGTCTTCATTTGGATGCATGCTTCAAACCAAAGATAGTTTATGACAGCTTACCTGTGTGAATTGCATTTCATCCATTCCTTCCTCAGTAAACCAGTGAAGAAACGCTCTTCTCCTGTACATAACTCTAAACTGCAGATTGAGTCGTCTGAACAATTCTTGTATAGCTGTGTTATTAGCAATGAATGTTGCCGACATTTTCATTCCGTGCGGAGGAACATCACAAACCGCGACTTTGGCGTTATGTGGAATCCACTCAACAAAATGCCCGCAGTTTTTGTCCTGAACACTCGCCATTTCATCCTCGACTTCTTTCATTGATAGCTTTTTTCCGCGAAACATCGCTGCGTATGTAAGGTATCTGCCATTTCTAGGATCACAAGCGATCATAACGTTTTTGGCGTTGAAAATCTGCTGAGTCAGTTCAGCTACTGTTAGATTACGGAATGTCTGTGACTGTCTACTGGTCAGCGGTGCAAATCCAGGCATGAAGAAATGAAGGCGAGGATAGGGAATCATGTTCACGGCCAATTTGCGCATGTCCGCATTTAACTAGAGAAAAAAAAAACAGTTAGTGAGGAGAGGTGTTAAAGGTGATTTTCCTGAAGCAATATCATCACATATTCTGTAATCCCCAGAGTAAAGAAACCGAGAGCGCCCAAAACAAAGCTGGAGGAGGTCATTGCATGAAGAGTTAAGAGCAGCAGGAAACGACTGTAATACATCACCGATCACATAGTTGGCTCAGAACAATTTTTCGTAAAACAATCGCAGAAGGAAGAAAAGGCAGCTGGGCAAGCAAACAAACCCACACCCCTCCCTTAGTTCCGTAACTGGCATATATGGCATGTGTCCTGCGGTGCAGGCCGACGTGTACAGCGGTAGACTGTTTGTAACGCAGGCTTTCTGAAGCAGAAATCGATTGTTTAAGGGGCAGTGTCACGAGGATTTTGCAGTTTTAGGTCAATTCTGTGCTAAAATCATTACTTTAAGGTTTTCCTCATAAACAAAATGCTTCTGTAAAGCTGCGACGATGATATCAAATAAATTTTATCAGAGAGGGCCAACCATAATAATTTTCTTGAGGATTTTTTGAAGACGTAGCATCCACTCTTGAAAAAATTGGCCAATTTTTTCAAGTTTCAATCCAGTTCCATCCTTGCCATCCGTAGCGACAGGCGACAGAAAACAGTTTCAGTTCCTTCAACTAGTCTTTAATAACAGAACTCGACCATTATTTTTGGAATTCGATTAATGCAAAGACACATTCTAGCTTTTTGTAAAGTTGCCAAATACGGTGACACTGCCCCTTTAAATAAAGAAAGGTAAGCGAAATGGCCGAGTCACTTATGTCCGTTGTCACTATAGTAATTAAATTGGACATTGAGAATATATACAGTTTTTTCTTTTTCCATCTGCGCTCTTCCCGTCATTCCTGTGGTTCGCGTCTCTCCTTCCCTATGACAATGGAGAACCCCCCTGGAGTACGACCTTAGTATGACCTCAGGTGTCCTGTGTGGCACGATGACGATAAGAGACACCCCCTGGGACTTAGTCTCGACTCACCTGTCCGGGAAAACGAAGACAAGTAGTGACACCACTCATGGTGGTCGATATGATGTGATTCAAATCCGAATACGTGGTAGTGTCCAGTTTAAGCGTTCTAAAACAAATATCATACAGCGCTTCATTGTCGAACGAAAACACTTCATCGGTGGTCTCAATCAACTGGTGAACAGCTAAAGTGGCGTTGTAAGGTTCAATAACAATTTCGGAAACTTTCGGCGAAGGAAATACGCTGACGGCACTCAGAATCCGGTCCGGATATTCTTCTTGTAGATGGTACAGTATCAAAGTACCGAGCCCAGATCCCGTACCGCCTCCCAGAGAATGCGCAACCTGGAATCCCTGGATCGAGTCACATGCCTCGGCTTCTTTTCTAACCGCGTCCAAGACCTCTTCCAAAAGGTTACATCCATTTGTGTAAAAACCTTTGGCCCAATTATTCCCTGCGCCACTTTCGCCTGAGATAGAGAAAACATTAACAATTAGGTACTAGTTTATTACTGTTCAAACATGAGGGTCGTACTGAAAAGTGCGTTGATCTTCATAGCGACTGAATAAAAAAGGTCTCGGCAGTATAGTTTTTATCTATCATGGTTTTCTCTTATTCGCGATGAAGTAGAACGTGAGCAAAGACATATATAATAAAGCAGTTGCTGATAGTAAACATACCATTTTTTCTCTCGAATAAACCAGTTTCTTTGATTTTCAACATGTTCAATGCTCTGCGACTCCCATCTCCCCCAAAAAAGTTACTTTGACAAAGGTGCCAATAAGTCTGCATACACTACTGACAATTTTTTGGTAAAGTTTCAAACAGTTTCATTAATCAGCAGGATATCTGAACAACAAGATCGATAACCTTTAGTTATGAACTTATCTTTGAAATATTTTTCTTGCTTTTTTCTTGTTTTTGGGAAAATTTTCTCGTTTCACTGCGGTCAAGACAGGTGGCAGTGAGACGAGGTCTTCGCGTATTATGATAATTGCGCAATAATGAATGAATGAATGAATGAACTAGCGACCCTCTTTGCTCCCGGCCCGAGTGGCGTTTTTACTCGGGCCAAAAGTGAAGAAGGACGGTTGTTTTCGCAGGCTATGAATGAACTTCCTGATGAACTTTATTGACCACAGAATTCAAACAGTTAACTTGACGCTGATTTCGTAGTTGAAGCTGTGTTAATTAGAATTATTTTAAAACTTAAGTTTATTATTTTGACTTGCTGCAATGGAGCTAAGTTAGTTGTCCTTTCACCAGTATGAAGGACAGGTCCAATTTCAAGACCTCGAGCGACTATATATTTTTTGGACATTAACATTAGGTCTACAGGGTTAGCATCAGACACTTAAAACATCCAATCAGAGTGTACAGGGATGCAATGGCTATCTTCCGGAATGGAGTGAAAAATAAGCCAAGGTTACAAGCGTGCTGTATCATGTGAGGCTAAGTGGCTCTAATTAACATTACAACAATGGTTAATAGGGGTGGCGAAGAAAAACTAATTATCCGGTACGAATCGATTAAAAAGCAATTAACTTGAAGTGGATAACAACGCTTAGTTCATTTCACTTTTGAAAGGGTTTTTAAAAGTTCTCATTCCTCATTAAACCAACTTTTGAGCTCAGTCGGAGACATGTCATTATGCCCTGTTGGAACTTGGTCGTTCGTTCCCATGCCTGTCAAGAATTCGTTGAACAAACTATTTTGGTCGGTGGAGTGATCCGATCAATTTTAAGTCACCCAGTTTCACCTTGACTCAATTAACAGTGGCTTTCATGCTCAATTAAGCATAATTTGCGCGTCCCTAAATGGTCCTAAATCCGAAAAAAGCCCCGGCATAACGCGCTCTGGAATACATTTTACTGTTAACTACATTAAGGTAGAACGTGAGAGTACAAACAGGTCAATGGGTCTGAAAACAGCGTGCTTTTTTAAAGGACAACCAGTTTCGTAAAAATATCTCTTCGAGGTATTTAATATCGTATTCAGAAGGAGATCGCGAACCTTTTGCATACACTAGAACCTTCTGAAGAATGTTGTTGCACATTAAACATAAATGCAAATTGATGAAAAGTTAGTGATGCTTATACGAAACAAATAAATGCGGTGAGAGCTAAACAAAGCTAATTACTTCAATAAAAACTACTATATTGAAGCTTTCTTCCAAAAAATTCCGATGTTTACTCAGCTTTGCCAATAAAATTTAGGGGTATAGGAAAGTAATGCTTCGTATGCTTACGCTAAGCAGCGTGAGAAATACACCTCATCTAGCCATTCATTATATGAGATGTCGAAACAAAAACAGTGAAGTTTTGGGAATATTTGTCAGAAATTTCCGCTTTGCGCATTTGTTTATGCAGAGAAGAATTGTCAAGGTGCCAGAATTACAATAGAGAAATGACTTAGAATATAACGTCAGCGAAACATCAAACCTGAAAAATGTAATAGGGGGAAGATAACAGGAATTTTATGATGGAATTACAAAAGTTATCCGCAAAGAAAGCATGTTTCAGCCAGATTGAACGCGAAACAGTTTAATTTCAATTAGAAAATTCAGTGCAATACGCAAGTCGTCAGGAGTGAGACGGAAAAGATAGTTTTTAAAATACTACAATCTGCAACGACCACTTGAAAACTAGAGATAAATGCGAACATGATATACATAAGTTCTTTATTAAAATGGTACAGCCATCAGCGGCAGCATTAAGCCGAGGTTCCAAAAACATCAGCCCTTTTGACGAAGTGTTAATTAAATAACTTATTTACATAACGTAAACGTTTACCAGACTTACCAAAAACAAAATTATCGGGTCGAAACACCTTTCCAAACGAAGCGGACCGGAGCGAATCCATCGTGCCAGACTCTAAGTCGACGAGGACGCTGCGAGGTACGAACCGATTGCCTGCGAGGGTGAAAATGTTAGAACCGCAAATTAATCGAAGTTTTATTCGAGTTTTTTTAGAGTGTTTTACAGAAAGGATTCAACCACGATAAGAGAACTTAATGAGAACACTTCGACATAAAACTATTGCTATTCAACACTCACCGGCACCCTCGGCAAAGTAAACATCAATTCTCTCCAACTGGGAATTGCAGTTTCCATCATAAATACCCTCCTGGTTTATTCCATGTTCCGCGCAGAGAATTTCCCAAAGCTACGATAAGACGAGACATACACAGTTACGACGTGTAAATTAACCCACAGACAAAAGAGATAACGCCACAAGCATTTTCGTAGCTACACGCAAGCTAGAAGCACAACATTAAACCACCTTGTAACCTATTTGGTTTCCACACTGGCCAACTTGAACGTTGATAATTTCCCGCATCACAGAGACAGGAAGAGGGTGAAGTTCGCTCTCCCGAACCCAGAACTAGGGCTCATTTCTTTGCGGCAAACGGCCACTATCCACACGGTTTTTCGACCGGACTATTGATAAATCTGCGTCTTGAGTGAGACATCAATTATTCATGTTTTCCTGTGAATCCTTTTAAAAACCATGCGAGGACCGCAACAGGAACCAGAAACCGGTAGGAGTCGTTGAGCTTTTTCGAAAACCTCGCTTTCACGCTTAAAATACTTCCGGCTGGTCTGACATGTGATCTTTGATCTGAAGTCTTATTTTGCTGGGGAAATATCTCTGCTTCTGCACTTTGTAAAAAGAAATTGTGTCATACAGGACAATTGCAACTAAGTGGGAGGTCTGATTAAAAAAGCCACTTAGTTGTCTTGATAGGAATCAATTCACTTCCATAAACTGGAACCCCCCTACGTTGGAACCTATCTTATCAGCTTTCTAACGGCTATAGTACATAGAGGGTCAATGGTTTAATTTATGTTTGCGGAATTTCTTTACCTGGTACCCAAGAGGCAGGCAGAGAAGGGAAGAAACATATTTGTCCGTTTTAGAGATATTTACGTTTTTGTGATTAAGGTGATGACGTCATAGGTGGTTTCACTAAAACAGTACAACCCTCAATCAAGATTATCTCTAGAAATATTAAAGTGGTGTTCTTCAAACTTGGCATCAGGACTGTACATCACAAAAGAAGCAAAATGACACCCGTCATGCTGTTGCCATGACAACAGTTATGTCGCTGGTCCTGTTTTAATTAAGACTAAAATTCCCAAATTTTATCGTAAACGAGGATCATCCACTCACGACAATCTAATGGGGATAGTTAAGGCAATATGGGAACCATTTGAGTGCCGAGCTAGACCCTCTGTCACACTTTAAAAGATACAAATGGGTATATGTGGGTTTTCACAGAAAGAGACTGGAACCGATATTGTTGCCATGGCAACGACATAGTAGGTGTCATTCTGTTCCTTTTGTGATGTACGTTTCTGGTGCCAAGTTTGAAGACCATTGCTCCAATATTTCTGGAGATATTCTTGATTGAGTGTTGTACTATTTTTGTGGAACCACCTATGACGTCATCACTTTCCTCATTTGCATAATACAAAAACGTGAATATCTCTTAAAAGAAAAAAGATATTTCCAAAAGGAAAACGCCATTCTTCTTTATCTTGAAAAGTCTTTCAAATAAGCAGCAATTATTTTTTACTTCATAGGCACTTTAAGAGAAAGACAGGAAACTAATTAAGACAATTGTGAAAAAACTGATAATTACGAAAATTAATTAAATTACGAAACGTTAAGTAATTAATCAAAGCTTTTTACAACATGCGTTGTTTTGTCATGTTTGTAACCACAGTGTGTATATTATTTCTGTTAAAGTTGAAATGGCCGAATAAGAGTTTTTACGACTCCTAATCTCGTTTTCCCAGATCTGGGTTTACTTCGGTGTAAGAACCTGTGAAGTATTTCTTTGTTTTGTAGCTATTGTTTTTTGTTAGGGTTAGGGTCTATTATGTTGACTTCTTTGTTTTACGTCACTTGTGAGTTTCACAGGTTCTTACACCGAGGCAGAGCCCCAGATCTGTTGTGGACAGCCTCAAGGGCGGTTCAGCTTCGATCCACAGGGGATCTGGGAACAAAACAAATTCCAGTCTCTCTCAGTCTAGGGCACTACACATGCAAAGAGGAAATGTGGAAAATAGAAATCAGAAGAAATGGGTATTTGACATACATTCTGTCAACATTCCTCTTATGGCACTGGAAGCATTTGCATAATTCGTATTCATATTCGTGTACCACTGACCAGCAACATTTGCGGTCCCTTGTCAGGTTTATGACGGCATGAACTGAGCATGAATTTGTGCAAGATTTCGGCTCATCCTTGGTGTAAGAACCTGTAACACTAAAGAGGGATGTAAGACAAAGAAGCCAACATAACAGACCCTAACAATAGCTATTACACAAATGAAAACTTCACAGGGTTTTACACTGAGGTAAACCCAAGATTTCAAAAATCGTTTTTACTATTTTTCAGCAATGAATCTCGTTCGTTACAAACTCCCCTCAGTTACCATCCGTTTCAAAGATTTTAAAAGATCGGAAATATGAAAATTGCTGTTTGCAATGTGCACAATGCCAATTTTTGGTTGCGTAGTCCGAGTAAACCTCATCAGTTGTAGGTTCCAGACCCACCCTACTTCCTCGGCTATCAGTAAAGGTAGAGTAGAGGAATTTTAAAATCTTGTTCTGCGAACTGAGATGCACAACCATCATTTCCCACTGGTTTAAATTATGAGAAAGTCTACAACTGACTTGAGATGCATAAATGTCACTGTCTTTGTCCAAGCCCAACTATCATAACAGAAAATTGGAATGTCAGATCCAGGGCAGAGGCCACGGGAATTGTTATTGAAAGCTCAGAGAATAAAGAGTTGAATGCCGAAAACATTAGTCGCAGAAGCACTTGTGCCAAGTAATAAAAAAACAAAAACAGTGCAAAATAAATGCATGAGTATTTTTTGCAATGTTTCCCTTTTTTTATATATGTTGTTGTCTGATATTTCACAAGTTAGCTCCATAGCTCCTTGAAAAGGTTAGGTTCAAAGTCTTTTGGGTCTTTAAGTACAGTTTCGGGACGCTGGACTAGAATTGTATGCGGGTTGAGGGGATTGCAAACACATTTAAACATGATACTGCAGGAATCTTTTGTCTTTTATTTGCAATAGCCTTGATACAGTTACATGTGAGGATGCCAGGCTTTCCATTCACTACCGAGTCTACACAGGTCAGTTTCATTCAGAAAAAGTTTGGTTGTTTAAGACACTATTTTGTTTCTTCTAAATAAAAAATTAACAGATTTTTTGCCAGTAGATTATACTATGAAAGATCAAACAGTTCTCCTGCAAATTGTTTATTCTCAGTTGGTCACATCCTGTTCTAGTGTCCTACTCCTCTTCTTCAAACTCTCCTTTTATGCTGCTTCGCCCTCCTCTTCTTCTTCCTCATCAAACTCGCCTTCCTCTTCAGCAGTCGCATCCTGGTATTGCTGATACTCAGACACAAGATCGTTCATGTTGGATTCAGCCTGTTAAAATTGAAGATCATTAGTTGAAGAGAACACTTTCAAATAAGCTTTCACAATCTGTGTTTAAGATCAGTCAGAAAAAGAGGTTTACCTCAGTGAATTCCATCTCATCCATACCCTCACCAGTGTACCAATGCAAGAAAGCCTTTCGCCTGAACATAGCAGTGAACTGCTCGCTGATGCGCTTGAAGAGTTCCTGGATGGCAGTGCTGTTGCCAATGAAAGTGGAGGACATCTTCAATCCACGAGGAGGGATGTCGCAGACTGCTGTCTTGACATTGTTGGGGATCCATTCCACAAAGTAGGAACTGTTCTTGTTCTGGACATTAAGCATCTGCTCATCGACTTCCTTCATGGACATGCGACCACGAAACATGGTTGCCACGGTCAGGTAACGTCCATGCCTTGGATCACAGGCAGCCATCATGTTCTTGGCATCAAACATCTGCTGAGTGAGTTCTGGTACTGTCAGGGCACGGTACTGCTGAGATCCTCTGCTGGTGAGTGGAGCAAAGCCAGGCATGAAGAAGTGGAGACGAGGGAAAGGAACCATGTTCACTGCCAGTTTCCTGAGATCAGCGTTCAGCTGAAAAAATAAAATTATCAAGACATTGATCTATTTTATTATTGTCAGTTCCAGCAGATAAAAAAAATGAAACTGAAACATTTTATTACCTAGTTCATTTTGGAACAAACTTTTCTTGCATAAAATTGATGCACTCAAAAGATTTGCTTCCACCAAAAGGGTTACAAATGCTCACAAAACAATAGAGGTTAGACGAAACAGAAGCAAAACATCACCTTTATGAAAAGTTTATTTTTTGTTGATGAACAGACATTCGAATTCTTGTTGGAGTTGGGTTTTGTTTTAAAAATACAGGAGGTGCTAAATTGAAAAGAATATAAGAAGTGAATTTATAAATCAGATAAGTTTTAGCAGATCATGTCAGGGCTTCATGTAGTTGTTTATGAACAAATTTCTCTATAAAACAACAAGCGATAATTACATTAGTTGGAATCTACTCGTACAGCTGTGATGTCCTGTTGCCGTGTTGGTTTCTGTTTACAGCTTGACAAACGATGATTAGGATGGAAACCATTACTTTTAGCTCGTCAAAGCAGGGGGGTTTCAGTTAATGATCAGAAAAGGTTTTCGTGTAAATATGGTTTCACGGACCGAAGAGTCGAGGTCAGTTGCTTCGTGCTTAACGTTTTAGTTTACAGTTGAGGGAATAGTTGCCATGAGGACAGATTTTTGTGTACGGTTCCTTTGATTTGTTTCACGCGTTATTCTAACTGTTTTAGAAAGATTCGACCAGAAAAGTCTCTAAAAAAAAGTAAGCGGCAATTATGTTTTCCTGTATTCCGCGAAACCCATTTTCACTGGCGAAGAATTTTTCTACTACGTCAGTTCAACAAGCAATTTGATATGCCTCGTACTTCGCTTTCGACATGTTTTTTCCCTAAAAGATAGATCTAACTTTTCTGCGTCTAAATCTTGCTTGTACGTTCAATTATACCGTTCGGTTGTTACCTTTCGCCGTTGTAATCAATAATTAAAAATCTGCCATATTCTCGATGACGCGTTATTGAAGAGTTTCTTTAGCTATTGAACGCGCCGCTAAATTGTTCTCTAAGATCGATGCTAACGTCGGCTAAATGCCGCAGAAATATTATTTCTTGGGTTCTACAACAGGACTTTGTCGAGATTTGAGAAGGCAGTGTCGAACAATAATGAGTAGTTTCTGTTGAAACAGACATCAGCCGCCCGCCCGCCGGATTATTCTTCACCTGTTTGCATGGTCAAAGCAAAAGAAATCAAAGTCGACGTCTTTGTCACATTTTGGTCTTACCCGTACCTTCAACATTGATCTGTTTTATTCAACATGGAGGAATCTCGCGCGCGCGCTTCAGAGCCGAGGTTGTGCAATTAAACACCGCGTGATCCGGCATCGCTGTCGACCACGAGATACAAGTAATATAACGCTTCGTTGTTTCTTTTGCGAGGCTAGTTCTCAAATTTAACGACGACAAACAACAAAATTCGCTAAAAGTAACTATTTTTTGGTAGTACTTGCTTTAGAACTTCTTCATTATAATCTCTCAAGTAACAAATTTCTGATTAGCGCACGCGAAACGTTGCAAATGATTGACAACTGGTTGCGCGCAATTTTTTTAACCGTTCAAAAAAAACCACCATTGTTGCCCACCCTTCGCCTTAATTTCGCTTTGTGGCCGCTTTATAAAATAAACCAACATTACCTGGCCGGGGAATCGAAGGCAGGTTGTTACACCGCTCATTGTGGCAGAGACGAGGTGGTTTAAGTCTCCATAAGTTGGTGTGGTGAGCTTCAGAGTTCTGAAGCAGATATCGTACAGAGCTTCATTGTCGATGCAGTACGTTTCATCGGTGTTTTCAACCAACTGATGAACGGACAGCGTAGCATTGTAAGGCTCCACAACGGTGTCGGATACTTTTGGTGATGGTACAACGCTGAATGTGTTCATGATTCTGTCGGGATATTCTTCTCTGATCTTGGAAATAAGGAGGGTTCCCATGCCTGAGCCGGTTCCACCGCCTAACGAGTGTGTAAGCTGAAAGCCTTGAAGGCAGTCGCAGCCTTCCGCTTCTTTTCGAACGACATCCAGTACAGAATCTACCAACTCGGCTCCCTCGGTGTAATGGCCTTTTGCCCAGTTGTTTCCAGCTCCGCTTTGGCCTGAGGTGAAACGTGGCGTTGTGTTAAATCGTTATGCAGATATTTGGGTGTTGCTAGTTTTCAAACGAATCTTAAACGATTTATATTTCGATGCGTTAGAATTCGAAGCTTCTACTCACCGAAGACAAAGTTGTCTGGCCTGAAGATCTGTCCAAATGGACCTGAACGTACGGAGTCCATCGTTCCGGGTTCCAAATCGACGAGGCAAGCTCTGGGAACATATTTTCCACCTAAAAAATTTGCCGAGTTGACAAAACAATAGGTTAGCTCAGGCAAACGTTAATTATCGAAACGCGAAAGCAACTATAAGCTTTAACATTGAGTAGGAGGAACAGTAAAGCGATCGAACAGAAAGATTGACAAATACCTGTAGCCTCATTGTAATAGACGTTGATCCTTTCTAATTGAAGATCGGAGTCTCCGTGATATGTGCCAGTTGGATCGATGCCGTGCTCGTCGGAGATAACCTCCCAGAACTGAAATATTAAAGTGAGGATTAGAAATCAGCGTATCCAAACGAAAATTCCAAATTTCTGTTTTTAATGTAGCTCATACCTTAGCGCCGATCTGGTTACCGCACTGGCCGGCCTGAAGATGAACGATTTCACGCATTTTAGAAAATTTCTAGCGAAGCGTTGTGGGCTCTACTTCCCTTGTGTCTTTGAGTTTGCAATATGTCGCTCTTGGAGATTGTGGCGCGGTTTATATGCATGGGCTAATTTATTCAATTGTTTCCCACAAAAGGACTACAATGGCAACATGACGTCATCTTTGGGAAGCATTATAGGTTGTTGATTGTTTACTGGTAATCATGGCAAAACCTGACACCTGAAAGCCATTGTTCGTCAAGGAAGCCCCATTGGAACTCAACCAATGGAAATTGACCTGAGGTTCCATGTGATGCCTTTCAAAAACAAGATGCAAATTCATGAGCGGCTTTTATTCACTACGTTTTGACAAAACAAACTCGACAAACCGCTCAATCAGGACATCTGTTACTTCGATGCAATCTTTAGTCACAGCGAGGAAGAAGAATGCATAATTACAATTTGATACTGAGAGAGAAATCGTGATATTCGCATCCGGTTTCGTTAATTTATTTTATTTCGAAAGATCTCTCAAATTATGCCAAAGGCAATTAGCAACCAAAGGTGTGGCCCACGGTATTGGTTCCAGTCTCCTGCTCATTCTAGTGGAACCGGCGAGCTGGCTGTGGGCGATGGAATAAGCTCGATTCTTTCTGGTCGCCTTTTTTCCCGAACAGTGGCTGGTAATCGAGCCTAGCGATGAAACGATTCCTTCTTTACCTCGCTTTTGGTTTTTCGAAAGAAGTTTATAAAATAACATATATAAGTTTTGACCAGTCGCCTTGCTACGAATCGATGACAGGCCTAGGAGCCGGGTGATGGGGCCTGTCGATGATTAAAATCACTCAGACCACCTCGAAGTTTTTGGCAGATTGTATTTTGATATTCTATGCTCAGACAGATAAAATATCAGGCAATTATATTTATTAATTGTGATTAAAGTGCCCTTTTGAACACGTGTCAATATCTTTTGGAAGCCAATATATCAGAAGAACACTTCAATTTCAGTTGTAAATGTCTTCTCGTCTGTTGAACTTTACGCCGTCATGGCTCCGACAAGAAGTTCTTTTTATCTGGTTGCCGGATTGTAGCAAACTATGGACCCCTTCTACTCTTGTCCCCTGAGTGCGTTCTGCTTATCATGCCTCCTTTTCTGGTCCCCAGACCTTGTCAAGTGAGAGAACCGTCATAGTCCTGGTAACCAGTTTATTCAAAGATGGAGTCGCTTCGTCCGAATCGTGACCTTTTAGATCCAAAATTTGAGGGCTACAAACTATCTTTGGAACCCCTAACGCTATCTTCCACAAATTTATTGTCTGCAGTGAATGATATAACACTCAGAGAGGAATTATTTTCCTTTCAGCACATGCGAGCATTTGGGAATCTCAATCACCTCGTGTTAGATTCTTGGCTTGATGGCGGGAAACACGAAGTCATTTATTTTGTAAATGAAAATTATGAAGTACAAAGAGCCGCAGTCAAAGTAAGTAGATTAATATGTAGATTTAGGCCAGCCTAAAAGCGTAGCTACGGGTTGTTCAGTGCCCAATAAAGCTAACCCAGAAAAAGGTAGAATTTTGATTTGAGTTTTGTAACATTACAATGAGGTCTTATTTCTTGTTTGTTTGACTTTCTCTTTTGAGTTTCATAATCACAAGAGACCCTCATTTTCTCTTGATAATCACCATATACACAGAATACCCCGCAACTCACGCCCTCCTTAAATCTACTGCTACCGTGGTCCGCGGTCCGCGGTCCGCAGTCGGCTAGCAAGGTTATACTTATGTACTAAGTGTTAAACTGAAGTGTTACCCCGGTCCACAGTCCCGTAGTCGATGAATAAATATTTAACTAAGAGTTGAACTAAAGTGCTACCACGGTCCACAGTCCCGCAGTGGATGAATAAGAATTAAACTAAGTGTTAAACTGAAGTACTACCGCAGTTCGCAGTCCTGTAGTCGATGAATAAATATTTAACTAAGAGTTGAACTAAAGTGCTACTGTGTTCCGCAGTACCACAGTGGATGAAAGAACGAGGTATATTCATGGTTTTTATATACACCTTATTATGTAAATTATGTGGACTGCAGGACTGCGGTAGCAGTAGATTTAAGGAGGGCGTGAGTTGCGGGGTATTCTGAAGTTTAGCCAAATAAAGCAGTAAAAAACATTTGTATAGAAGAAAAAAGTTATAATTCGCATAAATTTTAATCCTGGACTTGCGATAACCGGCTTCTGAACATTCCTGCTCTGTTTTCAAAAACCAACACTTGCTCAGCGGTCAACTTAAAAAAAAACACAAGATCTCGATGAGCTGTAGAATTGAGCCCGAGATATGGTCACGTGATACTGGTCAGCAGATACCTTGTTTTGACAGGTGTCAATTGATCATAACAGGGATGTCCAATATCAAAGAAATACACAGTAAACCAAGGTTGCATGTCTCTGTCAAGCTATTATTTTTAGTATTTTGCATGTCTCTGTCAAGCTATTATTTTTAGTATGGCCACCATGTTGTGCAACTCCGTCGTCATTGTCGTTGTGCATACGCGCCCACAAGCAATGCCGCTAACCATGATCACCATGAGAAAATCAACTCACAGGTTTCCATTTCTTTTCTATATGAGTATGGGGCTCCCCTTGATGGCCCTTTGGGCCACCAGAGCTCTGCTATGAAGAGATCACTGTTAAAAATGCAGAGCGATTTTCTGTTCGTACACAATAATCTGTTGGTGAGTGGAGGGAATTTACTTTTAGTTGGAGATTCATTAAGCTTACAGTAATTATAAACTTAAGCTTAATAAAAAAATTGTAATATTTTACTGCTTTTGATTTAAAATTCAAGTCATGTCTGTGAAATTTTAACTAAGAATGATTCACTTAGGTCTAACAGGAAAATTATCCAGACCTTTTTCTAATTGGAGGACACAATTTACTAACATAACTTACAAATATACCAACATTACTTACAAGTATACCAACATATTGTGCAACACCAGCAGTACTTACAATATTTAAATACTTACAATACAGTAATACTAACTCTTCTTTAAACATAACTTACAATACTAATAATATTGATTATTCTTGCTGCCAGCCACTTATGTCACACAACATAATTATCAGATATATTTTGGCCAAATCTTTGAAAGCAATAGAGTATCAAACACACACAGATAAAGGGTAGGGTATCTGGGGAATGTGTGTCGTTTACTATATCATTTTGAAATTCTAGTCAGCTCAATATGTATATCTCTTTGTTTTAATATTTTGAGAGTCGAGAACACAGATTTCATGCCAGTTTTATTAAAGCCATATTTTAAAGCCATTTTTCAACATCACAGTTGTATAACAGTAAGCATATGTGTAAAGGCTTAAAATTAAGAGACAGCCTGGCTTTAATTCTGTAAACAGCCTTTTTTCTCTCAACAAAATATATCTGACTTGATTAGTGGTCGGTAAAATTTTGATGGACCAGGTGCTTGTTAGTTTTATGTCCCATCCTCTTCCTCTGTATTAAGTTAAATACTACCTTTTGATCTACATATGCGTATCTAAAATTGGCGGGACAGTTAAATACAATCTTTTGAGACTATGGTAAGTCTTAATTGACCACCAATGCATTCAAAAAGCTTGTGGAATTGAGATAGGGAGGACTGCAGAAGCCTCAAATCACAGGGGGGATACTATACATGTACAAAGTTTTACATAGGGAGGCTCCACCCCCTTACCTGTTTGTAAACTATTTTGACAGAAAAGGTACCTTTTTTGTATACCTTGAATTGAAAAAAAGGTACCCTTTGATATGCTTTCTTACCTGGCCATATTATGAATACATCACTTTAAATGAAAATCTTTTTGCCATTTTCATGCTTAAAAGGCCCTTTAAAATAAGACAGGTTTCTCTCACCTTTCATAATCCTCAACGTTCGATGTCTCTACCATTTTGTAGATCGGAAGCCTGAAAAAGGTACCCCTTTCATGTGGAACCTCCATCTAGGCTGTCAAAGGAAGTAACCCCCACACTTCAAATATTAATCAGCACTAAACTTTGTGTCCTTTTATAATTACCAGGACAAAGATGTGTCTTCTGTGGAGAGAGTGTTCAAAATACCCCCTGTAGAGAAAACCAAAGATACTTTGAACGCAACATTGTTCTTTCCTTCACAATCACTGGTTTGTCTGTCAGATGGATGTGGCAACCTTTTCTTGCTTCAAACAGAAGGGAGAACAAAGGACATCTCTGAGAACGCTGCTTGGAAGGTGGCCACAGTCTATCAATTAAATCAGCCGTCTTTAATCCTTCATGCTGTCCAGTGCCAGGAAACGGGATCTGTCAGTTGCCTGCTGTTGAATATTTCTGAAAATGATGCTTCCACATCAGTGAAAGATGCTCATGTTGTTTATTTAGAGTTGATTACTTTTTCAAAAGTTACATCATTTGGGGCTGTTAGTTACAGTTGTGAGATGTTGCAACAGTTCAGAGGTTACAGTGCTCCTGTTTATGCTGCTATTGAACCTGGTTGTACAGCTATTCTAGTGGCAAGCGAAAGACCTTTCTCTCTGGTCAAAGGTAAAGTTCTTTACACCTGATGAATAATTTATGTACAAGCAAAACAGAGTATTGTACTCTGCATGCCCTTGGTTTTGTTTTGACTCCTTTGGGTTATTCTTCTCATGTATTTCTGAATATTATTTGTGTCATCAAAAAAAGCTTTTTTACAAAATATCAATATACAGCCATACAGCTGGTCTACCTTCTGCCAGTTGTGATTCTTAACTTAATTACTTGAATATTTATTTATTGTTTGCTTACATTGGTACAAGCCCTAATGGAGAGTGGCTAATGAGATTTCTTTTGTTTTATTCCCCCAAGCCTCGGAGCCATGTTAGAATTTTAATATATTGAAAATGGCCTATTAAATATTTATTTTTTATTTACTTTTTTTACAGTCTAGTATTTACACATATCCATACACCTCGGTTCAATTTTTGGATCATGTGTACTAAAGTAACGCAGAGTAGAGTGTTAATTGATACTCTAAATTGATACTCAATCAACATCCCAATCAACACTTGGTCTATGCTTGATCGACACAAGATCAACAGCCGGTTGATAGTCGGCCAAGTCTCGATCGTCTCGTGTGCATAAATTGAAAATTAGTTGACTTTCGACTGATTGTCGACCTAGATGTCGATGGAGTGTCGATCAAGTGTCAACTGAGGTGCAGATCGAGTGTCAATCAAGAGTATCGATCAAGGGTATTGATTGACACTTCACCTTTAGTAGACATGATTCCATTATTTCCATTTAAATGCATTTTTGTATGTAGGGCTTGGAAGTTAAAGTGCCCCTGTGATAAAAAATTACTTCCTTTTTTTCTTGAGATTCTGAAAGTGTGTCTGCTTAACACTTGACTGGCAAAATTCTGACCTTTCATTTTTATCCAAAGGCCGTTTACTTTGAGTGTAAGTTTTGGATTTCACGATCCGCCATTACTCATGTTCAAACCTGACCGATTTGACCTCAAAGGGTTGGATCCGGGAAAAGTGATATCAAAGGCTCACCAGCTTAAAATTTCAGCGTGTGAACGCAGCTTATTATGTATGCAAAGTGCGATTTTATTAGTGTGAAAGCCCAAAACTCAATTGCAGTGTTCACACGCATCGCATTCTTAAACTAGTGAGCCTTTGACGTCATTTCCTCCTCGATCCAGCTCTCTCAAGAACTAAAATTTAGTAATGGCGGATCATTAAATAGGAAAGTTCCAGTTAATAAACAGGTGCCTTTTTTAAATCAAGGATTAAAACTTGGGTCACTTAGTGTTTAGTTAACATATTTTTGAAATCCAAAGGAAAAAACTAATTTATTTTTTGTCACAGGGGTACTTTAAAAACAAACCAGATAATTAACTTTTCTGAAAGCTTAATAGTAAAGTTGATGAGTTGATTTTTCCCACTAGCTTGTAGGAATAGTGATGATTACTTGTCATGTTTAAGTGAATGATCCATAATATTATTTACAATTATCAAGGGCATATTTTATTTTGTTTTCACATAATAATAATAATTAATGATTCAAAAATATTTTAAAATGCTATTTTTTTTATTGATGCTATTGAGTTTCTATCGATTGACTGATGGCCAAAGCCAAGCGAGCCACTGTTACACTATAATAATTATTAGTCTTAGTTCAGGGAGTTTTTCAAAGTGAAAAAACGTACAAGAAAAAGAAAATGGCTGTGTGAACCCTGAGGGGTAAGAAGGACTTCTGGCTTTTTCCCCCTTACGGCTTCTTGTGCTTTGTTTTGTGTCATGCTTGACAGACTAGGTGTAAGACGGACTACTCATAGTGTTAAAAGCCACCGTCAAAGCCAATAATGAAACTTGTTTTTGTTACCTTCTCTTGCTGTTACCTGTTATATCAGGTGATGATGAAGAGAAGGCACCAGTTCAAAAATTCAGTGACACAAATGATGACATGGCTGACAAAGGATCAAACAACTCATCACCGCCGGTATACAAATGGTCCCAGGATAGTGAAGCTGTGACAATTAGCTTCAAAGTTCCAGAGGAAAAAGTAACCTGTAAGATACAAGCAGATTCTCTTGACCTTCAAGTTGGGAATGAGGTCATATTAAGTGGTACTCTTTTTGCAAAAGTGAACTCAGAAGACAGCACATGGACACTTGATAAAAACAGGTAACAACCTTGTGTTCTTTCCAGATTTTTCACTGCAATCTTGGAATTATGACCAGATTGAACTTGTTGTGCTCTTTTTATTGAGTTCATAGTTTCCTGTGCAGTGAAGTGATGTGAAGTATATATGAAATAATTCATATTTGTACTGCAGTTGTAGATGAACGTGAAGAATGATCATCGCAGTAAATTTTCCAATTTAAGCAATTGAAAAGAAGATGCCTGAAAAAAAAAATCAGGGCTTCAATAAATTGATGTGGCTCCCAATGTGTGGCTTCATAGCTCCGTTGGTAGAGCATCACACAGGTATTTGGGGAGGTCATTTGTTCGAATCCCGTTGAAGCCCTGATTTTTTTTCAGGCTTGTTCTTTCCAATTGCTTAAATTGGAAAATTTACTGTGATGATCATTCTTCACTTTCAACCTGTATCTGTTGTTTGTCTTTAGTTTGGAACTGATTCTTGTGAAGCAGGTTCATGAGCATCACTGGAGTAGTGTTGTTAAGGGTGATGACAGAGGTGTGTATGAGTTGGTTGGAGAGGAAGCAGAAAGGGTAAAAGAGATTCACAACAGGCTGGAACATCTCACATCTGACAAAGTGGTGAGCAAGAAAGTTGTGTGTCATTTTCTCCCAGAAAAGTGAGTAAAAGTTGTAGTATCAAGAGTATGCAAATTCCAGGGTTAGTATTATGCTTTCAGTTAAGTTGTTGCCTACAAACGTAAAGGTTAAGTCTGCAGAAAAGCCAAGGTCCCCATCAGGCTAGAGCTTATCCCACTTTCTGTAGCATGAATTGATTAGGAATATTTCTACTCCCCCCTGGATGACAGGGTTGTTCTTAGTACTAAATTCACCGGTACCCATTTAAACACTGAGTGGAGAGAGGCACTGTGAGAGTTAAGTATTGTGTCCAAAAACACAACACAGGGTCCCTGGCCAGGGCTTAAACCCAGACCACTTAATCAAAGTCAAGCGCACTTACTAAGGGCACATTGGTGGGATGCAATTCAATTGTTCTAAAATCTAAATTTCATTGCTCATTGGCTACCGCTACTCTATAGTTAAAATAGACTGGGTGCTCAAAGAATTACTAATCAGCTTATTATAAGTTTCTTTCCCTTGGCTGTAGATGTACATCTGAGGAAGCCTCAATATGACTGTGAAAGAAAACAAACTTTTCCCTCAGGGACTAGTTATATGTGGTTGTTCAACTATGTGGCCTCATGGTTAGGACGCTCGACTACGGAGCAAGCAGTCTGTGCTTGAGCCCTGGCCGGGTCCATTGTGTTGTATCCTTGGGCAAGATACTTTACTCTTACAGTGCCTCTCTCCACCCAGGTGTATAAATGGGTACGGGCAAATTTAATGCTTGGGGGTAACCCTGCGATGGATTAGCATGCCATCCAGGAGGGAGTAGAAACAGTCCTAGTCACTCCATGCTACAGAAACCAGGATAAGCTTCAGCCTGATGAGCCACTTGGCTTCTCTGCAGACTCCACCTTTCCTCAATTATTGCACAGGTGGAAGAGTCCCGAGGAAACAAGATGTCATTCAGTAATCAAGAATTTGAAGAATGTGATGCTTTCCCAGAGGATATTGAATACATCTTCAGGCTGGATGTTAAAACTGGAGAAGTCACTCATAAGGTAAGGCTTCCAATCTGTATCTTTCAATTCTTAGTAGCAGATAAAAAAAGTGAAGAGACTTAAAACACACATTTGCTGCAGTGTATTCCTGACTAGCCTCTGCTCAGAGACCATTCTGCAAATCAGGACTACTGAGTTAAATGAATTAAATAAGTCAACTGTTATTGTATTTTTAGAACACAAAGAACTAAGGATTCTTACCATTTGTCAGAAGAAACCACTTGGGATAAGTGTTTTTCCAAAATAAGCAATCCAACCAAACAAGATGGTGCTTACCGTTTACAATTCAATTTGCAGTAACTGTTTTCAGCTGAAGAGATTGGAAATCTTGATGTAAGGAAATTTCAGCGGAACCTTCCATTCCAAACAGAAAAATAGGACTACCTCATGAGGAAAATCCATTCAATGGACATTTTTAAAGAATTGACTTTCAAAGAGACCTCTACAACTACCGCAAATTTTAGACGTAACGATTATAATTATTTTTAGGGGATTTTAGGTATTTTTAATGTTGTACATATATATACAGTTAAGTAATAGTTTTTGAATAATTTAACTTCAAATAGTTGATTTTGTTACTTAATTATGCCTTTATTTTGTTCTTAGGTTTAGTATTTATGCACAACCCCATAAGCTGCATAGCTTTTATTACCATCTTGCTTAAATATAGGTTGTCTGTCTTTCCTGGAAGTAGTCTCTGAACTGATTTTTGGTTAAAAAACTTACTGTTCCATTTGACTTTCAACTGAAATGTCTACCTATTTTGGTCAAGTGGTTTAAGCACCCTACAACCAGAGCTTGAAAAAAGTGTTGTGCTGTTGTTCAGGACAAGTGGATTTTCCCATAGGGCAATTAAGTTTTCATTCCCACTTGCCCAATGGACAAGGGCCCAAGTAAGTTGACTGCCAGCTAAATAATAATAAAAAAATAAACACTTTCCCGGGATTAGCAAAAAATTAAGAGCCGCTTGTCTGAAGGCAAGCTTGAAATTTAGTTTTTGTGCCCTCTGTATGACACCAGTACTTCTGGCACTTGACCATGTACTTCATTAATTTTTCAGGTCTGTTTAGCAAGTCATCAGTGGATCTTCAATACATCCCTAGACCCCCGACTTCCTCCTGCTTTCTGTATACGTCATGATGTTGATGCCCTCCTTTGGCAGCCCAAGGCACGTGCTGACCATGAGGCTAATTGGACTCACATTGGAACATTCAATGCTCTCGGTTATGTCCAAGCAGCTAAAGAGGATCGCAAGTTCTCAACCTGTGCCCCAGACATGTCTTTTGCTACATTATGCGACTGTACAAGACATGTTTATGTTTACCAACAACCTGAAGGAGAAGCTAAACATGCCAGTCAACAAGTGGTCACATTAACTTCTCCAGATAACGAAATCCTCGGGCTGCAAGCCTCCAATAGAAAAATTCTTATCTTGACCAAACAAGGCTTGCATGTTGTAACTGTAAAGTGAAGCTTTTTGAAATTTTAACCCTTTAATCTGTAGAAAAGATCAAGTACTAACTTCTTACTATCTTTTTATAAGAAACCCAAGGGGCAGGTTATGAGAATCAAGGACATGATCACATCAGGATTTTAAGCCAAATTTTTCCTTAAGAAAGTTATAGAAAATCATTTTTACTAAAAGGATAATGTATTAAGTTTTGGTTGCTTTTTTAACGAAGGACGTGTCTGGAAGTGATTCTGTGCTTATTACTTTACCACCATTACTTTTTTCATACCTAAAGATCATTCTATTAATGTTCAAAATGCAATGGGTGACCAGTGTCTGGAAGCAAAGAAAGTGAAAAAAAATTTCTTTAAAAACCTCTCCTTTTGTAACTAGGGAATGAAATTCCCAACTGAAGGTATATTTGGCTGATTTTGTCATGCATTATTTGATACGTCGTTAGATCATGAGCAAAAAAACTTGTAGGGTTGACTAGACCTGCACAAGATACTTGGTACACCTTGTAATTAACTTACTACCTGTCTCAGCTGAGTTCTAATTGATCCCTTTAATGCTAGAGCATTTTTCAATTGTTGTGAAATCAAAACCAAATCATTTACCTGCTAATTAGACTATTCAGCTTATGTCAAACCATAGTAAAACCAAAACTAATAAAAGTAATTTCTGTTTACTTTCATCACTAATAATTGCAAACTACCCTATTATGTCTTTTTTCCTATGTGAATAAAAAATAAAAACTTGGGTCAGCAACACAGTCACCTGTAAGAAATGGCGACATACAGCTGTTCCAATAAACTTTTTTTTTTTTAACAAATGGAAAAAAACCTCAGTGTACAGAGGAGACTTAAATAGGTGTCTGTAATTTGAGCAATTATTGTAGTGCAAGTTGATCTAGTTTATTTAAGTCAGTGTATGTGACTGTAACTCCATAGACCCTATGCAAAAATGGTTACCGGTACCTTTAAATATTATTTT
>CM042746.1:8274697-8330830 GCA_022496165.2 Catalaphyllia jardinei
CGTGGTTTATGATGCTGGTATAACACAAGAAGAATTAGTAAATAATGAGCCACAGGCGAGTGTTTTATGAATTCTTCGAGTGTTCTTCCAACATGCCAAGTGGTTTATCAGCCTATAAACCATAGAAACTTGTGGTCTATTGCTTTAAATTTATATAATGATTCAGAAGATGCTCAATTTTTCCATGAGTTTACTGGCACGATAGACCATAGCTGATTGGTCAATCAGAGTTGCATTGATTTAGTTATTATATAATGAAAAATAAACTAATTTATGCTACCAATATATTTCATGCAAAATTGGGATTTGCAGGGTTGCTGAAGTCAAGGCATAAATAAAATAAAAAATAACAAGTGGATAAAATCAAGGTTTTCTAGGGCCGTTTTAGATGATTCAACACTGTCATGCAACAAGCTTAAACCAAGTCTGCAAGTCTACTTAACAAACTGTAAAACCCTTAAAAAACCTATTTCCAACCTAAAAGAAGCCATTATTGCTGTAAATTTACAAAATAATGATCCAGTGACGAATCACTTATAACTAACCCTTATCTTGAAAACTGAACACACCTACTTTGCTTCATGATTGCTATTTAATTAGCACAATAAAATTTGCCCTCTGGTGCCACCACAGTCAAGGCCATAGCTAGAAACAGGCAAACCAGGGCTTCTGCCTCAGTAGTCATTATTTTTTTCATTTTTCTTGTCAGTAATCATTGCAGTAATAACCTTTTTCTGGGTATGGCCCTGGCCGTGAGGTCAAAAGTCTCGTACTCTTCTGACTAAACAACAGTACTCTCTGTGCTGAAATTTTGGTTCAAAAGTGGATTTCTATAAATTTGCCAGCAGTTTGATTTAGGGTAACTGTTTACTTCCATTTGAAGTAATGCAAAGGATGAAAAAACTTTCCAATTATATTAACTAGACCATTTAAATAATGTACAAAAAATACTATAACACAACACGAAATACAAGATCTATGAATACAAGACAGAATCGGCAGAAATTTGGGTACTATGGAAGTAAGTTGCTATAAGACTAGTTAAATTTCCTAATGTCACTCTTAATTGAAGAAATATATCTTTAAATCCAGGAACCTACTTTTACTCTTAATCTGAGAAAATACCTCCCCAACTTCCATCCCAAGATGGTACACTGTATTTAGGATATTCTCTGATAAGACAGAATAAAGTGGTGAAGATGATGTTTATGTGCTTTTGCTGATAACATTTATGCAGACTTGCTGGTAGGGGAAAAAGTCACCATAACCCTTGACAGAGCTCTTAATACATAATAATACTTGAGAGTTTTTCCTGGTACATAAAGGATATTTTGTACTACATTAAAGGAGCTGCGTCATGGTTAGATGGTTTGAAAAACATAGCCTAAATTTTTCAATTGCGTTGTTAGTAATCTGCGTCAATCTTCTCCATCCTTAACCATCCTTGTTCCCTTACGGTTTATTATGTTTTCCTATCTTTTTAAAGAATTATTTTCAGGTTTCCTTCAATTTAAAGGTAATTTTGTCGATAATCAAAACAATTCAAAATATCGTGACATAGCCCCTTTAATCTGCAATATTATTAACTCTGGCAGTGATCACTCAATAGCCAGGAAGATTTTTGCTACAATATGAAAATTTTACATAAAAGTGCATTCATTTCGTACCATTTCTTGAAAATTGTTGCACTGTATATTCAATTAATATTACTTAGACCCAGTTGTACTTGGAATCTGGGGGTGTCTCTAGTCAAACATTTTTGTCCTTGGCTTGAACTTGTACGAGTCGTGGCTGGTCAACATACTCGTTGCCAAAGTACAGCACAACATACAGAGTTGTCAGGACAGCACCTCCCCAAAACAACACATAAAGAAATTGTACAACATAATCAGCTGCAACAAGAGGTAAAATCAGAAAAACAGCTTACTCAAGGAGAGTTATCTCGTGTGTGCTACCGCAAGTTACATGGTGTAAATGCAATTGATCTAATTTACTTGCCTTGGCAGTTCTAAACTTATTGTTGAAGGTGACTGAGAGTAATGTTGGTTTTGCTGTATTATTTTGTGTATTAACCAATCAGATACAAAAACAAAATCAATCTCACTTGCTCATGTGCATTTCCCTGCACTAGGAAACAACTACTTGTATCAATTTAAAAGCTTATTGTTGTAATTGTTTTCGCTATACGTTTCCCGTAACTGTTGTTTTATGACACCAAAATCTGAACTACTGTGTGTTGTCCATATCAATATACAAGGTTTAGAATTAAGGTCAGGTACACAACATTGAGACTCTTACTACAGCATGAGACAGTTCATGTGCCCTAGCTCCTTCCTTAAAATAAACTTTACGTTTAGTAGAACTTATTCACATTAAGTGTTATGTATCGTGGCTGACATGAAAAATAATTCAAACTTGAAAAATAAAAAAAGCAATAAAGTATAACATTTAATTTTCAGGTTTGGGACTGCAACAGTTACATGTCACTGAAAGTTAAAAACTCTTTTTTTCTAAGAACGGTCACTTCAAGTTGGCTAAAAGTTGTACAGTAACAAAGTAATACTTACTTGAAGGAATTAAAACACTTATTACAAACATGGAGAATCCTAGCAACAGAATCATTGGAAGCTAAAAATGAGCAAGCAGAAACAATTTATTAGTGTCAATTGAATTAACCAGCCTTGGAATATCTTAATGGGTCACTCCCTTATCATGGTGGGATGGTTTGTGTGTCTCATGGACCCCTAGAGCTGTCAGCTCTTGTACTCCTGGTAGGGAGACCCATGCTGAACAGGTTGAAGGGTACAGACTAGATCCCCTGGCCCCCTGGGTCAGAGGTTGCTCTGGGGTGTGATAACCCCCTCCCATAAAAATAAGATTACTGCAGAATTAACAGAAAGGCCTTATGTGCCTTATTGGCATGGAGAGATAAAGATATATGGGTAGGTTTTTTAATTTAAACAGATTTAGAGTAGCTCATGAGAGCTAATATCCCCGAATAAAATTAAAAAAAAACTAAAAATTAATGAAAATAATTAAATGAATAAAAAAATAATAAAGAAATAAAATAATACATGTAATATAGTGAATTGCATGTTTAAAAGCGAGAAGAGATTGAGTAGTCCTTATATCATCAGGCAGCGAAATTCCATACCTGAGGAGCAGCATATCTGAACGATTGTTCACAAGGTTGGATTTATGTACATGTAGTACTACATAATACAGTACGTACATATACACTATGTATAAAGGAGAAATGAATAAATCACTGACACAAGTAATCAAACTTACAGCCATAAACCTCCAATCCCTGTGAGTTTCCAGTGGTGATGGCTTAGAGATTCCTTCATTAGGATCCACAACATAGTTTCCCAGAAACAAGTCAATCGAGTCCTGCATGGCAAGATCAGTTTCCCAACTCATTGACAATGTACATTAATAAAAGCAAATTTAAACAAAGAAATAAAAACAAGAACACTGGAAATTAATAGGTTATTTTTGAGTTGCTAAGTTGCCTCCATGTCACCAAAAGGTGTTTTATGCGTAGGGTATGCTCATTTTCATGCAAATCAAACACATCTTAAGGACGGTCGCATGAAATTTTTCTAACAGTGATTTTTTTCTGAAAATTTTACCATTGAAAGATGATGAGTTCGCGATGTCAGAAATGTAAAAAAATTTGGGGATCACTGACTTTGGTTTGGAGAGAACATGCCTGGAAGAACACCTAAATCTGAGTAAATCGGGCTTTGTTAGCCAAGAAGACCACAGTGGCTGCAAGTTCCAAAATATTGCAATTAGAGCTTTGAAGGGAAGTGCTCTCTGCCAAATATGGTTTAAATGGACCTATTAGGTGAATTTAGTCAACTGGTGAAGTTCCTCAAAGAGCAAGTTTGCATTTAGTGGCCACAGTTTCACGCGCCTTGTAGCTGCAAGATGGCAGGCTTCCATGTCCCGTAGAGAGAAATCTTGAAATTTTTTTAACTTCCCACATTTATTTTTTGTTGATTTTTGGACAATGTGGAGATAATAATATTGTAAATTACATCTCTTTCTGAAAAGAAAAGTAGGGTCGCCAAACATCCAAAATTGTTAAATCCAATCAAAGCTATCAATAGCAATGGCCATCTGCCCTATCATTGTTCATTATAGTGCTTAACACACAGCGTCGATGCATGACGTGTCACGTGGATTTGTGTGCACAGTAAGGACGCGCAGAAACAATTAGTGCGAACGTCCTTGATATGAAAAGTTATGCATGAGGACTTGTTTTGAAACAGACTGAGGTAAAAGGCAGCTCTGAAATAGCCTATTCGTAGAATAATGATCATGAAAACAGATTTTGTATTTAACTACAATATTATTATGAAACATTCAGGAAAATAAAATGTACATGTCACATAATATTTAATATGTACAGACTGAGAGGCTGTGAAACCATACAATTTCAAAATTTTAAAGATAATATTGCATGTAATGCAAGATGATCACTGATGATCCAGGCCCTATTTTCCAGCTGGTGAACTGGAACTATGACCACTGAAAATTAAAGTGCACCTAACTGCAAAATACTTTTTTCACTTATTAATAAATGAATTTTTGCACCTGTTTGAAACGCATTGTACCTTTTTGCCCCTTTTAACCCTAATCTTTACTTTTACAGGCTGTAAAAGTTACAAAATCTGGCCATCATCTCCTACACGACCGAGCAAGTAAGGGGTATGGGTCTATTCCTGGTTTGGTGTCACAAACGTCTTTGCTTTCATGTTTACAAAGACTTACTACAATGCAAATCCGTCTGTGAATCCAACCAGGAAGAGACCCATGCCCCTTACTAGCTCTAGCTTTTGTAACTTCTATATCTATAAAAATGGCAAAATTTAGTTTAAAAGGCCCAGGGCGTTTCAAACAGGTGCAAAGATTTACTAAGCGAAAAAAACATGTTGGGATTAGGTGTACTTGAATGATTATAACTTTATCTTGTCTGCAAGTGAAGTATGATCCTCGCAGTAAATTTTCCAATTTAAGCAACTGGAAAGTCTGGTTACTCACTTGTCTAAATCCATCAGCAAAGTTGTTCCTGTAATATCGAATACAAGAGTTAACACCATCCTTTAAAAGTCCAAATGGGGATCGTTTTCCTGTCCTGTTAACAAAAAGAAATGATAAATTATAACAACAATATGGCATAATTTTGGGGGACACAGTCCTGTGGCAGGTTTCAAAATATATTTACCAGATAGTCATAGATTAAGATCTAAGAGAAACACAATTTATAGATAGAATTCTATTGAGCATGATCTACACAGGACTGACCTTGTGAAATCTGTTTTGAGTGCTCCTGTGCCAGCATACTGTACGGAACATGCATCAGCATTGTCTGCCCAGACTAAACCAGACATAACCAAAACAAAGTACAGTAAAAAAGAAGGAGAACAAGTAGAATTAACACACTTCATAACCTGCTTCAAGCTTATTGAACTAGCAATCTGAGTTTTCATTAAGGGCCAGGTACCAGGTGAATTGACCAGCAGTGGAGGCTGATTTTGTTCACCTGGTTTGACCAACAAGGAACATTTTTCTCATAAAGAAGTTCAGTTCAAAACATTCTGCCTGTTTATAAAAACAAGTTTCCTTTCAGTTGAAAATCTAGTAACTGAAACCTCTACCAGCAATATTAATCTTGGTAGACTGGGCCGGGTTGTTCGAAAGCTGGCTAACATTAACACAGGATTAAACGTTAACTGCAGCATTATTTTTCTTGTTTAAAAATATTTTTCACCTCTAACGTTTCGTATAGTTTGAGATTAATATAGACAGAACACCTCACCAAACAGTTACAAAACTGAAATAAAAATTCTTGCTAACCCTGGGTTAGCTTAATCAGGCTTTGAACAACCCAGCCCAGTTGACAGTATGATCTTAGCATGATCACAAAGCTATTTCAGGTGGTTGCTTAATTTCATGAATGCAAAGTGAATGCTGGGGGTAACCCTGTATAAAGAGAAGCATTTCATTTGGAGGAAGGGAGAACAGAAATAAAGAAAAAACAAATTAAGCACTAGTTAAATAACAATATTGAGAGCCTTAGCTGGTTTTCCTGCAGGTCCTCTATCTTGATATAATTGGAATTTGGAAAAATTGGTTTTTCAGGAGGGGGAAAACCTTAGTACCTGGGGAAAAACCCTCAGAATAAGGTGAAAACCAACAACAAAATCAACCCACATGTCACCAGAATGTATGGGCGGATCCAGAAAATTCAGATAGAGGGGGCTGAAGAAAATAAAAAAAACACTAAAAATTGAAAATTAAAACAGAATGAAAAATTCTGCTCTAAGGTTAGTCAATTTGTTTTTGAAAATACAAGAAAAAAGGGGGAGAGGTGTCGTCCCCTTTGCCTCCTGTTAATCTTCCCCAGCTAGGATTGATTTGAACCTCTCACTTCTCTATAATTCCTACTTCCCTATTCCGTTCATACTATGAAAACATGAAATGAACCCCAGCCAGATGAGCAACAAGCCATGTACTGCAGAAACAAATATCAATCAACAAAACTAAAAAGGTATCTCTCAAGTGCTAGGTCATTGCATGAAACTTTTCCCCTTGCAAATTCTCCTCCCAATATAAAAATGTTGTAGAACGGAAGTGTCTAGACAAAAGAATGCCCAACATACCATTCTTTAACACCTTCTCCATGCCGGCATAACCCTCTATTCTCTCTCCTGGGCTGAGGATTTCATATCTCTGTAATAAAGTGAACATGGTGTATTGAATAACAGAAATTACATGTAGCTCAGACTCAACAAACTTCTTTTATTAACAGATTCCTTGTTTAACAATTTAAATGGGCCCAGAGGCAATAAGTGCTAGTAAATTATTTTAGTAAAACCGAAGTAAATTACATAGCAACAATACACTGTATATCAACTACTGGTTGCTAAGCCAACATCTAATGCAGGAAACAAGACTCTAGATGTATACCTCACATTGTGCTTGAAGACTTCTTCTTGCTAGTAAACTTTGTACAACATTTGTTCTGTTGAACACCAAGCGCTGATTAGTAACCACACAATTTTTTTAATAGCCTAAAATTCTACCACTATTTGCAGTGATCAGAAAAGCACATGGAATTAAGAACTCTTGTAAAGTGATCTAATATTTGAATTACCTGTCAAGAGAGTCAATACAATTTGTTCTGAACACTCCTCTTTGTTCACAGTCAATCTGACCATCTTTTTCTCTTACACTGAAATACCTAGTATATTATAAAAAAACAAGATGATGGTCTTCAGTTGGTACTATTCAATTTTGATAGAAGAGAAACTAACTCTGTCTCTGTGTAAATGTAAGGGGCAAAAATATATCAATTTTACAGGCCATTAACATCTCTCATATTCCCCTGGAAAGTACATGTAAGGAAAAACACAGGGCTGCTTTTTAGAATTACAGTGAAATAATTTTACCTGGCTATGAGGACATCAAGGCTTATTATGTTTGGCATTTGAATGAAAGCTAGATATTTACATTTAAGGTTTTAAAAAGTTGCTGAAGCTTTTACAGCCACAGACAATAATAAAGATATAAAGATCATGGGCTGACATATGCATAATATGAATGTATTTTTGTTAATAAGACATTACTTTGTGTACACTTTTTTTGTTCTTTTGAACCAGTAATTTAATTTCTTCGCTCAAAGTTCAAGCAAGTTTATTAAGTCTTCCAAAAACTACTTACAATGAACACCGCCTGCAAATATCAAGCTAATCTAGGCAGGCGGTATTAAGGACATATAAACACATATTACTAATTGAAGGCGTTAAGATACTTAAGATATTATTTTTCAAGTTCAATATCTGTTAGTACACATAATTACCCAAATTTATCTTGGTCTGCTTTTAATCTATCAGTTAAAATGGACAATCTCTCCCATCGCATTTTACTGCACTCCTTGTGGAAGTCAAATGGCACGTACCTAAAATGAAACATTTACACTGTAAGAATGAAACAAAGTCAGTAAATGCATTATCCTGCAGTTCCATTCTTGGGTTAAATATCCTTCTCTGACTAAGTTCAAAGTGTTCAGACTGTAGACTAAACCTAACCTTCGAGAAATACAAACTGAAAACTAACTAAATTATATCTCTGTAAATCAGCTAAAACTAACCCTAACTCTAAAAACCAGTTGAAACTAATTTCAGTCTGCATTTAACACTGCAGACCAGAATCAGGTTTCAGGACATTAAGCTTAGTGACTAGCTTCTAATAGCAAACAGGGTTTGTAACAGGAGTAATATTAGGGTAAGAGCTAATTTAAAGGGCAAAGGACAGTTTTTAGTGAGTATTTGGTCAAGCTTGGCTAAATGGGGTTCACTAGTCTGCAGTCTGCATGTTACACTGACCGTCAGTTCAATGCATCTCTTTACCCTGGGGTAGCATTGGGTACTAGCTGGACAAAATAACAGGAAAGGGGGGGGGGGGTACCTGTAATGCTCTAGCATCCCACCCAAGAGCTACAGCATATATACATATATTGGCAATATGCCTAGTCCCTTGTTGCTATGGAAACTGAGATAGACTAGAGCACCTTGTAACATGACTTAGGATTGAAATTGATAACGGTTATATTAATAATGAATACATTTTGATACTGATTGATAATGAATACATTTTAAGGTCCTTGCCAAGTTGTTCTAAATAAGAATATAGCAGTTAATCTTGTTTTCTAAATCTTTACGCACCTCAGGAAGTTATCAGTTAAGCCAGCACTGCTAACCATCTCTGTATACCGGTCTCCTAAAATCTTCTCTGGGCCTTTCTGGTCAATCTTTGAGAACAATTAAGAATCTAAAATTATAATTCCACCTTGAAGCTATCAGCAGTGTATGAAAATTTACTTGTAAAATGAATTGTTTTTTGGAGAAATCTTATTTTATCAGATAGGCTGAGGATGATGGCCTCAAATTTAATCCATTTGTTCTGGATGTTTAGAGATGAATTTAGTTGCGATATCAACCAAGCACGCAGGATGTAAAGAAAATTAATTTTCAGACTTGCACTCCAAGCAAGCGGTAACTATGATGTACTAGCCTGAAAGCCATTACTCATTAGCCCTATAATGATCTTTTACAAAACTTCATCATTATGTAATTTGAACTTCCTCCAACATTTTCCCAAGAAACTCTTCATGCCAATCAGTCAAGTGAAGGACAGAATCTGCTAGCCCTTGCTTATCAGACCCAACTTTCTTTGTACACTGCCATGACAGGAATATAATATTATTGTTGTGTCTTTTAAATATAATTGCTGGACTCACTTTGTAATTATTAGTGTCTAAGTATCAAGGGGTGCTTTTTTGTTTAAGTTAGACTGAACTGCTGTGGACATGGGAATTAATGACTCTTTCAACCAAAATTCCGGTTATAATTTATTTCTGGAATAGCATTTTCGAAATTACTGGAAAAGAGGGCAACCTTAGGCAGTATACCAAAATGTTTGAAAATTTCTAGTGAAAACTTTTGTTTCATTTGATATTCCCCCCTCTAAAATTTACGAAATGTTGAGTTGAATGGTTTGCATTTTGGAAATTGAATACTTTTTGCACTTCCAGAGATTTTCCAAAAGAATTTCTGAACTATTTGCTTCCGTTTGACAGATTTTGGGATTTTGCATTGATTGGATAATGCTTTAACCCATTGTCTCTAGGAGCTTTTTGCCAAAAATGCACTGTTTGAACATTCTGGAGATTTTCAGCCTGGAGGTCTAGCTGTATAGGCTCCAATCTACTCAAAAAGGTGTTTTCAACATGACAGGATGCTTCTCTTTCCACAAGCACCACATTGTATGATGTTTTTGCTCAGGCATATGCACGAATCAAAATTTAGAGACTTTCATAGTTTGTGGACAAGAAATTTTTTAATTAATTTTTCACCTTTCCTTTTTCTCCTTTTCTTATTTTTTGCAGCAGTGACTGACCTTCTACTGGGCTTGCGTCTAGTTCAAAAACTTTGCAAAAGCATCATTGAGACGGGTAATTGTAAGACATTTTGCTCCAAGTTTTTCACTAAAATTTCTGACCATTTTTGTACAAATCTCGGGTGGCATTTAGCCAAACACTCTGATCTGGATATCAATGGAAAGAAGATCTTTTCCTCCTGCAAAACTTAAATATAGGTAATGCCAGGTTTTGAAAAAGGTGATTAGGTCAGAAATGGAACAAGAGCCAACACTCATGATGGGCAGTTATGGCCAGCATTGGAGTCGGTGGGCTAAGTGTTGGTCTGTTAAATCATGAGAGGTAACTTGGCAACATACCAGAAATTAAAAAAATGTATTTTTGACTCACAATATAACTTACAAGATTTATTAAAACATGTTCTCCATAATACACTCTTTCTTTATCAAGATGGAGACAAAATCCTACTTTCTGCCAAAAGAAGAAAAATTAAAGATGTCAAGTTAAATTACAAATTTCATAATTAAAGTTAACCATGGAATTGCAGTTATGCACCTTGCTGAAGTGGGGACAATGTTTAAGGTGCTTACAGTCTCAATAACACATTAACTTTGATTATTAGTTATTAAAAAGCCAGATAGCATGTTTCTAATGAATCTTGCAAACAATAAAATGCTCTGGGCAAATAAAACAACAGCAAAAACAGAACCAATAGAAAAGCAGTAACCTTAGAAATTCTTTCTTTGGTAAATGAGCCTGTTCTGGTTTTATCTGTATTCAATTTTTTTTGGAAAATTCAAACCATGCTGACTTTTCTTTCTTTCTATGTCATAATCATTAACACCAGTGATAATCATAAGCAAAGGAAAGTTACATTCTTTTCTGATTCATGCTGGCTACTTCATATTAAAGAAAGGTGCATCTTGAAAAGATTTTCTGTTAATCTTCCTAAGTCATAGCCATTCTTTGTTTTATGTTTATTATGTCTTTGGTGTTATCCTACCTTAGAAACTACTACGTGTACTTTCAGGTTTTCTTTAGTAAGTTTCAACTTTAATCCTTTAAAGATTAACCAAAAAGTTCACTAAAATTTAGAACTCTGCGCTGCCATTAAGCTTTAAGTCACCTGTAGCCTGGTTCTCCACTACCATAACCAACAATTTACTTTGTGGTTAAATTCTATTAACAACAGGCAAGTTCACCCATAACACCAAAAAAATATCAAGAATATTCGGCCGCAAATATGGATTATTGACCAAGCTTGTTCAGTCAAAATGGCTGGATATTGGCCACATTCTTTTTTTCTGCGTGTTTATGGACTGAGACAGAGTCAAGTCTATGTCCATAAACACGCAAAAAAAAATAGGCCAACATGCAGCCTTCTTGACCGAACAAGCTTGGTCAATATATTATATGGCTTACAGGGAAATTTTTTTTTGCAGGACACAGCAGGTACTTCTGAGTGAGCAAGACAGCTCAATCTTGCCAGCTCAAGTAGCCAATCACAGTGCAGGATTTGGTTGGTCTTGCCCACTTATGGAGTTAGACATATAATAATAGGTGTTACGGGTTACGGCCCTTAATGAGAGCCCTAGCTGAACTGATCCTCGAGGTATGGATTACTCACATGATCAGCTGAGGGGTTTAGCAGAGGTGTTGGTTTATATTTCAGATTTGGCCTCTGAGACCAAAACAATGGAATGGAACCTCTTGTCTACAAAGAAGAAAACATAAGGGTAACAGAATTCAGATAGCTTACAGTCAAACCTCAACCTGCCAGCACCCCAATTTTCTGTCTGGGCCACTCTTGCTTACTGATGCACCCATTCAATAACTTTTCAGTTACTTTTGTTGAAACTTTCAACAATGGCTATCGCTCTACAATGATGAGTAATTTTTCTCCAGAAGCTGCACAGAGGTTCAACTATATTTCTCTGAGTGCCCTGTTTGGTTTTTAGAGAAAAATGTATATTTCAACTCTTTTGTCTTTGTTAACTACAAAATTAGACTTCAGTCTATAATTCGGGGCCATTTAAGCAGATCAGATAAATGCAGTTGAATGATTATGATGTGGCATTTGTGAACCTCACTTAACGTACCTGTACAAAGGAACAGGCTCCAGATTCAAACTGAGCAATTTGTTCAGTTTCAACATAATTAGCAGCATTTCCTTCACCATCCAGTCCTCTTATAAAATAACGGGTACCTATCAAAATATTAACAATCAGTCTTAATTCATCAATACTCTCATACTTAATGATCCAACTGGTCTGCCCATCCGTCCAGTTGGGATTCTTAACCTAGTTATTTTTATTTGAATATTTAGTTATCATTGTTTGTTTACAATGATCCTGAAAAGCCCCAATGGGGAGTGGCTACTCAAATATAGTCTATTTTCTATCTTCTGAGTTTTCACAAAGGTTCTAGCGCTCCAGTCATGTAAACAACAAAAAAATTAATTAAGCTGGCTTAACATGCTCAGTAGGCCCTTGCTTAACCTGCAAACACAGACAGATTTCTGGCTTTTGTTTCACTCTGCCAAAAAATAAGCTACTTTTCGTCGGAGTGAAACAAAAGCTTAAAAATCCGTCTGTGATTGCAGGCATACCTTTGCTAGCCTTTGCACTTTATAAAAAATTATTGCATCAAGTCCTTTTGTTATCTACCAGTGCAGTTTGTTAGTATTTTAATTTAAATTACGTGTCACTTCCGATTAAAAAAAACAGACAGAATGGAAAGAGATAAAAAGAAAAATAAAAGAGACCTTTTGGTGGTGATAAGGAGAAAGGTGGCAGCCAGCTCTAAGCTGCATCCTTAGAATTTTCCCTGTCCAAAAATGTATCAGTTCATATTCTTTTCAAAAAATACATTCCTACGAACAAATGGCATGCAAGTGTTTCATACTACGGAGTTGTAACAAATGGGCTACTCCTGGGAGGGGGCTTAAACACAAGCAAAGAAATGTGTGTAAGGGGCTACTGGTGGATGCCCTATATTTTCCTGGAACTTAAAGGAATGATGATGATGATGATGATGATGATGATGATGATGATGACAGTGATGACAATGACAATGATGATGACAATGATAATGATGACAAAACTGCACTGATAGAATCCACATTAAAAAATCATTATTTGAATTGATACGTAACATTGAGATATCAATTTGCAACTTTTACTCAGAATAATAAATTACAAACTATTCACCGAAGTGGAGGTGGATAGCGATGCACATTTACCGAGGTGCACAGTGGCGAGGTAAATGTCCACTGCTAGCCACTGACACTGACATGAATTTAATTGTTTTAGTATATACTAAAACAGTCAGATAATATACACCACAAAAAATTAATTTGGATGATTTCTTCACTTGTTACGGATGCAAACTGGGACGCCATTTTTTGTCAAGTTGCTCGGAGGTAAATAGCAAAGGATATTTGGAGTTTGACTAGCCAATCAGTGTGCGCCTTCAATGCTATCCACTGTTTTATAATATACTAATAAACGTTATACATTGACTTACCTGCTCTGAAACAACTTCTCCTTGAAATAAGGATAAAATCAAATGTGCTCTGTTTAATAATACAGGATGTTATAGAGACAACTTTATAGTGTCAAGGATAAAATACAACTTTCAGTATTTTACAAAAAATTAACAATAAAAATTCAACTTCACTTGACAGGCTATGTTTAAATAACCAACTGTCAAATTTTGTGGCAGAAGTAAGATTGAGATTCCAGCAGAAACTCCCAACAAACAATACCGGTCAAAGATAAGATGACAGTCTCAACTGGAAACTTGATCCTCAATTCTAAATACTTTAAGAATTGAGAATCGTGTTTCGAGGCTCAAGTTTTGAGTCTGGAGTCTTATAAGACTTTAGGAGTTTTTGGTCATTGAGAACACGACTTACTTCTTGCACACATAACAGTACCAATGAACAATACATGCGTACAGCAGATACTTTGTTTCTTTGTTTTTCTGACTTTAAACTTGATTACCTTGACTCAAAACTTGAATCACTTGACTTAAAACTTCAATGACCTAACTCCAAACTAAAAACTCTTGAGGATTGAGGATTGAGAAGAGTTGAGTCACTGCCCACTTACTTTTGACTGGTGCTATAAACAAGTTTTTTTTACTAAGGACAAAACTTCAAAGGATACATCCATGCATAACTGGTAGTATAAACTTGTGAAGCTGCGAAGAAAAGATAAAGATAAACAAAATAACACATTTATCACAAATTAACACAATCAATCAGTCATATTCAAGTTTTATTAATGAGCAATTCAAAAGATTGTACCTCTGGTTGCACCATTAAAGGTCTAAGAAGGTGTCCATTCCATACAAATCTGGGATCAGCCTGACAAGAAAATTGAGTAAAATTTTTATTTAAGATAAACATGTGTATAATTACAATGATGAAGGACAATGAAGACAGATCATTTTCTTGTAGATCGAGATACATACCCTTTCAAAAAGAGGCATCTGAAGAAAGTCTGGGCTGGTTCGTGAAAGTCTCTGCAGTGTGTGTGTAAGGTCATATGAACAGGAGAAGTAAAAGCTATCTGTCTGGAGAACTGACTGCACCATTGATAAGTAAATGTTGTTGTTTCGTTGCTGGTAAAAGAGAGGATCAGATAATACAAAATCAAATTTTGTGTGCTTGGACCAAAAACATCAAGTACAACTAAGGGTTGGTCTGAAATCCTAGGTTTAAATGGTACATCATCTGTAGCAGCATACAAAGAACTTTGGAAAATAACGGTGAGCATATGGGTGAAATTCACCAAGTCTAGGAGACATGGATAAAGTTATGAATTGAATAACAAAATACAAATAAGATGGATCATTTGGAAATGATTACCTGATGTTTGGTCAAACTCTTGGAAAACTTTGGAAAATTTTCAAAGCCTGTTCTTTATCATTACATGTACATTGTATGACTAATTGACTTTTAAATATCGAATGACTAACTTCCAGAAACAGGACAGCGTAACATTTATCTTCTCATCAGTAAACTCCATTTCTTCATGCATCCTTTTATTACAAGTATGTTCTAGATACATTTGACTGGTTACAGGTACCTGACTCTCTGTGAGATGCAGCGTTGCTCTTGGAAATGCCAGAACATCTGTTCCTTTTATTATCCATACTTCATGACCCTTGATGTGGCCAACAAGGGTCTTCTTGGTTATAACAACAAGGTAGGGTCCTAAAGCAAAAAAAAATCGATAAAATTTCACCTTAAGGACAACAGTTGTAAATAGAAATAGTGAAATAGTGCTTGCTTGTGTAAAACAGCAATAATAAAGAATGAACTCTATACTTCATTTACTTGTAACTACTAACAATAATTAGTAAATTCTCAGCTCTGAATATTGCATTTCTAGCTATTTGATTGGCTAAAAAACTCCGACTATGAGCCAATATTCGGAGTTTTACGTCATATGGAAAATAGTGAGCCAAGTTTAGAAATTTTCGCTTTGTAAAATTGTGGAAATCGGCGGCAAAACCCCGTTTGAGAATTTACTAAAACAATTATTCCATTCGCCCTTGTTGGATATGAAGTGATTATAACCAACTCGCGATACGCGCTCGTTGGTTATTTTATCACTTCATATCCAATGCGGGCTAATGGAATAATTGTTAAATATTGAACTCTTGGGGTGAATGATAAAATAGTTCAAAACAGTGCAAGTTCAAAATAAGTAATATTAAATGACTGAAGGGCAAATCCAGAGGAAATGGTTTTGAGTTCAAAATACATGCAACAGGAATTCACAATAACTGAGCTTGTATTGTTGGGTCTAACTGTAACCATAAGAGGAAACTATTCATATACAAATATATGGCAATAACATAAAACAGGACACATCTTTATATGTATACTACATTAGAAAGCTCTCTAAAACTTTCTTGGTTTTTGATTGTAACCCGTCTAATAAATACATCCATTGCTCTGTTTTTGATCTGGGAAATTCTTTTTGTCATACACCATGTACACACCTAGCTACACTAGTTGACAATGTGTAACACTTGACTCTCGAACTCACCTGCTAACAAATTGATGATTCCCAGTATTCCAAATATGTCCCTACTCTCAGCTGATGGTGGAATCTGACCTTCATTGTCTAAAAGTTCAACATATCTTTTATTTTGATGCATTGTAAAACAAAGCATCTTTCAGCCAAATTTGGCAGAATCTGTTTCGTCTTTTTAAATTGGTGAGTGGTAACTGATATTAAAATGAGGTCATTTATTTTTATTTTTCTTAATTTTGCGTATTTTCAATCCATGGTTGTACAAAACCCTAAGTTTTAATAATTTACCGTCACATTAAAATAGCTTTACAGCCTGTTTTTGACATCTTGTGGCGATATTTTCACCGTAATAAAATCACAGCCTTCATGCAGGTTAATGGGTCATTCCATTTTTTATCCGCACCGCCCCCCCTATTGAGGTACTTTATATTTCACCCCCTTAGAAAAGTAAACTTTTGACCCCCCAGGAAAAAGAAGATCAAAGTGCCGACACACTCCCCCCTTCAGGATTTATTCAAAGATCAAAGATGCCGACACACAAAAGACCCCCCCTCCCCCTTGGATTTCCCTTAACCTCAATGGGGGGGGGGGGGGGGGGAAAGGCCCAAAAAAAAAAGCAATCAAAACCAAATTTCATTGCAATTAAGTTTAATCTACGATGAAATAAGCTTAACCTAAAATAAATAATCTTCCAAGGCCGACTCATGCCCGATCAGTCTTTACTGATTACAGATCTTTAGTCACAAAAAAGAGAATATTGCATTACTACGCTATAAATTAACAAACCATGAAAGCTTTGAAAATTTTGACGAATACATACCTGCTAAACTTAATTCTTGAGTAACCCGATCTATTTCGAGAATCTGGTCCCCCACCGATTGCTGGTCCCGAGGCTCGATATAAAACTTGTCTGGCGCGATGTGGCTGAAAGAAAACAGAAATATTAGAGGAAACTAAGCTTAGATGAATTCTGAATCTATGAACACATCAGAAAAGTATCGAAATCAGGCCTTATTTCTAAATAGAACATACAGCCTCAAAGCCCGGTACACTGCACTATCCGCCATGTTAGCAATCTGTTGGAGTCTGCGAGTTCGTGGATTAGCGGAGGGAAAGTAAAAACATGCGTAGTAAGAATAAAAGACCGCGTTTTCGGATCCATTTTCAGCGGTTTCTTCCCCAAATCGAGGCTATCTCATGCCCAGATCTTTCGCCCATAATATGATTTTACTATAATACTGTTTTGGTTGTAATAGTTTTCGATCTCGGAGAAGTATATGTGTGAAGATGACGTCTTTTTCCACTGCAACGCTGGAGAAAAAATTAGCTGATCTTTCCAACACGCAGCACAGTGTTCAGACGCTCTCGCTGTGGCTCATTCACCACAGAAAACACGCCAAATCGATCGTACAAGCTTGGTATAAAGAGCTCGCTAAAGGTAAGCAATGGCTGATTGTTTAAACCTCGTGAGAGAACAATCCATCGCTCTAGGCTGCAACCAAATAACCTTTGGCGCCACACATACCTATATATATATAGCCCATATCATGGAGTACCCCCCGAGGGAGGGGTGTATTCCAAGCATAGTTATGTCCTCAATGGCTGATAAAACCCTCTGAAAATGAAGTAATGTCTTACTTTTAAAATTTTAACTGGGTATCTGACTAAAGAAAAATGGCATTGGCCTGAAGACTACAGCGATATGTGCAGCTCTTTTTGGAAATAACTTTTCACCTACTAAGCTTATATCTGCCATGGTTACAGACCAATTTCTTAAGCTTGTGGGGGAGGAAGTACCTGTTGAGTGTTCAGGAGGTTATAGGGTTCAAATCCTAAGAGCTCAGTTTTGTTTCATTTGCCTCGCACTTACGAAACAATGAACATGACATCTTTCTGAATGCATTCAATGATGTATGTTTTTGTTGTATACTAGAGAAGTAAGTACATATAAGGAAGCATTTTTTTCAGGGTTTCACTTTCAGTTTTGCTTATTCAGTGATACACTGTACATGAATCTCAAATTCTCAAAAATTCAAATGCCTGGGAAGAATGTCAATAAATTTTAAAATACCAAAGTGTTGATGTAGTTCTATACAAGTTATTTTTCACGTAGAGTCTAAAGGCCGAGACACACGATGCAACAAATCGCAGCAACATGCTGCCGCGACAGGTTGCTGCAACAAATCGCCTCGTGTGACGTGAAAATCATTGTCGCTGCGACAGAATTTTGTCGCTACGATATGTCATACGAATTCAAACCAATTGAATTTGTGTGACAGATCGCACAAAATTGCAGCGATTCGTTACATCATGTGTCTCGGCCTTAATACATTGTTCTATTTGTTGTCATTTACAGCAAGGTCAAGCAAAAAGCTCACATTCTTATTTCTTGCTAATGATGTCCTTCAAAATGGAAAAAGGAAAGGGACAGAATTTTTGAGTGAATTTAAACATGTGTTGCCTGCTGCTTTTCAGCATTGTGCACAGTAAGTATTGTAATATCCATCTATTAGGTCTATTAGAGGTTTGTAGAATTCTTCTCTGCCTGGTTGAATTAGCCACATTGACACTGAGTGTATGTCTTGAAAGTGGAGTGACCCGTAAATAAACACAAATGTTTCAGCTGCATTACTTGACTACATTTTTTATCATAGATGACATGATAAGCATTTACTCAGGAGTTTCATTAAGGGCTCGGCACCATACAGCGCTCCCAGCTCACTTTTCAAAAAAGTCGCCTTTTGGCAACCTTCATTGTAAAATAGTAGCCATAAAAAATTCAGTTGCCAAAAAAAACACCTGAAGGAGAGGACACTTCATGACATATTACATGAGTGGCAAATTTGCCAAATGGCATGTTTTCAACACTTCACTTTGCTACTTCAAGTTAACGCATTTATGTCGAGTTTCTGAACAACGAGAGGGGAACAGAGAAAGACAGGTGATGCTGTTGCTTGTACTTTTGATTAAATTCGCCCTACATGTATTATTGATAATTTTTCAAGTGCGATTCTCTTTTAATCTGTTGGTCGCCAATTGGTGACTTTTGCCAGAATTTTAGTTGCCAAATATTTTTTCCACTTGCCATGGCTGCCGTGCAAATTGACTGTGAAGACTATTTTGCCTGGCAGTGTCTGCTGAGACCATCTTGCAGAAAGATTTCTTTTCTAAAGAAGTTAAGTTGAAATAGTTTTTCCCACCTGTGAAACTCAACCCCTGTTTACTAATTTATCCCAAACATTCTTTGATCAAGGGGTGGAACAGTAGAAGCCATCAAAGGTCTGGAAAGACTCATCTCCATATGGACAGAGAGAAATGTGTATGATGCAACTTTCTTAGTGAAACTTCACAAGTGTCTAGGTGAGTACAAGTAAGTAAATTTCAATTAAAGGAATCTACAGTCAAACCTCCCATAAGCGACCAATCAAACTGTCAGGCTGAGGTGGTCGTTATCAGAGGTGGTCGCTGATGAGAGGGAAGATCATATTGGGTCAAAATTTTGCCTCATTGGCATATGGTAACTACAGGGACTTATCCCATGTCTTAATTGCTATGTTCATGTGAAAAGTCAGTTTCAGGGAAAAATTTGTCCTTTTTTTGTACTTCTCATTGACAAAGTTCCATCTCTTGTACAGCCCAAGGAATGCAATAATGTTACAACACCTTATTATCCAACTTGTGCTGTATTATCTGCCAAGTGATCACTTACGGAAGATTAAAACAAAAGAAAATTTCGAACTTTTAGCTCTAACAGTGGTCATGATTGCTTCAGAGAGGTGGCCACTTACAAGAGGTTCCCAATATAGTGATTTGACTTGGAACTTTTGGAATTTTGGAAAACTGGTCGCCGAGGAGAGGTGGTTGCAACTGGAGGTTCAGCTGTGTGAATGCATTTTAACTCGTTGCAATTATTACTTATTAACCATTGAAGGGTTTTTGGTTAATTCTAGAGCATTATTCTCCTGTTACCCACAGGCTGATTATGGGCATGCCAAGATAAAGCCAAAAGCCATACAATACACATCTTTAGTTTAACCTTGAGCGTTCGGCCTTTAAGGGAAAATCTGAAACCTCAGCCTTGCCACATTGACCAATTGATGGCTTGGTCAACCTGGCAAGGTCTTGGTTTGACATTTTCGTTTAAAAGATGCGTACTTGTTTTCACTTAATAAGTAGTTAAGATTATCAATTTAAAATTATTTTTTAGGTCAAGAATCAGACTCGCCACCACCAGAGAAGAAACAAAAGCTTCAAGATGAAAAACAAGCTCCACTAATGGAGCCACCAGATGTGAGTGTATTTTTTGAGAGGGCATCCTATATCTCTTATGTTTCTTTGCATGTCAACAATTTAGTACATTGTATGCCAAAGTATAACTTGCAATCAATACACTTTCTTATCATTGGTATGAATTAGAAAAGTGTGGACACTATATCTGTGCAATGTTAACTACTGTGTCACATTGGAACCCATTGTGACATTCGTTCAAGCTGAAAAAATCATTCAGATTCAACATTCTAGTAATATTTTAAGATTATTATAAGTTATCCTTTGATGTACCAGCTGACTGGTCAAAGCAAAATCTACGTTAGAGTCAAAATCTATGTTAGAGTCAAGTATAGATGTGGGTCAAGCTTTTTGGATTTATGCAGTGTGTTTTTTACTAGTTTTAATACAAAATACTAAGAGCAATACTTAACATTCTATGATTATTTTCAATTGCCTCTAGCCTGAGGATCTAATTAAGGCATTGATGGAGCTTGAAAACTCTGCTTCACAAGATGCTGTTGTTAGAGAAAAGATTGCTAATCTACCAGCAGAAGTACAAGACGTCTCTCTTTTGGACAAAATAGAAGGTAGTTAATATAATAGCACACAGTTAATGTGTTGGTCTGATATCTCAACGTATACTTTAACAGAAAAAATGTTGTTAGTAAGAATGCTTGAAGTCACAATTAAAGTTTGAAGAGCACAGTTTTCTATCAAATAAAATATTATCATATAAAATTGTGGGGCCAAGGGCATTTTCTGTCTACATAGACTTTTTGTTCAGTGTGTTCCCGTTTTATTAATAGTACTTTTTTTTAGTTTTTTTCTGGGGTTGTATGGGGTAGGGATGGCCTGTGAGAAAGTGACTTTCAATTCTCTGTAATGAGAATTGCATTGGCTTGTGCCCTATAACAGTGCATCCTTAGTTAAAAGTGTCCATCTTTAAGTCTTCATGTAGTTCATCTTTTGGTTTCTACATGTTTGCACATATGGAGAACACTCTTTTCTATTTGCCCTTTAGATAAAGAAACTGGAGACCGTCTTTCCAAGATTGTTGACGAGGCTTGTTTATTACTTGCTGACTACAATGGTAGACTTGCAGCAGAACTCGAAGACAGAACAACAATATCTAAAATGCTAGCTTCATTTATACAACTTCAAAAGGACAAACTTGCAGAGTCAGAGAAAAAACTTGAAGTAAGTAAGGGAACCTTGGCTTCAGAAGCGGTTGAGTCACTTGGTTTTGGTTGACTCACTTTCAAAGAGTTTGTAATCAGACTGTTAGGAATAAATTGTTAAGGAGTTACCCTTAGATCAATCTCACTGGAGTGCTAACAGGCCACCTTCAATATATCAATATTCTGACATGGCTCAGAGGCTTTTGTCTCTCAATTCCCAAGAGACTTGAATTCAAAGAGAACAACAACACATATAGAAGTTTGTAGTTTAGTCACCAACCACAGTTCTTTCCATAACTACACTCAACAGGAAGATCACACAATACAAACTACTGATACTCCTGGGTTCAAACATTTACTATAGAACTTTGTCCAGAAAGCCTTGGATCCATGTTAGAATATTGTTATATATTTAATATTGAATGTGACCTATTAGACCAACTTCAGGTTGTCTTACATGTACAGGTGTAATCTTACGCAGGGCCCCTTTTGATACCAGCCTATTGCTGATGAGGCTACCCTGCCTAAATAACGATGACTTGACTTGACTTAAACTTGACACTTCAACTCGCACTTGTAAAATTGAAATTGAACTTGTAAAGAAGTGCAAAAAAGAACCTTTTTTAGCTAACATTATATGTAACTCTGCAATGTTTCTTTTTAATTCCCCAGGAATACAAAGCCAAACAGGAAAAAGTTCAGCTAGTGAGACAAGAACTCAAGTCCCATTTAGAAAACCTTCCAGACCTGACCAAGCTTCCTGATCTTGGAGGAGGTCTCGCCCCCTTGCCTTCTGCTGGCGATTTATTTGCTTCTGCTCAAAGATCATGACAGTGGTTAGTTCTGCTCAAGAACTACGAGATAGGACTTGAAAAACCTGAGACATGTTCTTCATAATGTTTGACTGCTATATATAATTTTAATAGTTTATACATATTTCTTGATATACATGTACTTTTAATTGTGCCTGGATTGATATGAATAGATGTTGTGCTGTTCATACTCAGTTCTTCCCTTGCTAGAAAAAAGTCTGATATTCCACTCTGACAGATTACAAAATAAATACATTGGAATCAAATTTCTCTAAACCTCAATTCCTCAAACCCTGGCCAAAAGAAATCTTCCTTAGAAATGTCTCACTGCAATCGAATTCCTGATTTATCAAATTAAGAGTCATCCCTTGGATGTGCTTCACTGCAATTTTCCCCATGATATCTTGGCAAACTCGTTTACTTTCCCATACCAATGCATATTTTCCTTGGTGGTTAGAGAAATCCAATTCAGCTGTATTCAACTCTGTAGAGATCATATCCTTTATCTGATTACGTCCCAAGGTAACAGTAGTTAGCAGGGTTAAAGATTACCCCATTTAAGTGAGTCTTATGTTAAACTCAGTATACACATTGTGCAGTTCCAGAAATTATTCATACCCCCCCCCCCCATTCAGAGAGGGTTGGAATTTCCTGAGGTTGGGATAGGTTTTCTAAGACCAAACGGAAATTAATGAAATGTTTGATGCTTACCAGCAGTTAAAATTTCCAGAGCCTGACTGGGCGGGGGGAGTCTTAGAAAAATCCCTTCTGTGGGGGAGGTATTGACATTTTCTGAAACTACACAAAACATAAACTGCTAGGAGTCATATGCTCCCCTAATAGTCTTGATCCTTACGTTACAATCCTGTGTGAGTAAGCTAGATTGTTAGACTTTTAATATTAAATAGAAAAGTAGGGTTGTTCACAATAGTTGGCTGCTGCCGAAAATTGCAACCTATTTCATGAATTGCTTGCTGTTAGCTTGATTTTTTCATCTACTTTGTAACAGCCCTGGAAGGAGAAAAGGAAAAGAAAGAACAAAACTGCTAATCTCACCGATACTTTTGTTTGGGTTGTGTTTGCTGCATGGTTCTCATGCCTGTTGTAAGTGACGAACACTCAGGGATACTACATGCATACAGGGTCTATACAGTCTTGTAGTGCTGCACTTGTACATGTATTTTATTATCGTTTTGGGTTTAAATATCAGCCGTCTATTGATCTAGGTGTGAACTACGTTTATGGAGAGAGGAGTTTGTTTAAGGTACTCAGAGATAGCAGAAGCAGGCAGGTTTTCTGTATGGATCAAAGAACTTCCCAACTGAGAGCAATTTCTCTTTGTTTTAATAGCCATAGTAGGGCGACTGCTCAAGCAAGCAGAAGTTAGTCACCAGATTGGGAAGGGCTTTAGACAATCGCTACGCAAGCGTGGTGTCTATTTAACAATAAATTATTAGACTACGAGCCCGAGTTTTCTACGAGCAGATAGCCAACGAGGCGCAGCCGAGTTGACTATCGCTTGTAGAAAACGCGGGCGAGTAGTCTAATTGTTTTAGTATAAATTTACCGTAGTCTCATTGCATAAAAAGTAAAAAATGTCAAGTAACGCGTAGAAAAGAACTGTTTTATTATGTTACACCAGGTTTAAACGTGATGTGCGATGTGCACTGATCTGTAACTGTTTTCTATCAGCAGATAGAAAACGGTAATATAGCCAATCAAATTCACGGATTCACAATAGACTACCGGTAAATTTATACTAAATAGCTATATTTTACAAGAAGTAAAACATGACATTTTTTTGGAGTGGTAGACTGGATGTCAAATACATTCTAAGCTACTATGGAAATGAACCCAAAGTTAGTTCAATTTATGGCTACTTAACAGACTTAACAGGGAGTTTTTCTAAAGTAATACACTCATTTTCATACTGTATATAGTTAAAATATAATAATTTTTAGCTAGTGCTTCTGTCGCACGTTTTTAGGCTCAATTGTGGCTAAACGCCTATTCAAGTTTTAGCGGAAATTTTTCTTATACAGTCCGTAACTCGTAAGATTCGTATCAAGAGAAAATGAATTTTTGTAGAAACAAGCCATTTAGGTGTTCTTTAAAAATTGTCCAACGACTTTCATTTTGTCTAAATTTTTTTCAAGTTCCGGTCGTTAATGAAATCGTGCTTTTCCAAAATAAACCTCACACATGAAGACAGCACTTTAAGTCCTTGAGATATACGTTTAGCGCTTTCTATCGAGACGTCTAGCTCATAAAAAGTTGCCCTCTAGAGTATGGAACTTGTACTTAGCTTTTCCAATACAGACGTCTGTAAAGGTGTGAGAGGTTTTGAGAGGTTTTGTTTTGGATTTAGAGAGTTTTATTTTGTTTCACTCCTCTCTGCGCGTGAACGACAACACTTTCGTTATCTGAAAAAAGAATTCACCGTGGCGAAGAATACATTTGCTACGCATCACTAAAGAATGGATCATTTGACATTTGAGGGGGTGTGTAAGTGATTTGATGCAGGCACGATATTTTTTTAACTCTTTCACGCACTAGTGATTTTTTTTTTTTTTTCGTGGCTTGTCTGCATGATATTTTTGCTCTTTTTTCGCCTCACTGAACGTGCGTGGATTTTTTTTCGGCAGTGGTCGCGTGCATGAATTTCTTTGGTGCAAGTGTGCTTCAAGAATATATTTTTTAAAATCACCCACACTCCCCTTAAAGTCAAATGGTCCACCCCTATTGACTTTTTGACGGTCATTATTGTTTCTCATGGTCAGAACTTGTAATTTGGTATTCGTGGAAGAAAGATTGCGAATCTTCTTCGTCGATTTTATCCGAAAGCAATAAAGACATTGTAAAGTTTCAACTGGTGCTTATTGTTTTTATTACAGTATTCTTATCTTCGTAGTTACAAACCCCCCTTCCGGCTACAGTCTGTTTAACGAATTGGCGTCAGTTTTTCTTGAGTCTGTCCTGTTAGTGATCATGAATTTCATCATAACATTGTCAAAGTAGTCTGCAGATTCACAGCTACTTTGATAATGTTACGATAACATGCATTGTCAATGACAGGACAGATGCAGGAAAACTGACGTTAAACAAATTGTTAAATTGTCCGCTCTCCCACGTTGACGCATCGCAAAATTATAAATTCATGCGTCTGTCCGTTTATTGACAATGGAAATTAGGCAACGAGCGTGCGAGAATTTTTGCAGCTATGGTAAAAATAAAGTTTTTCCAGGAGAAGATGAGGATAAGAGAGATACTCCGTCATAGAGGCCTCGTTCTTAAATTAATCCCTGGTTATTTTTAGATCACTCTCGGCGTCAGAAATTTCAGGAGGGCTAGATATAGTCAGTCGTGTGATTTCGAGCTCACCTGAACAGCTCAAGTGGCGATACGTGCATTTTCATCTTCCTCGAAAACATATGCGCAACGCGCGTGTAACATTCTCAAAACTGCAAAACTACCGTGAAGCCGTGTAACCTTGAAAATAAGTCCCTAAAATCTTGGTCTCAAAAATCCTTCCAGTAACAACTCTAACCCCGCCTCCACCCCCGAATTAAGAACATAAGCCAAAAAGCTTGTAATTCAGCTACAAGCAAAGCTATTTGTTCCTGTGATTGTAAACCTGCTGTTCAAGGGCATGGTTTTATTTTACGTAGTTGTCGTTTACTTATTTTGGAGACGAAACACTCATTCAACAACCATACAACTTTTTGGTGTTGTAATGCCACGTTCAATTCTTGTACGCAGTAGTCAAATCCTAGACACAACATACCTTCAAATACAAACTCATACACTTTTGGAACGTAAAATCATTTTCACCGATAATAATCACCCACCGAAAAAGCGTTTTGAAAATTGCAACCTAACCACTTATTTACTTCGTGACTTAGTGTCACATTACAAGGCCTCTATAGAGCGCTTCCAGTCTTCTCTGTCTGCCACAGCACTTCGTTCTCGAGCCCACCCCGTTTCTTTCTTTCTCTACTGTACGCTTCCAGGTGCACGTGGTCTTTGGTCTTCCTCTCCTATGTTCGGGTGCCCAGGTAATTGCCGTGTTGCAGTCGTTTGCGTGGTCCTACCGCAGTATATGGCCAGTCATCTTCCATCTTCTGTTCTTTGGTTCTTTGCTCAGTGGACTCATACTAGAACTTTCAGGAAGCACTTCAGTGCTGTCATTCTTCGTAGGCGATTGTTCTGAAACATATCGACTGCTTGCCTCCTTTGTTTTTCCTCCAGGTTTCGAGCCTGGATGGCAAGACTGGACGCACTTGTGTTTTACACAACTTTGTTCTTCTTGAGATGCTGGTGGCCTCCAGATCTTTTTAACAGCGATGGAGGAAGGTACTATCGGCTTTTGGGATTCAGTTCTTTAAATCTTTCGTGCTTCCTCGGAAAGATGATCCTGCTGGTATGCGATGGATCAATAGTGATCTAATCAGCTCCATGTATAAAATGAAGAATATAAAAGCAAAAACCCACAGCACGTAGAATGAATTTTTTGAATGTCCAGTCCTCCTCAGGCACAATGAGAATATTACATTTTATACAATAACCAAATCAATGCGCGCGCTCTGATTGGTCAGTCAGCTGTGGGTTGTTGTGCCGGTAAACCCACGGAAAAATCGCGCGTCTTCTGAATTATTATATAAAAGCAAAAGACCACAAGTTTTTTATGGGTTATAGGCTGATAAACCACTTGGGATGTTGGTAGAACACTCGAAGAATTCGTAAACCACTCGCCTGCGGCTCGTGGTTTACAATTTTTTCTCGTGTTCTACCAACATCCCGCGTGGTTTATCAGCTTATAACCCACAGAAACTTGTGGTCTATTGCTTAAAGGACGTGTTTTTATTTAGCATACACGTTTGCTGCTGTTTTAAGCTGCTGTATAAGACTTGTGCCCCGTTCATACCAACTAAACTATTAAGTAAATCAGGTTTATGTTTTTCTAATTTGTACGCTTTGCTTTCCTTTAAGAATACAGGTTTCAAATTGAGAAAGCGTGTAGTTTTCCAAACAGAGCTTGTGACTGGCCCAGCAAACAATAGATAAATGAATTTTAAAACAATGCCCCTAGCGCTTGAAACAACAGGAGCTACATTATAAGAGAACGAATCAAAATATAGATCTGGAAGAACTGTACAGGACTACTCTTCAAATTTTTTGCTGACATGTTTTACAGTCAAACTAAGTGAAGCGTACCCCTCAAGATTGCGTTAATGGACTGATTATTTGAAATTTGAACCCCGCTAGTCGTTTCAAGAATGCAATAATGAATTGATTATTCGAATATTGAACTCGCTCACTCGATCGAAGAATACGGCTAACGGGTTCGGCAAAACTAAAAGAAGATTACATGAGAGAAAGACTGAGCACTTCAAAGCTCTCACTCAAATTGGTCACGCCTCCGCTGTTGCTGAGCATTCGATTTCTACCGGTCACAACATCAAATGGGACCATTTTGAGATCTTAGCAAGTGGTCAATGTGATTTACGATGTAAAATTAAAGAAACACTGTTAATACGGGACTTAAAACCCGCCCTTAATGAAAACGTCGGTAGTGAAAATCTTCTTCTGTATTAATTCACACCGGATGTAGTTTCTTTTTTCATTGTTTTCTAGCTAGTTACCAATACCTCGCTTTTGTTTTCGTCTTTTTAAATTTAGTCATATTTTGTAACCGTCACTTCTGAGGATGTATGTTGTAGCATACGAAACGTCAAGTATAATATACCATGCAAAACCTTATTATGTTTGTAACCGCTGTTTGTTTTCTCTCTTTAATGATTACAGACTGAATTGGACGATCGACACGATGTCCTGTCACCAATTAACCAAAACTATGACAAAATTTGAGAAACGAACAAACCATCGATTGAGCGCTGAACGATTTTAAAACGTTGTTATGAATGCTGAAAAAACCCAGCAGTTTACTCAACAAAGTCCACCGCAACAGCGCGCGCAAAATGGCGCGTACTGTCCAATTACAAGCATGTCTTGTGTAACTGTCCAATTAATGCTCAAATCAGGCTGCTGATAGCCAATCAAGTTCGAGAATTTTGTTGTTTTGATTAATTGGTTAATTAACTAATTAATCAGTTAATAGAACAAAGGAAATTAAATTCATTTTCATATGAATAGTTGTGTACCAGGCCTCCGCGCTTTGATGGAGAGGCGTAGGTCAATCGGAAATGGGCTATTAATTAAAATGTTTTTTTTATCAACTGGGAATGAGGAGAGGAAGAGTGGGAAGGAATTAAAGTCGAGAAGGGAGTATTACGATTTCATGTCAGTGAAGTCTTTAGTAAGGGTCGAAACCACTTTTTATTGCATGCGGCACTGAATAACTAAAGAACCTAGTTAAAATTCATTTCATTAATTAATAACTCTTTTTAATCTTACTTTATTCACTGCTGTTTTTTACAACTTTGAGTACTAATTCAAACTAGATTAAACATCAAGTCGACGGACATCGGGCTAAGGAGCAATGCTTCAGCACTTTAGCTTCCAAGCCTTCATAATATCAACTCGACGTAGTTTTTCCATACAAGACTAAGAGCTACCTCGAGTTATCTCCATGGTTTAAATATATTCGATTTGCAAAGTACGTACTAATTATTCTGAGATTCATTTGAGGCGCTTCAAGCTTATCATTGGTCAGTGCAAAGGACAAGTTATTGCGCTATTTCTAGATTGGATTTGATATTAACATTTTGGAGTTTTCCTCTCCCAGAAAAAAAGAGGGTTAATATGGTGCCTGAATATAAGTCCAGGCTAGGCGGATTATTAACATAACTAAAAAAACCACTGTTTCCGTCTTTTGTCTTTTAAAGATGCCACTTAAATCTATTAAGCCACTACGCGCTATAAACATTCTTAGTGAACGCGGGATAATAAACTCCCGCAAAGGGATGAATACTTTAAATATCTATTCCTCTCCACACCCGTGCTAAATACATTATAAAAGCGATCTAATCTTTGAAGTATATTTTTTTTGGTTAAAACACCAAATTGATAATCTTTGAGTTCTTTTAAAAACAAACTCTGGGTGTCTATGATCGAGTAAGTAAAGCCCTCTCACGGAGAGGAAATGAAAGTTTAGATCTTTGAAATATCTTAAGCTGTTAAAAGAAAAAGTGCCAGTTCAGAAGGAAATCGCCTCTACTGAAGGTTTCCAGGCACGCCAGATGCGTCTCAATGCTCCAAGATCGTGCCGCAAGTTTTCGAGTGCTTTCGACTCGACTCTTGGATCATTTGTAGGAGATCATGGTATAGTTAAGAAAAGGAAATGGTTATGAAACCAGTTAAAAGTAGTTGGTTTTTCTTCACTTATTTTGGCTTTAATCGTGCACAAAACACAAAAATGCTTAATTTTGTGTGAGCAACAAACCAAAAGCAACGATTCTACGTTGATGTAATTCCTTCACTGGCATAGTGTCTTTACACAAACCAATTTGTACAATGTACACGGTAGTAGACGTTCCAACATAAGCCTTGCGATCTTTGTTTGCTCTTTTGAAGTTTGCCAGGCTTCATAACCAGATCCCTCTGTTAACTATGATAGATCATAATAAAGAATTCTAGTCTTGTTTGGACGAATGAGTTTCTTTCAGGACATCGTTCCTCTCTTTGACTGCTTGTCTTTCAAATGATAATAGACGAATTTAATTACGTCGAATTGGCATAAGGAATACTTATTCAGTTCAGTTATTGCACTCAATATGAGCTAATGTTCTGTTTATTCTTCTGGTACACAATGTAAAACCCTTCCAGTGTAGTTCTCCAACCAGACTCTGACTTCTTTGATGCTGTAAGCGAAAGGCCCAGGCCCTCCCTGATACACTATTCTATTGTCCCGGATGATATAGAGCCTTTCAGGACTTGCGCCATACGCCATGTTTGCTGCGTCAAGCATGCTGTCCACTGCTACGGGACATGGTGGATTGTGCGACAGTAGCAGCTGAGCTGCCGCGCATCTGTCTGCTTGCGTTTGATGCTTGGGAATGTTATAATTGTTCTGAAAGAAAAAGCAAGCATTGAAATTGCTTGAATACGAAGTGAATCTGTCGAAATCAAAGTTACAGACAAATTATACCCATAGATCTGTCACGCAAAATTTAGCAACAGACATACACTGAACACAGAACCCGATTTTCGTTGATCCACCAGTTTCTAATTAATTTCGGCGTTGTTCCGTAGCACTCAGTTTAGCCCAGTCCTCTTCGCATCCGTTATTTAGCTCGTTGTACAAAGATTGTCTAGGTTGAGGAGAATCTTTACATTTATCTACTTTTTTTTCCATGGGTTGTTAGAAACAAATATATCTAGGCTTTGAAAACAAAACTTCATAAAGTAAGGCTTTATTTATGGTCAGCTTAGATGCAGCGAATCCTGCGCTGTGATTGGCTGGCTACCTGAGCGGACAAGCTGGCGCTGACTTGCCTGCCCCGGATTCGACCTGGTGTGTCCCGCACCCGGGTCCCGCACGAGAATAGGGTTCATTTCAGCTTCACCACTAAGTGTTTATGGACCTCAACTCCGTCTCGGTCCATAAACACGCAACACCGACACCGACTGAACTTAGCCACTACGACAATACAAACGCCGTCTTGGTGCTGTACTACGCCATGTACGACCATGAAGCTAAAATGCAGCCAGAGACACCGAATTTTCCTATGACTATCAAACTAACGCTAAACGTGCGTAAGGCCGTTTCTGCAGAGCAGCGAGGTTTGTGTTGATATCAAGACCGTATCAGCTGCGGTGTACTTTACTCTATTCCCTTGAAAGACATGAAGTGCACGCAGAGTGCACTGTGGGCTCTCAGATTAAGAAGACGCCAAAAACAAGACATTTGTAAAAAACTGAAAAAACCCCCCGCAATTTAGGCAAATTCTCTCGATCTTCTGATTTGACAAATTTCCAAAACTGTCGGGTGAAAGAAAGACAAAGCTTTGTTTTGACGCCAACTTAGGAGCGACATAATTCGACGGAAGGGATTATAAGGCTAATATCGTATGCACGTTAAGTCTCATAATGTAATATGATACTATACTAGAATAGATTTCGGTATGTATACGTAATATATCTCTGATATTTTAACTGTTAAAACCTTAAACGACGGGCTTCAGTAAGCGGTTTAATAGCCCTGTTTTTTGTAAAATTTCTGTTGTATCGTGATGTTAGCCTTTTCTTGAAGCATTTATGACTATTGACACGCCTAGAACTTAACCAAATAAAACTTAAACGCCTGTTTGTTTGAGATTTTCTTTAGCGATTTAAATCTAGGTCGTCTCTTGAGCTGACGAACGGCTGGCAATGGAAACGTCAGCTTCGCAAACTCGCCTAGGTGTTAATTTTATTGGAAGCGTCCACACAACGTAGGAGAAATTTGAAAACACAATTATCACGAATCTTTTTTATTTTGTGTTTGGAGAAAACCACGATTACCGTGGCGCGGTCTTTTTCGAAAAGCTCCGTTTTCAAAATGTTTCCCATCTTCATGAAAACGAGAAGCCAGGTCTTCAAATTCCTCCAGTGTGAAGAGCATTTTCGAAAAGACCCGTTTTTGTGACGGATTAGCGTGTGGACGGTAGGCCTAAGCGTAGAAATAAAGCTGAGTTTGAAAAATTCCCCGGTGCAGTGTGAGCACCACTTAAGTGTTTCTCCTTGCAAATTACATTCGTCTTCGTCTTCTCAGACCGAATAGAATTTCTGTTCTTAATTAGGTATGAAAACTAACCCCTCACTTGATTAAATACTACTAGGCGCTTGGCTGGATAAATTTTCAGTAGGTGTTTGATCTGAGGTTGGCAACTCTAACTCTTATTTCCGCCCGTCAATCTTTCTTAAATAACTGATTCATTAAAGCAATAGCATTCCTTGGTGTAACTCTCTTTAAATATTTCACTGGCAAACGAATTTTGATACGAATAATTATTATGACTCCATGACAATGCGAAGAATCAGCATATTTTTTTTCAGTGCGTCTCTCAAGATTTTAAAACTATTTTTTTTTCAAACCCTCTGGTCACGGGGAGCGGAAGAGGGGGGTGGGTGGGGGGAGGCAGGAATCGGCAAAGCAGCATGTTTTATTGCTGTAAAGGACAAGGTATCATTAATGACTGTACATCCCTCCCTGGGGTTTTAACAAAACCCTTGTTGTGATAAAATGTGCGGCGCAACATTAGAAAGTTTTTGCTTCTTCAGTAGATTTAACATTTCGAATAGTTTTAACTTTTTTTGTTTTTAATTTTTTAGCCTTTTTCATCTTGTGCATGCGTAACTTTGCCAGAAACCGTTTGAGCTTCAATGTTATTGAACATTTTTTTAACTAAAGGACCACCCTGCGGAAAGCCATGTAATTAATTGACAAGCACTTCCTCTGAAAAGGGTTTTTTATCGTCAACATTGTGTTTGAACTCGGCAGTTAGAGCATCAAAGACTGCATCTTCTTACTCAGATGAGTAAAGTACAGAAATTCTTCAAAATACTTCCTTTTTTCTTTGGGTTTAGATATCGTGCATTGCATGCATTATTTTCTGTCTGAAAATAGAGCGGTTTGAATTTATATTATGTCTTAGGATTTAAAGTCTGCTTCTCTAGTTGCAGCCGATTGCCGCGATCTTTTCTTAATTCCTTGTTTGTTTTTCTTTGTTTCGTTCTTACTTTTCGCCGCCGCAGCTTAATAGTTTCATTATTTGCTAATAATCGGTGCCTCTGCTTTCCTTCGGGCTTATTTTGGAGATCATGTCCTTCATTTGCGATGTAAACGGGCAAATAGGGATTATTTTATTAACATGCAATTAGTACAATACATATTCTTCTGTTTTGGTATTACTATCCATTGTTTTAATCAATGTTGTTTTTTTCTTCTTTTTTGCTGTTTTTGTCCATTGCTGCATGTTTACTATCATTTTTCTCCCAATGCTGCAGCGATTTTTGGCCTTGAAAATATTTAAAGTTTGTTGCTTTAGTAGCTGTATTAGAAGGGCTAGTATATTATATGTACTTGGTGAAAGAGGGAGTTTCGTGGTTAAAGTGACTCAACAACCTGCACAGCTTTGAAAGAATCATTCAATTTTGAACTAATGGTTGAGTTTGAAAATAGATTGTCAGAAGAAAGAAAATTTGATTCCAAAGTGCCGTGATAGTGTAAAGCTAGGCACACACTAGGGGACTTGTCGCAGGGACTTATCCCTTAGTGTGTACACACTAGAAAATTGACCAATTTGTGGGACTATTGGTCCCTGCGACTAGTCCCAGAAATAAAACCAGCTTACTTCATGGGACTAGTCGCGGGGACCAAAAACGTGGTCCCTGCGACATGAATTTCGATGCAGAATACGTGTACACACTAGGGGACTGGTTCCCGAGGCAAGTCCCTGCGACAAGTCCCTTAGAGTGTGCCGCCCTTCGGAGTAGTTTTTTTTTCCTTGCTAAAGGCCACCCAAACAGCACATCAAAATAGGACCATTATCGAAAAAGAAAGTTGCGATCGAAATGCAAAAGGAAAATCTTAGAAAATGGAGGGGGAAAAATCTCTGAACTTTGCTTTGGGCTAATGAAGCACATTAATCCCAATAAGTTAAACCGAGATAAGCAATTTTACACCCACATAAATATATGTCGGATTAAATGCTGGGAAACGTGGGTTGCAGGCATAAATTCAATTTAACGTAATTAGATAAAGAACAAGGTCAGGCAAAATCGGTGAAGGGGACTTGTTTCGATTTTGTTAAAGTGACATAACCTAAACATGGTTTTACAGACCCACAGGGACACATACACAGAGAGATTATCGTACCAAGGGCGTGTGCGGATTTTTGTTTGTAACGACAAAATCCATCCTCTGTCATATCAAGTTTATTTTATCATTCAGATTGTTATGGAATTCTTCTTGTTCTCTACTGTTCATGGTGGTCCAAGATAACTTGGGACGTAGTGAGCGTTATTCTCGAGTGAAATCGATAGCTCAATCGCAAACTATACCGGAATAATTAAACATTGAAGTGTGCTCTTTGATCGCGACAAAATGTTTTCAATTTATTTTACGGTGAATGTTTGGATTGCAGGTAATTTCGTTTTCAAAGGGTTGGCCTTGAACTACACCTAAGAAGGCTATCTTGTGCTGATAAACGAACAAATTAAATCATGAAAGTGGCACTGGATAGCCAATCAGCAGCGAAAACGGACTTGTCTAAAAGACTTTTTGAAGAGCGATAATTAGTTCAAATCCTAACTGACGGAGAGTCGGGGACAATAAAGAAAATTTCCCCCTTCTTGACGTGAAATGGTTTGAGGTGGTTTAAATAACTAGATCGTATCGCCCCTTCAGAAGAAGATTTAGGCGATGGAAAATACCTTTTCAAAATATTAGCATCTAAGAATTTTAAGTCGCTCTAAGTAAGACCCAAGGAAAACACGCGTGTAAGGCTAGAGCAAGCCAAGAAGGAACGTACATAAGTAAGAAATACACTTGCCAGCGATTGGGTGCCTCGTAAAACTAGTTAAGATGCATGAGCTAAGTAAAACATTTGATACAGAGATGCTAAAGCCGGATTAATTTCATTTGTCCGGAGTGTACCGGCAAAACTTTAGCTATTCCTGTGGTGACAGGAACTTTTATGTTTCGTTTTAACGTAAGCAGAAACAGGAATAACAAATTAAGAGTGACGTTCTACGGATGTCTTTCTGGACGAATTTCGAAATTCAAGAATGTGGATATCGAAAATCGCATGTGATTACGCCAGCTTTCTTCAATTCTTGATGTAAAAAATGTGCACCAGATGGAAAATGTATCATTATGTGTGCAATAGCTTTCCTAACTTGATTGCGAGGAAAATTATTTATAACACTAAAAACAAGATAAACTAACCTTAAATGCCCAGCCGTCTGAGGGATGCGCCTCCTCAATGTACACAATGACGAAATCTGCGATGTCGGCAAAATCGCGAACAATTTCGCCGAACTCGCGTAGTTTCGTCAGAAATGGTCGTCAGCTCGAGCTGCCAAAATTTACGACCAGGGGGCGTCCGCACTGTGACGTTTCCAGCAGACGAAAGCACTTCTTGCCATCCATGGAAAACAGAGGAGAGTTGTAGGCCTTGGAACCGAGTTTTGTCTTCTTGTTTATGTCCAAAAAAATGAATCTCCACAATCCTTTTAGCATTTGTCGCGTGAACATCGAATCCCAGTAATCATCTTGCGGCATCTTCAGGCCCGACATGCTGTCGATTGCGTTAGATATTAGACGTTTGAAAAAGGGAAACACCCTTAAAATCCATCCCAAGCAGAAGATCAAAACCAGTAGAGAATACAGCGCGAACGAGCGCAGCTTCTGAAAGATGAAAATCATCTTCAGCGCGCACTCGACGCAATGAATGCGGGAGCTAAATGGATTTGTGACCTGTCGCCAGTAGCTTTTATATTTGTATTTTTATCTTTCGAATACAGGAAAAGGTCAACAACTTTCACTCACATGGCAGGTTGGAAAAACACAGTACTGACTACGATTTCCGCAGAGCAATGACATAAGTACATGACACGTTTTGGATGACTTTTGTCACTCGACTAAATTAAGATCTCGTCCGAAAGATGCAAAAAATCAGCACAGTGAATTCAGAGACCTGATTTCTTCGGCGTATCGACGTAGGAAGCTTAACGGTGTATTGTTGCGAATAGGTATGTAAAGAAGTCGTGATGATCAGGTGGCGATTTGAAATCTCGCAGATAAACACCACTGCTCGTGACATAATCCTTGCGAACACAACACGTGACACTCAGAGGAAGCCTCCCTCAGACAGTAAGCTGTTCCCGGCGACATCTTGTCGAGGACACGCAGTTATGGGAACAATAATTTTGCGCTGTTATAGTACAAGATTTCACGATTACAGTGTTGATAGCTTGGTAACTGATGTGCGTGAGATTCCGAAGAGTTTGCAAATGAGATGGCTAGAAATGGGATCGTCACGAGAGCGAGGTCATCGACAATTTTGGATTGAATTTCTGCCGAGGGTCGACCACAATTCAGCCAAAGTGTGTTTTGATTAGTTATCAGGACACAAGGCGAGCCAAAGAGGCTTGCAAAACATTTAATACATTTCATACGGTCATGAAATTCGTTCATTTTGCAGATCAGGTGTAGATAACAGAATTTCAATTTTTGCACAGCTGACCGTGAGCAATCTTAGACCCTTATCACTGATCGGGCTGCAGTTTACAATAATATGTCATCTTAACAAGAGCAGGTTCTTTTCTCAAAGAAATTCCGCCTCCTATCTTCGGGATTAAGGAAGTAGACTGAAGTTTGCATATACGTTGCGTGCTAGTTATCAAAACAGCTTACCAAAACACGACCTGCACGAAAAGGCATCGAATCTTCCAGATCAGACCCATGTCCAAGCAGCTTGCGCTTGCAGTAAACTGAGCTATTGGGGGGTAACTTTGATTCGAAATGTTTGTAACACCTTGTAATTCTGTCCTTAGTAGCGTTTGAGCTATATAACGGATCTTTTAGTTGCTCTGAATCAACTTTAAACAATGTTCGTGTAAATGCGGCTGAATGGGTATTGGTTGTGAAAAAAATACCTGAACCCGTCTGTGTGGCTTCAGGCACAGATGTTCTTGTAATCAAATCGAAAAGGAAGTGTTTTGACTGGTGAAATACGTACCTCCAAAATTCATGGGAATATGACTTCTGAGGTCTCTCAAAGCAGTGTATTGCATAAACCCAAGTTGTGGAAACAACTGAGACATTCCTTCACGCAATAATTGATTTCGCCTTCATGCGCCTGGAAAAAGCCGTGCTTTGTTGGAGAAGTTTGGATTTATCACGTTAGGAAGACACGTGTGACCAAACTAGGCTGCATTTAATATGGCAGTGTTCACTGTTTTTTGGTCTATATAACAAATTCTAGTAGAGTTTGTTCTTTTGAGAAAGAAAAAAAAACTTTACATGAAAAATTTTGCGATTGGACACCGTGAATTGTAAAAGATAAAGAAATGGTTATTTTCTATTAAAACCAGACCCGACAAGGAAATTTACCGCTCTTCAACTTGCATTCTAGTACGTCTAATCAGAAGTGTACCGCGTGAGAATAAAATTATGAAAGCGAACGACTAGACGAATGGTCTTGTGAAGGATGTACACAAGCAAAGTTTTAAGGACCACATATTTGCCACGCGTGTAACACCGCGTCTAAAAGGACCAACTGTGGCCCATCGATATCATTTTGATAAAGCAATTCAGCCTCTATACCATTGCAATTTTACCTAGATCGAACGTTCAAAGCTCGTTGCAAGAAGATCGGCATTAGAGACTTGACTGCTTTCTCGGCGTGAAATTCTTTGATATAACAGCAAATGAATGAGGTTCTCTGCCTTCTGATGTCTCTTCAAAATCATCTATATCAAATCAGAACATTCAATTTCTGTGAGACAGAATCGTTTAATTATGATAGCGTGTTTTTCAGCCACGTGCAATCGATGACCTTGCTCACGCCTCCAGCTTATCTGGTTTTGTGTCCGTTTTCTTGCCCACTTCTTTCCCGGAAAAGTTCGTTGCAATATGCACGAGACATATGTTTTTATGTAATTGCTGATAACTAATTAACCTTACACGATTGCGGTGTTTTTTTGCCTGCCGAAATGATTAGCAACCAGTTTCCGTTAAGGAAAGTTAATTTCTAGCGAAAATCAACTTTAAACTAATTACGGGAAAAGCGAAGCAGATGGCTTCATGGGCAAATACGAAGGAGGAAATTAAAAGGGAAAAACGCAAGCAGAAAAGGAAAAATAAATCAATCAAAGAAAATGGTCAAAAGTTTTAAAGATTAGCTGGCTGCGATGGTTTAAGCGATATTTGACAGAATTTTTTGTGACAGCAATCTGCCATTTAAGGCCGCTGGTTTTCACAAAGAACAAACACAAACATAGACAGAACGGAGGCGAAGACGCCTACAACACAAGCATAAGCGCAGGCACGAACAGAACAAAAACGTTTTGTTCTTCCTGTGTTTCTGCTTACGCTAATAGGGACCTTACGCATACACGACGGCGACAGCGAGGACCACGCCTAGTAAAATATGTTTTTATTTTACTTTAGAATTTCGTATTTAATTAGATCTATTCATTGTGTCTATCGGTATTAAAACTTACCCCTGCTAAATATCCTACGAATGCGTTCAGTTCCAAATAGAAATACGAAAAATTAGCGGTTGTGGTTTATGATCACGTTTTGGAAACGGCGCTGAATTTGGTCATTTCGTGTTGTTTTGCAGAGGACGGAAAGGAAATGTACCAAGAATTATAATGCACGTGCACAGCTATTGTTTTGCTTTTCAAACCATTTGTTTGGTGACGTTCTCGTTGCTGTTGCCGTCGTGATTTGCGTAAGGTCCCTATTGTCAAGTGAGAACGCGCTCCTGTAAGCCTCCCATCATATTTTCCTGTACACTGTATAGAGTAGATTATGGGACCAAAAAAGGGAACTATTCATTCTGCGCGTATAGTAGGCGTCCCATTCCTGTCCCCAGAGCCTTCGTTTCCTTTGGTCACGTGGTGGGCACGTTCTCGCTACCGTTCTTCTTATGCTTGTGCCCCGGGGCTTGTGCTAATTTCGTAGTGAAAACCAGGCTGTACTTTTCGACGCCAAACTATCCACAAATTCCTTCAGTAACGTCCTCTCGCTATGTTGTTAAAATGTTTTAACGTATCTAGATGAATAAATATTAGGCATGAAACTTAAGTCGAAGACTGCTGCTTTTAATTCATTCCTCTCGCCATCCACTTGAATGATGAAAATCAAGTACTGAATATAAAAAAAAATCTAAGTGATGACAGGAAGAAAACGACGATTTTGGTGTTGATTTGAGCCAAACATTCAGCCGTGTCACCGACGTTTCAGATCAGGCAAAGAGATCACACGATCGGAATCTGTTCGAAAACTATTTTTTGGGATTGATAAAACTCATCAATCGACTGAGCACAAATAAATTTTGCGCTGGTTTCAAAGAAAAGTCGCAAAAGGGTCTGTAAGTGTCCCCACCCGATGATGCGCCCTTCTATTGCGATATTCCTACAAGCATTTTTTACACCCAGTGTTCTTCTGCAGTAAAAATTATTGACATTTGCTACATGAGCTCATTTCTTCTTGGCCATAGTTAAAGGGTTACTCTTCACATTACAAATACTTGGCAACGGGATTAAGCGTACAACGATTGACTTCCGGAATAGCTATAACTTGCTTTTTGTCCAAGTTATTTTGTGCTCTGTTAAAGGGAAACACAGCTAGCAGTCTAATACTTTTATCTTTAATTACATCACTCACCGAAAGTATGCAAGTAACTGAGACAGAACGCTAATGTCAGTAACCTCTAAAGGCTTCAAGATTTTAACAGTATCTTTATTCTGTGCAAGAGATTTCTTGTTCTGTGCGAATAAAAATGAAAAAGAAGATTAGTGACCTTATACATAGATAACGAAGTTCATCTCATAGCATGGAGTTTTTGCATGTCTTTTATTCTTTTGTGTCCAATGTTCAGATTCGGTGAGCGTGAAACAATCGCAAAAATCGGAAGAATTAAAATCTGCTAAAAATATATTCCCTGTTGTTTCCTTTTATGGGTTTTAATTGGATTCCATTCTCGGAGATGAGCGATGTAAAACGGTAAAAATGCACTTGAAAATCCTAACCCGCAGGGCTGGTGGTTTCTGTCGTCAACGGAATGGAGGGGTCAGAAATGATGGTGCACTTTAGAGAATTGCCATGAAAAGGAGCCCTTTAAATACACCTGAAACTCTTCAGTTCAATAGCGATCCTTAGCGAATACGTCGAGTTCTTAAAAGCAGTTGTTTTAGTATTTCTTCCACCTCTCGTTATCCTAAAAGGAACTAGGACCTTAGCAGTGCGTCTGAAGAAACCACTGTTAATTAAAGAAAGTTCAAGAAATATTTGCATTCCTGACCCCTGAGTGACATCTGTCTCAGGCCACGTCCTCACCATTCTGTAGAAATTTGAAAACTTATCAAATGTTCTCTGTCTCTGTCCACACAACGCCCGAGTAATTTAAAAGCTCATCAATCAGGGTCGTTTAATATGGATTTGCGTTCGAGGAACTCTTGAGCACGGAAAAAAAAAGATCCGCTTTCAAAATGTTTTCTCTCCCCACTAAAAAGCAAGGCCAGCGTTTTCAAATTCCTCGGGTCTGAAGAACGTTTTCGAAAAGCTCGTTTTTCGTGACGGATAAGTGTAGATGGTAGGCCTAACCGCAGAAATAAACGCCGCTGCGTTTTCATAATGTGGACGCTGCTTTATCTTCGTAGGGTCAAAAGAAATGCATTGATAAAAGAACATGTGAATCCAGAATACAAGGAAAAGTCGAAAGAAATTAACATGGTTAAAAAAGATCTGTTAAAATGAATGAATGCTAGTTTGTTGTTGGGGAAAAGTCACTGCCAGAACTTCATAGGTGATGGCGACCTCCGTATTCGAGGATTCCATTCTCTTAGGGTTCTCTTGCATATTATTGTCCATTTTTAGATATTCTAAAATAATAACTTCAGCAGATATTTATCTTGTCATTCAACTCAAACTTAAATCGAGCACTCTTTTCAATAGGGCCATAAAATTCAGTGTTGTGTTTGAACTTAATTGGATTTTCGTTTTATTGAAGGTACTTGAGAGTCGAAGAGACTGCTCAGAGTTTAGCTCAGCTTTAGCTCGTTTTAAAGGGGTGTAGATCAGTTCATGTAGATCAAGCAACATATCACTGTTCATCGACTTTCTGATTCAAGCAGCTGAGAAACGATTTCAAAGCCTTCTCGCGCTCTCTTGACAGTATCTATCTCTTATCAGACATTTTAGAGTGTGATACAGTTGTATATATGACGAGCCCGACGGTGAACTGAGATAGAAAAGGACGAGTAAAAATTTACAGCGATACTCAGTATTCCATGAAATTCTTACTTTGAACTGAGTTTGACACGTCCGTGGGGCATTAAAGACGTAAAAATCAGGCTCAAAGATTACTTGTTTAACCGGTCTAGACTAACAATATCGTGAGACATGTACTCGTCTTGCGTCTTGCGTCTTGCATGGAGCTGAATAATAAAGAGAGAAATTTATTAGCTTGATGAATGTGATCGGCTCAAAATGGTGTTTTCTCGTCTTAGTTACCCAGACAGGTTAATTAATTCCACCATCTCGCGCTTTATCGCAGTCAAAGCTTCTGATCAATCTGTCCTCCAGTTACCAGCTGTTAACAACGAATTAAAAACGGTTCCCGTTATTCTGCCATTTAGGGACCAGTCTTCAGCCGATATTGTAAGAGCGCAACTCAAAAATCTTAGCCAGAAAATCCAGGTGACCGTGCAGCCCATATTTGTTAGCCACAAGATTAAACAGCATCTGAAACCGCTCGAAGTGAGGTCTCCCATTGTCAACCAACAATCCCTTGTTTATCAATTTAAATGTGACCTGTGCGATGCAGGGTATCATTGGTTACACACGACAGCATTTGCATCAACGCGTTGACGAGCACAAGAATGCGTCTTCTTCCATTATATTGGAAAGCATTGCCATTTGGAACATTCTTATGTGCCCAATGATCTTACGAAGGATTTTACCATCTTAAAGAAGTGCAAAAGCAAATTTGATTGTCTCATTTCTGAAATGTTTTTAATCAATGTACTGAGGCCAAGTCTTAATGTACAGTCAGACTCAATTCGTGCGAAATCTCTTTTTACCTTTGTAATTATGTTATTCTTGTATGTTTTAAACACCCCCTTTTGTACATTTTCATATTTTACATACCCTTACTTCTTAGTTTTATATTTATATGTATGCAAACTTTATCTTCACTTTTAGGCTTGATAATGACCGAAGGTCGGTCGAAACGTCGCGCAATTTTCCCGATAGTCCAGCACTTTAAAAGGAAAAAGCGAACACTGAAAATGTGGCTGAAAGTCAATGGCTATTTGCTTCTTCATTCAGCCAGAACTGGAGACTTTAAACTATGTCATGACATCCTTTTGACAAATAAAGCAAAATATCCAGTGTTCTGTCTCATTTAATTGGATTTGACTTTTTTTTAGTGAAAAAAAAATGGACTGAGACGTGTGAGATTCCACTAACAAGGCTGTTCAATAGCTGTCAACTAAAAAAGAACGCTTGACTGCTATTTGTAAGTTTTACAGGGATGTTGGATTGAAAAATGTCCTTTGTTGTCAAGTAAAACGATATTTTTTATTGTTTGTGTGTGTGTGAAGAGGTTTTCCCGCGCTTTTGAAGACAGGTAGTGCATCGTTCAGTTTGGTAAAAGTGCGGGAAAATGTCTAGCGCAGAGTTCTCAAGATAATTGCTATATTTGGAGGTAATCGATCCTGAGTGGTATTTCCTGAAACATGGCTACAAAATACGAGTCTCGATACTTTATTTTAGTGCTAACCTTGACTCGGCGTCTGTGCTGTTGAAAAAACTGGAATCATCTAAAGATTTTCGGATAGCTTTTGATCACACAAAGTGTGTTCTTTCGATGTATCACTGTATGCAAGGACAGCGCATGTTTTTCCTGGAGACTGAAACAAGAGGCAGTTCATAGTGGCTTAAATATCCGATGCCACATAAAGTAATATTTCTAGCATTTTTAGCCTGATATGATAAAAATTTTGAACTTCTAAGGTGTTCCTGAGTTGAAACGAAGGATACTTTGGAAAATGTTTTACGTCGCACCATAGTTTATGGTTCGCACGTATGAATCACTAAAGAGGCTCTTTTGGACCCCGTTAGAAGTCAAATTCTTAAGAAAATTGATTGGAAATAAAGGCAAGAGATAATACGGTGTTACAAATTGTCGGGCGTGAACACACATATTAATCGTTTCTACTCATCGTGAATTTAATCATTTGTTTCATGAATGCGCTCGTCTGTCTGAGCGGTACAGTATAGAAATAGGTCCTGCAGGAGGAAAAAAGCTTTCAAAATCAACTGTAGTTTCATTCGGTCTATGCCTCTTGATTAATGAGCCTGTGGCTTCATTTACTAATAATATATTTTACTTAAATACGAAAATAAACTCTCCACATAACATTATTGCTTTAATTTTCACGAAAATAAACACAGAATAAAAACCTTGACCATTTCCACATACTTGAATTTTCGTTTCGATCTTTTTTCTTTCTGTTAGTTAAACTTTGTAAACTGAACTTTTGAAAGCCTCTTAATTATGCTAGTTGTTGTTTCCAAATACTCTTCTGAAGAACCGTAAAGAGATGAGCCGTTACCTACTTTGCTTTGGATATTTTATGGAGGAAGAATTTGACACCCTGACTAGCTTACAGAAAAAAACTCAACTTTGATGCCCGCGGTGTTGGGTGAAATCATCCCATATATAAAATGGGACGGCGGTGCCCGTCGGAAATTTTGAAAAAGAATTCCTAAGAGTTACCAAGATCCTTGGTTTCGGGGGTAGAGCAAATGTGGTTGAAATCAAGCGGGGATAAGACAAATTGAAGAGAGACACGAACCTGTTCCTAAGACTCCTTGAATTTGCCACGGTAGACATTTTACGATTCAGTTTGTACTTAAATAAATTCTCTTTGAAGCGACGGCAGCGAGAATTTAATGAAGTACGAACTGAATCGTAAAATGTCTACCCGTGGCAAATTCAAGGAGTCTTACGAACAGGCTCGCGTCTCTTTCCTGTTTTGTGTGCTTGACTTGACTTTTTTTCACTCCTACGAGGCACAAAATCTCCTGTCATATTTATTTTGGCTCAATATCCCACCACAAAAGTTGCTCCTGTGGAGCTTTTGATACGACGAGTACCCCATTCCTTTTTTATATAGGAGTTCCCCCGGACTTTGATGATAGAGACAGTTTTTGAAGACGCCAACAAGGTAGCGATGTGAAGACAATGGGATAAATGGTATTTGAAATGACGGGCCTTTTATTATTGACGTAACAATCGATGTAGTTGAAGGCTCCAAAATTATCGAAGTAATGGTGAAAAGATTAAAAATGCACAACGACTAGGATTTTTCACCAAACATGTGACAGGGGTTCTGAACATGATTAGATGATATCCGACAAAAAACAATTCATTTCTTCCATACTGCCTGAATTCAATTACAAAGTTAGTTACGTCTTATCCGCTACTGAGAAGCATTTGTTAGTTTCCTTCCTATCAATAAAGAGCGGACGCACCCTGGATCTTGCCTTAAGCAACGTTTTCCGGACGTAATTTCAGTCGATATCTAAACGGATCTCACTTATTTTACTGACAGAATGTGGCTTCCTGAATTTACCGCAATCCAGCTGCTTTGCTGTCAAATGGCTTTCAAACGTTTTGCAAGGAAATTAAGGCTCAACAAGTAAACAGAACTGATGGTTGATAGTTTCTTATTATCAGAGCTTAATTCAGTTTCCACGGAGAACTGGATTTAATTAAATAACATAGGGTTTTTCTTCTTTGGGGCATCCAATGATATTGGCTAAATAAAAGGATATCTGTGTGATTGAACGCCGTAATGAGAAATATATTTGGATGTCTCGAACAGGATATTTCCCAGCAAGTTAATAAATATAATTTGTTGTTCTACTATAATATCACCATGCTCTCAGAATGCTGTTATTATTCAATCTTTTGGATGTCAAGTGCTTCATTTTACATCTGAAACGTTTGATATAAGCTCCATATAAACTTTTCCGGTCAGGAACTTAAAAAAAAAGAAATTATAGCGTGGCATTCAAGAGCGGTTAACAGGCGCCCTGGAATATAAACCTCCAGCTTCTGTAAAACCTCTGAATGTCTTGCCACAAGGGTAAGCGAAACTAATTTAAATCAACGCAGTTGTAAATTGCCAGTCAACGTATATTGAAATCACAAGCCTTTTGACTGTTACAATTATCTACTGAGCAGTTCTATATATTTTTGACCTCAAAGCTATTTCCAACTCCTTACAATGTCCAAGTTTATCTTGATGCAAGTTGTACAACTACTGTTCTCTGTAATGGTTATCTTTGGCAGCGATCAGAAAAAATCAGGTGAAAATGTTTTTATTATACAATGCATTGCTCGTTTCTGCTTTAGTTGTGGCTTATATGCTAATTAACTGAATACTATATAGCTTTTCTCTTGAATTCTGAAGAAAGCACTTTTGTCGGTGAGACTGCGATAAGCCGAAAGTGTTTTGAAAATTAAACACGTTGGCAACATAATCTAGCAGATGTACTGCTCGATCAATGAAACATCGAATTACATTTATTGAACGTCGTTCTCTTTGCTTATATTTCCACTTTAAAAAAATTGATCAAAATCATTTTGCAGTCCTAAATTATATTACTATAAAAAATAAGAGATTTTGAGGGATTTTAAATTACGATTTCGACTAAGTGTTCCATTTCAAGGTATCCCTTATTCAGCCAATATTTTCGAGGAGCTATTAAGGGAATATTTTTGTTCATTTTTGATGACCAACTTTTCATCAGATAGCTGAGATAGGAAAGCTTTGTTTTTAGAAGGCGGTAAACAATTTTCATCGATAGTCTGGTGGCAGGCTCTCTGTTTGGTGAGTGGGAGTGAAGGAGGGGGATAGGGTGGGGGCTTTTTGGCTCTCTGACCGCAGGATGATCACAAATTTAAAGAGCGAACAGTGTGATCGTGAGAAACGGTTTCAGAGGGTCGGCCAGGGAATTCAAATGGATTACTTATATAGTTTCAATAGGTGTACAATGAAAAAGGCTGTATGAAACATTTTGGTTGAAGTCGAGCGCAGTTAAAAGTTCGAAAACATATGCTCTCTTAACCTGATCTAATTTTGAGTAGAAGGCATCCATCGTCCTCTCCTGTCTCCAATTATTTCTGCTAATAGACGAATTTCGATATATTAAAATTCAGCCTAAAACAATAGACCTCAGCACGAGGCTCTGTGGAATAAATAGAGAGTTTGTGGGGTTTATTCCCCAGAGCCTCGTACTGAGGTCTATTGTTTAAGGCTGAATTTTAATATATCGAAGTTGGTCTATTTTTTTCCAGGTGCAGAGGCGTGTGGAATCTCCTTCAGTAAGATAGGATGCTTTGCAGATAAACGTCGACCATTTCCAAAGCTATTAATGACTCAGCGAAATAGAATTGACTGGAAAAACTGGAACGAATTTCTTGAAAGGCAAGTCTTAATTGAAGTTTTAGAACAGTTGAAAGCGACATGCAGTCTAACATCCGCTGACCTGCATTATCTAGTTGGCAGACACTCTCACTCATGGACTCAGTCACCGACAGACATGCTGTTTCTGTTCCCGAGATTTTCCGGCTGAAGGGAGACTGGACTGTATTAGTATGAGAGGGTCTGGAATGAAGCTTAAAGTCCCAATCTTGGCCAGGATGCATTGCAACTTGAGTAAAAATAACACACAAATTGCGGTTATAAACATAACGAGACAACGCATGTTGTAAAAACTTTCATTTATAAACTTAACGTTTCGTATGCTCCAACATACATCTTCAGAAGTAACGGCTAACAAAATTAAATGAAAATAAACAGAGTAAATGTAAATGAAAATAAACAGACCTAGTTAAATCTGCTGGAAAAAAAAATATGAATGGCTAGTAGAGAAGAAGTTTCTCACTGCCAACATTTTCATTGAGCGCTGGTTTTAAATCGCGAATCAGCAAGGTTTCCATAATTTTACAGTGTATATCAGATTGTCCAGCGATGGAAAACAATAGAAACCTCGTTATCATGTTAATCAAACCAATTACACAATAGTTAATATTAGGTCTTAAACTAGACGAGGTTTAGCTGATAGCATGAGAGTTGGCCAAACTATGAAGTTTTACACGTTTTTGAACTGATAACTGAGTCTAGAGACCAACAAGAGTTATTTATTGATAGCTGAGAAAATCGTAAAGAAAAAAATACTCCCGTGATCACCATAGAGCCACAAAATGTTGTAACGTAGCCTTTCTGTAGAACCATTCAATTCTACTTTTTTCTTTGTATTTCAAAACTATGTAACTGACCCACTAAGTGACCGTCTGACCGAAGTTTTAGGCCTTTATTTCAAAAAGGCACCTGTTTATTTGTACTGAAATTATCCTTATTAATGGTCTGCCATTACTGACTTTAAAATCTTGAGAAAGCTGGATCGAAGATAAGATGACGTCAAAGACTGACTAGTTTAAAAATGCAATGCGTGTGCAAGCGCTTACATTAATATATAGCATGGGGATTTCGGACTTTCAGAGTTTTAAACTCGTGTGTTTTTTAAACTAGTGAGTCATTGACCTCATTTTCTCCTCGATCCAACAACCCTCTGAAGTCCAATCGGTCAGTTTTGGACCTGAACAATGGTGAACCGTGAAATCATAAACTTGCACTCAAAGAAAACAGCCTTTGGATAGTTAGGTGTCAACAAACAAAGACGTTCCAGCATAAATCTTAGCCTGTTTGTTTTACTTTTTTCATTTTTACCGGGTTTCTTGCAAGAACATGTCAGAATGACCCCGGCTAGATCTCAAACTCAGACTGCTCGTCCTGAAGTCCAGCAGACTAACCCATACATCACTTCGAAAGTAATTCCCAAGCAGACTCTGTGATCCCCTCCCGCGGTATGATTTTATTATATCAGCGGTCACCCCACATTATTAATATTCAACTTCATGTACTGAACAAGAGCAGTTAGCACTGTTAGGTAGGTTATTTCTTCGGTTTGCTTGCGGCTAGCAAGGTCAGGTTTGCTCTCGGTTAGTTTTGCTCCATTTTGTTTGCGGTTTCATTCGTATGTTAGGGTAACTCTCTATTAATTCATAGTACTTTTGCTTGTATGTAGTTTAAATTCTGGTGAGTCTGATAGCCAGCAGCACAGTGATAAATTGATTAGGTACGTAGTCCACGTTGGCTCGGGTTCGATGCCCAGATCATGCATGATTTCTTAGTTCTTTTTTCGTCTTAAAAAAGAAAAAGTTGCAAGACTTAGAATTTTAGTTGAAGAGGAAGGGAGCCACAGAGTCTACGTGGGAACTCGCTACCCTACACCACTGCGCCTCCCACACATCCAGCACACTTCAGTTGACTAGTGAGATTTTAAATTTTGTCTATATACAGGCTTGTGTGCGACTGCGCCAAGAAGACTGCCACCGCTGGTTACTCGTACTTTGGAATTCAGTTTTGGGCTGAGTGCTGGGCAGGAGAGAACCCGGATGTCACGTACAATTCTGACGGCCAATCAGATTCTTGTGTTGATGGAGATTTTCGGTCCTGTGACTCTAGCGCTGGGTCGAGCTGCGCCGGTATGAAGCGCGTGAACTATGTTTATGAAATTAAAATGGACCAGTCCTCCGATGGTAAGAAAAACAGCTTAACCTGATGATAATCAATGACATAAGGGATTTTTAGCCTGAAAAACATAAAGTAAGCGAAGGCGTGGCAGTCTCGTGGTTATAGTAGACTTATCTTCGGATTGAGTGGTCCGGGTTCGAGCCCTGGCCAGGGACATTGTGTTGAGTTCCTGTGCAAGACACCTTAGTCTCACAATGCCTCTCTCCACCCCAGGAGTATAAATGAATATCGGCTCCTAGTAACTCCATCGCCACAGAAATCGGGATAAGTGATTCAGCGGTAGTCTCCCTTCATTATCTGGTGAGGAATCTAAGGCCTGGTATAAACGTCGTACTTAACATGTGTCAAACCTAATACAGTCGACTCAAATAATTAAGTTCAACAGATAATCCAGACACCGAATTTAGTGGCGTCGAACTTAATTGCCAATTCGACGAAAAATCTTTGAGGTGAACGGTTGGTTTGAATAAGGCGGGAAAGAAGCTCTCTGCAGCTGTTCTCGCCAATGCCATCCGTGTAAATATTAGGAGAATCTTCAAACATGCAAATGTTGCGAGTAGCAGACAAGTTTTCCTTCTTTTATTTTTGACTTCATCGCCACAACATAACATTAGGATTACTCCTTTTGCCGGTTACGAAGTAACACTGGTGGGTGGGACAAGTATATTTAGTGTTTTTCAAGCATGTCAAACAAATTCTCCGCTGGCCTTCAGCCCCGCTTTCCCGTTTCATGGCAGGCTTTTTGCGCATGACACCTTTCATTAACGTGTGGAATTATGGGTAAAATATCTGTAATGTATGCATTAGATTCGGCACATGTCAGAAGGTCGACCTCTGAATCGAAGTCGAACTTAGCCGTTGTATTCAGCTGGTGGAGTCTACTGGAAGGGCAAGGTAGACCCCCTACAAAACACAATTGTGTCAATCGATTCATATAACTAATTCAGACATCAGAATTTACGTTAGATTACGAGTCTTCCTTCCTTTGCTTAGTCCGTCGAGGATCACGCGAAAGAATACCTCGATGAAAACTGTATGACCTTGCGAAATCCGGCTAAACGAAAGAAGGATTACTTCTATTCTAACTATACTGACGTGTACCTGATAGCCACATTAGGTTCGGCACATGTAAATTTATGTCTCACGGAACTTGTAGTACGGCTCTAACATCTTTTTCCATCAAACGGATTTATTTTTGGTGCACTACTCAGCAACATTGCTGACTTACTTCAAAACCTGTATTTGGTACGATAACAAGAGTCTTATTTTTGATGTTTAATTTTCCTCTGTAGCTTGCCAAGACCAGCTGGATCCTTTAAAGTGTCAAGAATATCGCGAATTTTGTGCCAGTTATGTACATATCGCAAACACATGTCCTAGGACTTGCAATTTATGCCACGACTAAAAATATGAAAAATAAAGAATCCTTAGGAAAGGACATATAATCTGTTTGGGTCTTTTTCTAGTAACATAACATAACATCAATAGTGTAATAACCTTATCAGGTCAATTCTGATTTGTCATGATTTTAATGATATGAAATAGACCTGATGCAATGAATGTTGTTAATGTTTACTCCCAAGATGAATCCCAAAGCCTTGTTTTGTCGAAGTTGTCAGAGAATCTTCAGCCGGGGGGGAGGGGGGGGGGGCTACTCCCTATAATGGCTTATACAGGGAGGCTCCGACCGAAAGGGGTACCTTTTTCACCATTCAGGTACATGAAAGGGTAGGGATCTCAGAAGATGAGGTATATAAAAGGGTAGGGAAATCGGTCATTTAGGTATTTACAAGGGCCTTTAATTATAATAGTTCGAATAGACACCCCTTATGGCTTTGTCGGTATATTTATTAAGCACTACATGAAAATGAGAACAAGACTTCCTAAAGTAGGTATCTGAAAGGGGTATCTTTTTTCAATAAAAGGTATATAAAAGGGGAACCTTTTCTGCCAAAATGGTATATAAAAGGGTAAGGGGTTGGACCTCGGGGCGGAGCCTCCCCGTATTAAACTTTGTTAAGTACCGCCCCGGATCTTCAGCACCTCACACTGTTTTCATGAACGTATTCTATGACATCCACAAACCCACTAAATGCAAGATGGTGATGACCTCAGTCAGTCGAGCAGCTGATCACTTCACAACTTGCTACACCGTGCTGACGAGACCCAATAAGGTCGAAACAGCTGTCCACGGTTGCAATTCATGGCTTTCAGTTTGGACTCTATCGTGTCGTTGCCCCATTAAGCTCTCTACGTAGTATCAGCCTTGCATCATTGTTTTCATCACGTGGGCGGCCGTGAGGGGAGTGCGCATTCCCTACACCTTCTCCCCTAGGTTAGCCCATGGAAGACGTTTGTTAAAAAGTCTTAAGAGAAAAAATTAGATGACCTGATGTCAACATGCCTAACAGCTGTCTTTTAAAATTTAAGTCCCGCTAGTATGACCCTTCTGTAACAGGCCTATCGTTTGGCCAATAAGTGAACTACATCGCGTACTCCACACTTTAGCCCTTACTAAAGCTGGCTCAACTTTGGATGATCTCGATGGGATGGTGGCTTTGACGCAACGGTTAATATTTTGGCTTTTTACTGCTAACATTCAACCTTAATTAGCAATGTTTTAAACGTTGCCTACAAGCTCATGGTCTCTTGTGCCTACAAAATACTAATTAAGGTTTTGCGCTAGATTAGAACGTGTGCGCAGAAGCTGTGCGCACTAACTAAAGTATGAAAACCACCGTCCTTAAACTGAGTTAAAAATTGATTTTTATTGTTTAAAAGTTAATGTTTTTTTATTAGTGTAAAACGCATTCGACGTCTCAGGAAATGGGTGGAATCAGGTACTATTACAACTGAGAACTGTTGTTGAATATTTAGTTCCCCAGCCTTCCCTTTGCTACCAAACCATCCATTGCATTATTCTCAGCTAGTTAATTTGTATATAGCAGTAACCATGTTTTATTGTATATTGCCAGTTGACCGATGTTGGCTGCTAGTTTCGCAGCAGGTGTTCCCAGCCATTATTTTTTAGCCGGCTATTGCTTTGTTTCTTTTCGGTTTTCCCATACCAGTAGCCTCTCAATTTCCTCATTATTGTAAATCATTTCGGCTGTGTTATAGTATTTCCCGTGAGTTTTATCAGGACCACCTTTGGGGTTTGCAAGCCTATGTTTTAGTGGTTGGTGTTTTAGCCCGTTGACTAACTCTTTGACGGGGAGTGATAAGCATGGGAAAACTTTATGAGTCAAAAATTCAGGCTGTATTTTTGTGTGGATTCCATTGCTTCAAGAGAATTAATACGCAGATTTGTCTTATTTTTACGAAACATAGTCAAAATATACTTCGACTTCTATTGTATCAAAGCGTGGGAGGTTGTTTGATATTTCAAATACTCCCCTTCTAGGCCTTGTCATGTGACAAAAATCAGCAAATATTCTATTCGTGATGTTCATCATAGATTTTCTTAGCAATCGGTAGAAATATCGAAAACACCTCACATACGTTTGTAGTTTGTCATTTGCTGACTGACGTCTTGTAGTTTGTTTGGTGGTACGTGCAAACAAAAAGGCGTGTAATTCCTTCCAGCCGACATACCTGTCAGGTTTGCGTTTGAAGGCTTGCACGCGATGGACTTCTGCGCTAACCTATGGATCACTCTTAAGCACAATTATTTCTTCTTATTCTACATTTTATCAGTTTTACAGTGAAATAAACTGTCAGGGATTTTCAAAGGGGGGGAGGGAAAACTGGTTCCTTGGGGTTGCATAATCATTGAACCTTCAAAATGCTGCAATTTGAGAATTGGATTCTTACTTAAAACCGCTATCTGCACATCAAAAATACTAGCAATGTCACAAACTAGAAATTACAATGAGGTACCTGTCCAGTGAGTTTGCCTTTATTTCTCCCATAAAATTTAGCATCTTTATCGATTGTTATCTTGTTTTGTACAAAAAGACAGGAATAACTTCTGGAAGACACCCCTGAAGGTATACTACTGAGAAACCATGTAAACACCTGATAACAGATACACTCAGTTTCAGAACTGATAAGATAATTTGCATCCTAATTTTGGGCTCATCCTCGGTGTAAGAACCTGTAACACTCACCAGTGACGCCGAAAACAAAAAAAAACAAAGAAGTCAACATAATAGACCCTAACCCTAACAATAGCCACAAAACAAAGAAAAACTTCACAGGTTTTTACAAAGAGGTAAACCCCAATTTTGATGCTGCCATCACTTTCATACATTCTACTTGAGCAACGCCTTCCCCAAAAATTATATTTTGTGTCAAAGAATTAACTCTATCAATGAAAATGAATCACCCTTTACTTTCATTTCCATTGTAAGCAAAATAAAAGGCATTCTAAACTGATTGTTTGGCAAGAAATGAGAGCCAATTGTATGACGAGATATCTTACATTTTGTCATGCAGATTCCTCTAAATAAACACAAGAGGTTTGCTGCGGAAGAATCACTGGCGTTAGTTTTTTTCCCGTTTACTAAACATTCCGAATGTAACTTTTAATTACTGACAATAGTGTAACGGTTATTCAAATGCGGCACATACAACAGAAATGTCAGCACCTCAATTGTATATGTACAATATAGAGAATATAGCATTTTACCTGAGATAGTGTCAGGTGTAAAAAGCTGTAAATAGTCTAAAACATTGAAAACAAAAACCCTTTGAGCATTAATTTTTTAGTTCTGTGAGATAACTCACGACTGAAATAAAGTGAAAGTTGTTCAGAGTGGTGAGAATTTAGTGTGGAGAGTCCTAAAATTGGTAAGTTCTAAAAAAACTGGTTGTGTTAACGGGTAGGTTCATTTAAATATTAAGACAGGTACATTTTCCATGATTTTAGCTTCTCGTCGACTCTCACTCTAGGAAGCAAACTATACAGAACGCGTTTTTTCCAGTATTAGAACGAGTGGGAAACTGTTTTAGTACAAGCTTGAAGGTTTCGTCAATTTTTCATCTCTGTGTCATCACCATGTGAAAATGTCTTACAAGAGCCACCTGAAAACTGCAGATGAAATGATAAATAGAAGGCTTTTGATAAAACGGACAAAGGGCTTAACGAACTACTTTGTATACACATGATATTAAATCTTTCAGCGCAGGTTTTTACTTGTTCTGAGTATCATAGGTTAAATCTAGATATAAAAAGGTTTTGTTTGTGGAATGAAATTTATTCAGGAGTGTGGCTCAAGTTCATATCCTTAGATGAACGACTGTGTGTTCCAAAGCTACATTCTGTTACATAATTAAACTTAGAACAAAACAGATAGTTTCTTTTACAAATGCATCGAGATTTAGCAAATCAGAAGAACAAAATTAACGCCTGAAATAGTCCCTGTTGACATTTGAAACAAAAGTACAAATTTTGTTCGCACGCTCTTTGTAAAGTTATTTTGCAACTCGAAGGCAAACCGCTCGAATTAATAAAGGCTATTCGAATTTACAATCATCCAAAACATCATTGACTGGTAAAAAGAGGGTCTTAAAGCTGGAAGCAAGCCACAAAAAAGTCATCGTGAAAAATATTGACAGGTACTACTATACTTTAGTTAATCAGTACAGCAATCTTACGCCACGTATTTTTCACTCGGGAACAAATCAACCTTGTTTAATTTTTATATGTACTTTTATATGTAAACATCAAGGTTTCAAGATATGACGAGATTGCAAAAGCGTTTGAAAAAGATTTGTTTATTAATAGTTAAATACGCTATATCAAACAAGAAAATCCACAGCAGTGCGATTTTTATCTCAGAACTGTACCGTTCTGTACATACGCCTTTTAATGTTATATCACAGAAGATTGAAGTTAGAAATCAAGACGAAGACCCGGTAGTTTTCCACCAAATTTCAGTAAGTAAAACGTTATTCTCCTCAGAAAAGAGGATTTATTAATAATGGCTTTTAGCCAACACTTCTCAAGCCTATTGGTTACAGCCAGTTACAGTCTGAATTGGTTTAAAGCCGGTTGCATTTAAAGCACTTAGTACAGTTTTCACAAGTCCACTAGTAGTAAACTGAATGTCCAGCAATAGCGCCGATGCGTGTTAAGAATGTGTCTCAGTCCATGCGATTTTATTCAGGAAACTTAAGGCTACAACAAAAAAACTAGCTTAATCCTTGAGATATCTACCTATTTAGGAGTCAAAAGTGGTTAAAACCAGCCGTTCTTAAGAACGACGGACGTGTTTCGCGGAAGGTCCGCTCTCCAGTTTCGAACACTGGCCAAGCTAGCAGGATTGTTTAATTCTGTTGCTCTGAACGTACACTGCCTCAAATGTCTCTAATTGCCGGGAGTTCAAATAAGTATCAGCGAATTGTTTGGGCAACGCGGCAAAATAGTGTGTGAATTCTTTTTGCTTTTTTACTATTACAAACTATGTTGGAGCTTGCCTTAAATAAGGAAAACAATTGGACCTTCATTTTCCTTCCTTTGTTCTTTCAAGACGCAGGAAACTGGTAGATAAATAAAATGCGAACAGTTTTACAATAAGTTAAATGGTATCAGTTAAATAGAGCAACGACTTATTAAAACAAGAACAACAATAACGCTCATTTGTGTCAGAAAAAAAAAGATATACTGGAATTTGAAACTATTAAGGTGAGTCGTTGTTTCCCAGGCTAAGGCTTTGGTTACATAGAGGCGACTTGTCCTGGCTGACCAAGTTACCCGGATGAGAGCCTCTTCGCACAGAGGAAGGGTCCCCTGGCTGACCAAGTTACCCAGCTGGGAGCACCTTTACACGGCGGGAGGGTGCTCTGGCTGACCAAGTTACCCAGCTGGGAGCACCTTTACACGGAGGGAGGGTGCCCTGGCTGATCAAGTTACCCAGCTGGGAGCCTCTTTACACGGAGGGAGGGTGCTCTGGCTGACTTAGTTACCCGGCTGGAAGTCTCTTTACTGTACACGGAGGGAGAGCTGGGAGCCTGTTGACATTGCAGGGGGGGGGGAGGGAGGGAAGGGGTTGCCCGGCTAACCAGGCTACCCCTCCCGGGAGCGGCAACCTTTCATACCGTCGTTTCTTTAGAAAACGCATTGAAGCGTTTACATGTTAGACAAGGTAATTAACTCGCCTTACAGAGACCCGTTGTCTACCGTTCCACGAGGCACAGGCTCATTTCCCCCCCTGCCTTGTGATCTAGTCTGAGAGAGTTTTTTTGGTGTTCACTCGCACTTGATCGTATTACTACAATAAAACGTTGTCTGGGCTAATCCACTGTTACTGACAATCATTTCAAAACTAATTGAGTGCAATTATTTCGTCAGATGTTACGCTATAGAGCTTGTTATTATTGAACCTATTAGCGTAAAATAAAAAGAAAAGAAATATTCTCGTCGCTATTATTTGACAAATTTAAATATCAAAAGAAGCTGCCGACTTTTAATAAATTTCAAAGTCAACGCATTACTCTCTGGACTTTTTGGAGCAGCTGCAAGTACGTCAGGAGCAAAAACGCGTTTAATAAAACTGTCTGTCATGGAGATAATAAAAAAA
>CM042746.1:8346067-8373307 GCA_022496165.2 Catalaphyllia jardinei
CTACTACTACTACTACTACTACTACTACTACTACTACTACTACTACTACTTCAAAGCTACTACTACCGCTACCGCTACCGCTACTGCTAGTGCTAGTGCTAGTGCTAGTGCTATAGTGCTAGTGCTAGTGCTAGTGCTAGTGCTAGTGCTACTGCTACTGCTACTACTACTGCTACTACTACTAATGATTTTTTAAATACTAATATAAACTTTATTGAGTACTTTTCATGCAAACATGAATCTTAAATGTATCTGGTAAAACAGCCCGTAAGAATTTAATATAATAATAATAATAATAATAATTCTAATAATAATAATAATAATAATAATAATAATAATAATCTAAAACAATATTTCTAGGATTTCTGTTAGCTGTAAGAAAAATCAACAATTTATCAAAATTAACCTTTAGTGGTAAAGATTTTAATCGTTAGCCGGAAAGGAGACCCTCATTAAATTTGAATTTTATTTGTAACTACATAATGTATGTATTTTTTTTTACAGTCAGTGGGTTATCTTTTGTCAGCAACAGTTTTTCCGTGGTTTTGGGTCAAAACTTTTCCGTTTTGTGGAAACTGAGCCTCGGGACAAACTCTACGGTAGTCATCAACTGGGGAGATGACAGTGACAACGAAACATTGTCTCGGAATATTCTAGCAAACGCTACAACCCCGTTTTTCCTTACAAATGAGCACAATTACACTTCAGAAGGTGATTATGTTGTCAATCTCTACGCTTTTAATTCCTTCAGTAACAAAACAATTTGGAAAATGGCACATATCCAAGTTAAACTCTCCGGACTAAACTTCACGGCGCCTAGTGCTGTAGCAACAAATACATCATCTCGTTTCAACATTTCATTGCATGTCGTATCCCTTAGTGCACCTAACATTTCCTTTCTTTTCGGAGATGGGTCGGCTTTCAATTCGATTAGCTTTGAGACAAACTATTCGTACCCACAAGCTGGCCTGTTCAAAGCTAAAGTGATCGTTGCAAACAAGGTGAGCATGCTAACATCAACCCGCCAGGTAATCGTGCAAGATCTCGTGGAAGGATTTAGGGTTGATCGCGATGTTTACTTGGTGGCAGTCGGGGAAAGAGCAGGGTTTTTAATCTCTATAGCCCGGGGAACGAACGTTTCAGTAAAGGCCACATACGATGACTGCAAACTTCCATTCTTGACCACCTGGTTGAGTGGACCAAGCAACTTGGACAGTTTACTGACATGTGTTTTTGACACTGTTGGAGTTTGCAATGGCCTCTTTTACGCCTCTAACGCTGTCAGTCAAGCTAACGCGTCAGCTTTGATCATAAGTGAAAATGCCATACATGGATTCAACGTGACGATCCAGTGTCTGAGTGAATACCCGTCATGTTTCGAACAGGATCCAATTGTATTTCACCTCAACCTTACAAACGGAACTCACCCCAAGTTTGTGTTTAACATGGGCGATGGGCACACAATAATGTCGACAAACAGAACCTTAAATCATTATTTTTCAAGTGGGTCCTTTGACGTCAATATCACCGCATACAATAACGTCAGTAGCAAAAGTGTGCTCCGTAGCGTGGCAGTCTTAAGGCTTGTGCCTTTAGTCGGAGTTGAGGTCATCTGCAACAAAACTGTTGGCCTGTCTGAAATGACTGTGTGCTATTTAACTGTTCAGCAAGGTACCGCTTTCCAGTGCTGGTTAAATCTTGATGATAGGGAACACAGCAAAGTATTTTTTATGTATACCAACCTGACATCGTCTTGGAATCATAACTATACCTGGTATGGAGCTTACACGGTAACGTTCGCGTGCAACAATAAAATCAGTTCAAGCACCACTGTGTTTACAACGAAGGTTGTACCACGGACACTTGAGATGAGCATAAACCACAACGGCCCAGTTATGGTCAAGAATGTCGTGACACTGAACCTTACAGCGAGTGAAACAGGGTATCGCTCTTGTTTTACTTTAGATCTTGGAAACAGCCACAAGGTCGTGTTTGGACCGTTAAACTGCACCCCAGATGATGATGGTTATTACATCGAAAACGCATCATTTACCTATCCTTCCATGCTATATGACTACAGTTATAGTACCGCAGGGGTCTACAATATAACTTGGAGTGGTCAGAATGGGTTCGAATGTGTGTCAGTTAACACCACTGTGATTGTAACGGAACTACCTTGTCTTGCACCTGATGTGACTCTGTCGAACATTGGAAGCAATCCACTAACACCAACAGGATTAACACGCTCTAAAGAATTCACTATTCGTTCCCGGTACCACATCGATTGCGAAAGGGCGACAGGAGCGACTCTTCAATGGGAAATATCTAAAAATGAAACGGAGAACGGATTTGTGTTGCAGAATACCAAGGTCACAGCAACGTCGCACCTCATCTTACTCTCCAATGAACTAGAGTATGGATTGTATCGTATCAAACTTACACTCACTTTAGTCAACGCCTTTAGCATCAAAGGTATTGCTGAAGGATACATTAATGTCACAACCTCCGATCTGATCATCGACATGCAGGAAGGCTCTGCCAACGAAAGGATGTATTCACGACCACTGGTTATCAACGCAACTGGTTCACGGGACCCTGATATTTCAGATGGAAGTGGCTTGGAATTTAAATGGTACTGTTATAATATAACTGACAGGTTCGCAGGCTTCATTACCTCAAAAACACCTCTTTCCACTTTATTGGATATCCTCGTTGAGGATCCATTGCAAGATGGCTGTTTCAATCATGACGGAACGTTACCAATGAATTCTTCATATATATATCTTCCTCAACAGAACATAATCAAGAATGGAATTTATGTGATTAAACTAGTGTTGGTGTCCGGTAACAGAGAGGCCACAAAATCGACAGTTATCAAAATAAAAGACGAGGAAATATGTCATTTCCATATAAGGTTTGGTTTTATAAATTGCTATGTAATACAGATTCGATACAACCTTTTATCTGATAGGCTGATCAAAGTAAAGACTTATACCCGGTTTATCTTTTCATCACACTACTGTGTCTCCCAGCCAACCAAAGGAAGACAAAAGTAACTCGAACGATGTCCATGTTTGATGCACAAAGCTAACGACTGATTCCTCCTATGAGACATGCCTGCGGAGAATCATGGTAGTTGTATTCGTCATGTTGGACTGCAAACTTGTTTTAATGAAAAAATACCCTGATTTCCTTTAGACGTGTCTCATATAGATGGAATTATTCACTGTATTCTAATGCGAAATTGCAAGCAGTAGTTTTCATTTTTCAAAGCCAACAGTGACACAGTACGTGAATATGTAGCCTCTAGCCTAGTGATTCCTTAATATGATGAGACAAGGGTTTTGTATTCCAGGTGCAAGGTGAACTGCCAACACCTGGTCGTCACCACTGATATCTTATCCGTCACAAGTCGATGTGTCTCTAGAGAGTGTTCAAAGACAAACTCATCGTCGTCATTTTCTTGGGAACTTTTCTACAGGAGCGCTAACGAGACAGGTCTGTTTAACTGGATTGAAGTAGATGATCTGGAGAACATTGCACTATCGAACACGAGCTCAAAGAATCTTGTACTCAAAGCTAATGTGCTAAAGCCAGAGATGTCCTACGTAATACGACTACGGTTCACATCATTCGCTTATAAAGGTCTCACCGAATACAGCTTTACCACTAGTCGTCCACCACACGGGGGAAACTGTTCCGTGGGTCCTTCCCAAGGAAAAGCTTATGAAACCATGTTCACGTTTGGATGTTCTGGGTGGAAGACCAAGCATTTGCCTCTTCTTTACGAGTTCTCTTACTATGATCCATACACGCAACTAAAGCCACTGCTTTTTAGAGCCGAGGAAGAACAGTTCTCGGTCAAACTGGCTCCAGGAGACCCAATCGACAAAAACTTCCAGCTTACGGTCTTTTTCAGCATTATCGATTCTCTTGGAGGGCGCATAGCTGATCAGAAATCAATAAAGGTAAAACATTTTAAGCAAGAAGTATCTGTGGAAGTGTTTCCATCTAAATGGCTGCTTAACGTTTTCCTTTGTAAATTTATTATAAAAACGTATTGTACAGCTACGCTTAAATCAATCCAGTACGGAATAAAGTGTTTTCTCGCTAAAACTTATGGAAAAGACTTATAACAACTTGTTACAACCCTATTCATTCCGAAAGCGCCTTTGAGGCCCTTGCCAATTTTCAACTCTTGTAGCTTTAGAACCTCGAAGCAATATTTTTCTATGCGTACCTCACGCTAGTTAAATTCAATATTCATCTCTCGTTACAGGTACTTCCGCGCAATTTTGTCCAGTCAGAGCTCGATGACCTGGTTTTGAACTACAACAGCAAACTTGATTTTTACATAAACATCGGAGACATCGATTCAGTTTCTGAACTGGTCAGCGGTGTACTCTCCAACCTTAACTATGAGGCAACACACTTAAGGAACGATTCAAGCGTTTACGAATTATGGAAGAAGGTAAGGTCTGCATTTATATACCTAATCGTACCTTTTTGGTACGCTTCGGCGGCATATCAGCCGAGTTTGATCGAGCCACGGTTCGTATGGGAGGCGAAATAACCATTTTGCGAGACCAAACGTACGAGCCTGATTTGCCACCAAAGTGTACTAAAAACGGTACAATTAAGTATTTGACTATGATTTCGTAGCCATATCAGGTTAGACTGCGAGCTGTCTCTCTTTTCCTCGAAAATCCGTGGGGCCGGGAACAAAGCAAAATAAGAAAGCGCACGAGCGTGACTGTGAGCGTGACGTGGGAGCGGCGATGCTGCGAGCCGCTCATATCATAGCGTGGGCTTCGCTCGTCTCCCGACGCCCGCGCTACTAGCGGCAGCGCCGTAACTATCAAGGTCACCCTAAGTACTTCATGTATCCCTTCCAGATATTATAGTGTATCTAATACACTATAATAGGGATAAATTTACTATGCTACGTTCTAAGTACACTATGATAAGGGATACACCAAGTACTTACCACAGTCACGCTCCCACGCTTGTTTTGTTTTTTCCCCACAGTTTTCGAGGAAAATATCAGGTTAGCGTTAGACGCAGCATCCCATTGGCTAATTGGGAATTTAGGTACGGTAACGCGGAGAAACGTGTACCCAATTGCGGATGAAACAAGTCAATAAAGAAAACATAAAACTATAAGAATAAACAAACAAACAAATAAACAAACAAATAAGGGCAGAGAAGCACTCAGTTTGTTGTTTTTACCCGACAACAAGTCGAAACTAGTTGAATGCCGGATCAAACCATAACAAAGTAAAGATCTCAATATCATGGGTGACATCAAATCTTATTTCCTAACTTTTTATTCTTACAGGTCCGCTATACCGTCATAGAGAAGATCTCCCAAATTCCGATATCAACCCTGACAGATGTCAATCAAGTTTCAACCATGATAGCGGCTGCTGCAGAGGTCAAGGAGCAAGTTAACTCGACAGCTCAGGTACAAATCTACAATGAGTCTGTGCATTTTTGGTTTTAAGTAACCTACTTACTGATGCGATTCTTAATTACGATCTCTGTAGCACTTGTTTAGCGTCACAGTGAGTTTTTCTGTGTTAGTTAGTTAGTTACGGGGATCCCCAAAGAAAAGCAGGTTTGGATTTGAGAAAGAGAATAGTTAATAAGGCGTGCATACGACAAGCAAAACTCAGAACTAACTGACGGCCTTTGCAGTCTCATGTACAAAGGGTGATGATCACGATAAACAATTAAAAAGCGTGATACTCCGCCAGGCTTCTGAAACAGAGAATGCCGAAAGTTGTTTTGCTCTAGTTTCTGATCTTACTTCGTTGCTTTTCGTATACAGCAAATAGCCACTGACAAAATTTCAAGCTCGATCACTCTTCTGGTTAGCAAATCGCAAGACGACATTGCTGTGTCTGAGGTCACCGAAGGAGCAAAGAATCTTGTCAGTGCTGTGTTCAACATCTTAATGTCAGCGTCATACAACGCCGATTTCCGTCGAAAGAACGCCAAGAATGTTGCCGATCAAGAAAAGGTGCGATTCATTTGGCGTGGTTATTTACCACGACCCCACGTGCGCTGAAGAGTTGCCTTTGTAGGGTGATTGACTTTCAGTTTCTCCCAACAGTACTTGAAAACGGCTTTTATACAACTTTAAAAACAGCTAAAATTTTTTATAAAGACATAACTGCTTTACTCTAGAGTAAAAAGAAATAATAGAACTGAAGTTCTGATCATTATTCATGCAGAAAATCTATCATTCTTATACTTTACCATCTTAGAGTTAGTGTGAACGGCCTTGCGAGCCAAATGTTCTAACGACGTTTTCCGTTCACTTTTTCGTCATTAGAGTAAAGAAATAGCCTACCGAAACATGGACAATTTTGATAGAATAGCCGAAGCTATATTCAACAAGCAGTTGCCTGGGCAAAATGACATCGAAACTCAAACCAAGTCGGCCATACAGACCTGCAGAAGGGGCACCACTATTTTCGAACATTCCATGAAGGCAGGAAATGCAAGTGTCAAGTTTCCAAATATCGCAGATTTACTTGGCAATAGGGTAGTGGATGTTCAGGTATACAGTACTGAGTTTTCGGTTAATTTCATTATTAAGTTTATTCCCTGTACTTGACTTCTGTATTCTTAGCAAAAGGTTATCTTGGCAAGCGTTTCAGAATGTTTCTGTGCATTTGCCTGCATCGATAACAGTGGCATATTTAACACTTAATGACTGGTCCCGAGGGAAACAGTGAATTTTGTTTCTCGAGAATCTCAATGTTTCCGGAGACGAAATCGAGGAAAACATTGAGATTGGAGGGAAACAAAATTCACTGTTCCCCAAGGGACCAGCCATTAAGTCATTTGTTATATAGCAAAACAAAACAAAAGCAAATTTTGAACGCGCTGAGATTCCAACAACATGCAACAGCGGTCAACATTTCGCGGGTAACAGTGAACTGTTTCCTGTTTGACGCCATAGTTTTCGCAATGTTGCCCGCTCGTGGCATTTGGCGGGGAACAGTTTCATTGTTAGATGTCATGTGACCATGAACTAGCCAATGAATGGGCGCGCTGTAACGGGAAAAACGCCAGCGATATAACAATTGTAGTGATTGCTACTGGTAATTATTGATCCGGCAAATGTATGTCATCTAAGTATTGTAGTAAGGACGGTCATAAGAGCTAGCTTTTAGCGCAATGGCCGAAATAACGAAATGGCCTTTAAACGGGAGTCTGGTCATCAATTTTGAGAGTTTCCTTTGTTGAAGAACTAAGATCTCATCTTCCTATTCTTGCTCTAGTTGCTGTACATCCCAACAAACCCTTTCACCTGGGACAAGTCAAGCGAGTTAGTAACAACCTCCATTGTGGATGTCAAGGTGAAAGAGTCGCATGGAACCCGCCAAATTATAAACATTTCCAATCTAGCAGAGGAAATCGATCTTGAAATTCCTTTCGAACCATTAACCCCTTTATCGGCACCAGAGGTATTCTTTAAGCAAGCAGACAATGAAAGTATACAGTACCACATTTCTGAAGTGGATGACACAAATAGTGCAATGGAACTTTATGCGAAATCACTCGAAAAGCAGGAACAAATGACAATTTTAGTAAGGTACGGAGCGAAACCTACAATCTTGGAGTACGACCTGCAGGTAAAATTGCCCAACTTTTCGAGTTGCTCTTTTGAACACGACAACTGCACGGAGAACCCTAACAGCATTTTCCTGCCAAGTGAGTACTTCAATGAAGCGGGTAAATATTACATAGGTGTGAAATACGACGGCACATTTGGAAGTCAGCCCGACGTCCAGAGCCGAGAAAGGAGGGATTGCGGGGTAGGAGGGCGTATCAAAAGGTCACTAAACTGCATTGAATACAAAGATCCACCTCCTACGCAACCTTCCAATGGAAAGTTTGCTCCAAACCAACAAGGCTATGACAAGTCCAAACACAGCAACTACACAATGGAGACGTTGGGCCTGGGGTGCAACTATTGGAATCCTTCAAGTAACCAGTTCTCTGGCGGTGGATGCAGGGTAAGGGGGAAATATCAACTTTAATGTTTCTGACAGTTTTGGCAGACAAATCCATACCACACAGGACAACACCAGCAGATAATACCAGGAAACCTTTTCCAGACCAGACTAGACGAAACCCCCTCCCACACCAAGCCAGACCTAGACCATACCACATCGCGCCGCACTAATTAAGCCTCAGCATTCCACACAACATTGCAAAGTAGTGATGCTCAGGACCCTGTTTCAGCTACCCTGATTTGATGTTCTGACTCTCCAGTTTTTGCTTTGTTTTACCTTTTAACAGTTAACATTTCTTTTTCTTTTTAGACTGGCCGCCGACGTACCCTCTCACGAACCATGAGCTGTCGTTGCAAGCATTTAACCTCGTTTGGCGGAGGTCTACTTGTGAAGCCAAACCCAATCGACTTCGATAAAGTGTGGATTGCCTTTGATGATATTCATAACAATATGGCTGTACTGGCTACAATGATCAGCATATTCTTGGTATATCTTCTGGTCATAATATGGGCACGGAGAGCTGATACAAGAGATCGTGATTCCCAGGTGATGACCAATGAATGCCAATTATTTACAGCTAGCGGACAAATAGGGTCGTTAAATGATCCTACGTGTGCTTTATATTGACTTCTCGTCCAAACTAAGTTACTTATTTATCTATTCATTCATATTATTTTCTCATTTTTTAATCCGAAACTAACGCTGTTTATTTTTTTTGGAAGAGCGAGGTAGGGATGGGGTCCATTTCACTGAAGGAGGGAATTCTCATTGCTAAGAAATGATTTTTGGTTCAGCGAAACAACCAGTGTATGAATAGTAATGTTCAGTGAAAGTATTCGCCTGAACATTGACTGAATTTATTTCCTGTCTCTTAAATTATACTTCTCTAGAAAGGTATAGTCGTCGTCGGGAAGCCGTGGAACCATTACGCTTATGAAGTCACGATATGTACCTGTAAAGGAAGAAATTCAGGAACCACAGCTCGAATTGCCTTCATCATTGTTGGAGAAAACGGATCTAGCGGTGTAATTCCATTAAGCAAGCTCACCAAAGTGAAGTTTAGCAGAGGTTCTGTTGTCACCTGTACTCTCTACCTTCCAAGCTCGCTAGGCCAGTTGCTATATCTCCATATTTGGCATGACAATGCGGGCGATGATCCCTCTTGGAACCTCGATCACTTGGTTGTCCGGGACACTCTGAGTGACGAAAGGTGGAACTTTATGTGCGGAGAGTGGCTGGCAGTTGAAAGTGATGATGGGCAGACGGAAAAAGTCATCTACGTTGCAAACATCGGCGAAATGGCTAATTACAAACATCTGTTTTTGTCAAACAGTGCAAATGGTCTTTATGATGAGCATCTCTGGATTTCAGTGGCGGCCAAACCACCCACGAGCAGCTTTACTCGTGTGCAGCGGGCTTCGTGCTGTCTGTCGATTCTGTTCAGCACAATGATCGCAAACGCCATGTTTTATGATGACGGGAAAGCTGACACTTCTCCTGTATTTTATCTCGGTCCTATAAAGATCAGCATGCGTCAACTGATTATAGGAATCCAGAGTAGTTTGATCATATTTCCCATCAACCTGGGCATAACTCAGCTCTTTCGTAAATCATCCACAACGACTATCCCTGTAATCGAAGAGAAATCAAAAACTACGCTGCCCAAGTCAGAATTAACGATCTTTAATCGAGGATTCGCACGAAGGCCATCGTCGTTTAAGTATCTTTCTTTGCCATACCAGCTGCATATCACAAGTAGTATGTCTACCATCATCTCTGGTTCTGAGAGCACTTTCAACTTTAAGACAGATGACTCTATAATAGCCAAGGAAAAAAGGAAAATATATTTCTACCGCTTTTTATATTACCTGGCTTGGATATTGTGTTTCGTGTCAGTGTTTGTCTCAGCGTTCTTCACCTTGATGTATTCCCTCGAGTGGGGGAGTGAGCGATCACAACAGTGGCTTTTGTCATTCTTTGTGTCTTTCATTCAAGACGCCGCCATCTCTCAGCCTGTAAAAGTTGCCCTATTTTCAGCGTTGCTTGCTTATGTCGTGAAATTTTCCATGGAGCAAAGAGAAAAGCGCCGTCGATTCAAGACACAGAAAATGAAGACATATGAGGATGACGAGGTTGATGATGGTGGAAGTGCGTACTCGACCGAGGTTCAGCTAGGTGATGAGGTTGCAGTGGACGATTCTCTACCATTGCAGAAAAATGTACTGCAGAAGGCGAAAATGAAAAGAATGAAAGAAATTAAGTCGTCAGAAGTCATGACAGATGTGTTGTTCTATTCTCTGTTTCTTCTTCTTTTACTAATAGTGGCTTATGGGCACCGTGATCCAATCGCTTATGAGATGACCAATCACTTAGAGAGTATATTCCCTCTATCGGTGAGTATTTTTGTTGCCAATTTTTAAATTACGCTTCCTGACAGTGAACAACACGAGGTGGGACCTGAATTATATTCTGTATTTTGATTTTTGATCCATCACAAATGATTGGTTGTTCGCCTCGTGGTGAGAGTAGTTCTGAAAAGAAAATACAATTACTGTTGTTAGTGATTGAAGTTTCCAACTACCTTCACCTGAAAATTACTCCAAACGAACTACTGATGCTCCTGGGTTCAAACCATTTACTCAAAGAAATTTTTTTCACGGCTTATTAGCTTGCTTTTCTTTCGAAACGGCTACTAATACTTTGTGGGGAGAAGTTGATTTGGGCCTTTTCGGCTTTTCGTCCATATTCAAGAGAATACGTTGATATTGAGTTGTAGTCTGCTGTGACAATCTATGAAAATTATAATGTAAATTCATTCTTTTTGGGAATTCTATTTGACAAGAAAATAATCTTTATGTCTCTGGTCTCTCTTGTATAATATAGTTACAGTAACAAGTGCTGTATTGACTGAGCTCGTTTACCGGGCAAGAAAATGGCCGAGGGAAATCCCAAAAAATAACCTAATTGTAAATTCATATAGAAATATAACGCATCTCCCCTGATCCCTACCACACGTGACATACGTTGTTGCATGCCGCCTACAGTAATTAGATAACTATGAAAGGATAACATAACCCAAGTGGGAAAAATATAAAAATTATGTTCGCAAGCAAATATTCCATTTATCCAATAAGTCACGATTGAATGTTATTTTATGTTTGCGTTCTCTCTTCAGGCTCACCATTTTTCCGGAATTTTGAGCTGGGTTCTCGGCGGCATCATTCCAGCTGTTTTTGTCGGTCCATGGTATAACGGAATGCCTGCTGCGGACTCGGAAAATGGACTGTTGATTGATAGGAATTCAGCTCTTGTTGGCATGGCTCGTCTTAGACAGCTAAGAGTTTTAAATGGTAAGAAAGAGAACGCATTATAAATGAGTGAACTTTTATTGACCAGATCCTTGGCCCATTGCAAATCGCACCAAACTAGGATGATGGAAAGGGAAATAGGGCAAATCCACTCCACATTGTAGGTTCCACTTCTTCCAGTACTCTTTCTGTCTGCTTGTCTGTCGACTGACTGTCTGAGTCTGCCCCTCTCTCTGTCAGAGTTTTTCATATCGTGGTGCTAAACGTGGAATTCTCTTTCAAATGCATACTGTTAGTCTCTAACAATAGTAATGAACACAATAGCAATTCTCTTCTATCATGAAATTTTGTAATTGCATTGTTTTTAATAATTTGTTAGCGCGGCTTTATTGCAACCAATTCTTTGTTATTGAAGAGATACAGTGTTGAAATCGAGTGTGTTTATTTGTCTGTCTGTCTGTTTCTTTATAACTATTCATTTGTCTGCTTGTCTGTCGCTGTCTCGATATCGGCCAGTAAACGTTTCCACGCCATCACAGCTCAGTCATTTCGTCGCTCTGTGAATAAACTTTATTTTTGATGTTACGCGTTTCATATCGTTTGTTTCAAATTTGGACTCAAATGAACAAACCTTTTGCCTTTTACTAATAGACCCTTGTCCAAAATAGCAGCCGAAGATTCAAATGAGTTAAAATTAGCTAAAATAAACAAAACGTATACCAGCACTAGAAAGAACATCTTTCCTTTAGTAAAACTGCAAAGTTTCAGCACTTCAGGTGTCATATCAGGTGAGAAAATTGGAAAATTTACAGACGTTTGTATGACTGGGGGTATGCATTATACCCCCAGTCATATAAACGTCTCTAAATTTTTCAAATTTTAACTTACATTTTCTCAGCTGATATTATACCTGAAATGCTGAAACTTTGCAGGGTTACTAAACTAAAGGTGTTCTTTCTGGTGCTGGTATACGTTTTTAGCTTTGACTTATTTGAAATTTCGGTCGCCATTATGGAGAAGGGTCTACAAATCTAGCAGTTTTTCGCAGCTCTTGTTCTTGCGAGTTTATCACCATTTTGGACTCTAGCCCTACCGCTGTAAAGTTTTAAGTAAAAATTATAGAAGCTATGTACATCAACTGGGAAAAGCCTGCTTTTTAGCACGTTTTATTGTTGTTATGTAAGTTATTCTGGGTAATACTTTAGTTGTAAATGACGATGACAGAAGTTACTGTCGAAAAATGTATTCAAAACTGAAAAGCGTTGACCTTTTTAAAAAATCTCTTGGAGTATAGTCGAAATAAATTAACGTAAATCGTTTTACCTTGCAGACACTTGCAGTAACATCCCAGTTATACGATATTTAGCCAGAGGGTGTTATGGACTGTACAGCTTTGCAGACGAAGACACAAGCCTCTATAAACCTGAATGGGTCCCTGTTCCTCCTAACATACCAATTGGAAACATATCATATGATATGTGCCCTAGGCCATGGCGTTACCACACAGCTACGGAACTCAAAGGAGTTCCGCTGTGGGGTACCACAACTGTATATTCAGGAGGAGGGTATGTGGCAGAACTTGGTTACTACCCCGCTAAGTCGAAAGAAGTGATCGCAGAACTGGCGCACCACAAATGGATTGATCGACGCACGCGTGGTGTGTTCGTAGAGTTCACTGTTTACAACGCCCAAGTTAACTTGTTCAGCGTTATCTCGCTTCTGGTGGAAGCCATGCCAACTGGCGGAGTGGAGACATTCCGTAGAATTGACACCATACGCGTTTACAGATACGTAGGAGAGCTAGCTAACGTCGCACTAGCCGCGGAGCTTATCATTGTTTTGGTTATATTGTTCTTGCTTTTTAAGGTTACCAAACGAATGTACCATCAGAGGCTGGCATTCTTCAGGAAATTTTGGAATTTGGTAGATCTTATGCAGGTCCTTTTCGCACTCGTGTCCATTGCTTTGTACTTTGTCAAGATGATAAGTATTAACGCAACTATGAAAGACTTGAGCGATAATCCCTTCCTTTTTGTTAACTTTTCGATGCTGCTCACCTGGAACGAAATTGACACCTACATGATCGCGTTTGTGGTATTCCTTACAACGATCAAGTTTCTGTACCTGTTGAGATACAACAGCCACATCAAACTTTTAAATCAAACGTTTTCTAACATGCGTAAAGAAATACTTCTCTTCATGGTTCAATTTCTGCTATGGTTTGTACCTTTTGTAATCATGTCTCACATCTCATTCGGGGCCCATTTACAAGATTTCATTTCTCTTCCATCGGCATTTCAAGCCATGCTTAATGCTCTCCTTGGTGCGTCCTATTTTCACGATTTGGAACAGGTTGACAGAATTATTGGCCCGGCCTTATTTTTCTGTTACAGCATTCTCATGGAACTCATACTTCTCAACATGTTCGTTTCCATCATAAACGCAGCTTTTGGGAATAGAGAAGCCCATCTTAAGCCTTCGGAAACTGATCCAGAAATTGTAGAGTTTATAATGAAACGGTTGAAAGCAGTCTTGGGCGTGGATTTACTCTCCTCGAGCGTAGGCCCTGAGCAGAAATGGTTCGTGGATGATTCGAGTGACGATGAAAATGGCTACAGGATCATTAGTACAAAAAGCCGTTACAATGTGTTGAACAGAAAGCTAGCAACCTTGCAGAGCAAATTCAGGGATGTCTCAATCCTAGAGGAGGAAGAAGAAGACGAAGATGTTTTGCTAGAGATGATGCTAATAAAACACGAACAAGGCAGTTCAACGTCTTCACGAAGCGAGTGCTCAGGGACAACGGAAAGTTCATTTTAAAAATACCCTAGTCTATATTGAACTTTAAGAATGTTAACTTAAGTTTGAACTCTGTAGTCTATGAAGGTTATAAGCGACTTATGGACCAAACTTTAAACCACAAAAAGAGGAACGTCAAAATATTCCCGGTAGCGTTAACACACCGAGACTTCAGTCTACATTGAACATTAAGAGTGTTAATTTTAGTTTGATCTTCGTAGTTTACGTTCCGTCGAAGGTTATAAACGACCTATGGGCCATGTAAAACTCGTTTTATATCTACAACGGAAATTAATCTAAAGAGAAAAAGTGATTGTAATCAGGGGTGAGATTATTTTGATACGCAGTTATATCCATTTAGAGACGAAAATAAATCACTACTATATATTTCACTATTGTGCTAGAGTATCAGCAATTGCAGCTTTGGTGTGGAAGCAAATGAATGAACTACGGCACAGTTTGAAATTTACATTAGCGACCGCTCCTGCGTGACAAATGCCACTTAACGGGCGGGGCACAGTCAAAAATCTCCGTTAAAATACAACCCTCTCCCCAAACTGTGCACCCGTCTGGTAAGTCGTATTTGTCACGCAGGAGCGGTCGCTGATGTAAATTTCAAACTGTGCCGTAGGTCGTTGGATGGTCACACGATGCGCCGGAGAGTTGAAACCTCCAGCACTGAAGCAAAAATCGTTCGAATTGGAGCGGAAAGTTTTAAGATTTTTCCAAGCCGACCGGAAAAGGGGACCAATGGACTATCCTTCTTTGCGTTGGAAATCGAGCAGCGGATTCGAATTTCGGCGAAAAAACGGCCTCGTGGTTCAGGTCTTTCGGAACAGCAGTGTCCAGCCTTGACTTCGTCTATAGAAAGCTACGACAAACACCTGAAAACAAGGGCGTAGCCAGGGGGGGAGGGGTCCTGGGGTGCCTGTGACCCCCCTTTGTAAGCCTTTTTGTAAGCAAACAACCTACAATATTCAGGTGACAATCTGGTGAGTACTCTCTGTATGACTCAGTGTGACCCCCCCTTTGAAAATCCTGGCTACGCCCATGCCTGAAAACCCCCCAAAAACGACGAAATAGGCCAAATGGACAACAGAAATCAGGCAAGGTGAATTTATTTACTTAATTTCATTTAAAAAAAGTAACATTTTATTTTATTGCGCGATTTTATCCTTCGTTATTATTAATTCCATACAATGCCTTGTAGAGCGCTCAAATTCTCAACGGCCCAATGTGTAACACAACACCGGGCACTTAAGTCAGTCACGTCTCGCTCGATACGCGTATATAAATCATTAATATTTGATCGATTCCTCGAATCGGGAGTTTGGGACGCCTGTGGTGAGAGTTGCGAGATTCTCTTGCCGATTTTTCACAGCGATGGCAGGGAATAAGGCAGAGAAGAAGAACCAGGGCTTTTCTATTTACTTTTATGCTCTCATTGAATAGAAAAAGTGTGTTTTTCAGGGTCGAGAATTTCTTTAATTTCGCGCTGTGAATGAATAAAATTCGCTCGCCGTCTAATTATACGCGTAAACTTTTGAGTTTGTTCTGTAGAGAAAAGTTCTGAAAGAAAACTGTTTATCCCGGTATCGATTTGATTTGCGAGTTTGTCAAACAATGCCTTATCATAACCAAAACCTGTTTTTGATAGATTCTTGTTGTTTCTGCTCGTTTGGCTAGTTTGCAAAAGTCTTTGAAAGGCAAGCCTGACGCGTACGAGTAGCTCATTTGCATAGTGCAGAACGTGCACTTTCAAAACCCTCTTTCAAGTACGAGTCGGTGTTTTCAGATTGTCAACAAATCGTGACAAAGATTTGTTTCGTTGTCTTTTGTGCTGACATGCCACAACAATTTTCACCAACCTTCGCCAAAGGGCTACTAACATCATGTGTGTTTCTTTCACATAGTGAAACTTTACACTGCGAAAATAAAATAGACAAGGAGTTTTGACTCAATCGACAAAATCGAAATCTTTATATTCGAGTTGATTAAAAACGTCATCGTACCTTTTCTGATTATTTCTGTTGTATTTACATATTATCAGCTAAGCTTTTAATATGTTTTCAAACATTAATAAACCTTAAACATATTCAAAAACTAGAGATATTCTATGATTCACACCAATGTGCAAAGTCCAATTTGTCATGTTTTACTAGCTGTGAAAAACACGCATCAGCGAGCGCTCTTATTCATCGTCAACAGACAAGTTATTGAATTTTTACACAAACAAAGCTAAGCAGCATCTACAGACAGAAACCTGTTGTCACTTATTGGGCCTAAACGCTGCTATATCCAAATATATTTAACTAGTTTTTTTTCTGTGTTATGGAAAAGCTGTTAAGCGTAATCTTCTTTAGATTGGAGTAATGTAAAGTTCTTTTAAAAGGAGCAGCGGAACTCAACTTTGTCAGCGATAAAAGCGGGACATACCTAAATTCGGCACTGTCTTCACTCAAACTGGAGAAACTTACGGCGAAAATACTAAGCAAAATTCCAACAGCCATAAAAGCGTTGAGTTGTGGGCCAAAAGCATAAACGATTGACGCCATTTCCTCTGCGCGACATCCGCGAAAATCCTCGCAGCAATGTACGCGCGTGTACCGCAGGCGATGGCGCAATTTGGTCTAAAAATAGAAAAATTGTCCCATATCATGGGGCCAACCCCAATACTAGAAATGGCGTGCGCTTACGGTGTCCGTCCCTGATTATGGCACCTGATAATACTGATAAGTGATAATTGCCCCCGCAGGGTTTTGGCCAAAACCCGAGGAGACACCCTAGCATTCCGCGGCTGTATGCATACAAGGACAAGGAATATTTGTTGAAAAAGTAAGAAATGTGTTTGTAGTGGGCGAAGCATTCTCGATTTCACGAAACTAGGCGCGTACGGTGTTCTCACTCGGGTAATATTTTGACAAGCACGCACGGTGGTGTCGGGTAATTATAACCACGAGGTCGTGTATCGACACATTCCAGCTTCGCCATCTTCTAGCAGCATCTAGCAGCATTTGAAGGTCTTGCATCTACGAGTTCGCGTTTCGTCACCGTGGAGCTTCGCCATCTTCTTGCAGCATCTAGCATGCAGCATTTGAATGTCTTGCCACGAGGTCGCATTTCGTCGCCTTCGAGCTTACACAGAATATTAGTACAATACTGTGTGATTGTATATTATCAAATTTTACAGACTAGCAATAGTTTTCACTAGGGCTGCCCCCGCTTTTGAAGATCTGTTTAGCACCTGTATATGGTTTTTACTGGATATAAATACTGTGCATGCATACAACTGTTAAAAAAGAAACGTTTTAATATTTATCCCCCAGTCGAAGTTAACATCCATGTAACTGGTTTTGTCTGTAAATGGCAATGAAATTTATTACAGCCATGCAGCTTTGTTGATATTTTTTTTGTGTAACAGCAACGTTATGTATTGCATGTTTTTTTGTCCGCAAAATAGTTACTACTCCATTGTTTTTTTTGTTTCCTTCTAATATTATGCACTTAACAGAGATTGTTTCATGTGGTAAGTTAAATCACCTTATTAAGTTTTTTAATGGTATCACTTGAAATGATTGTGGTTAGAGATTTTTTTTGGCCCTTGAAATGAAATAGGTACTACACTAAGAGTTAGTATTTACACAATAATTGCATTGTTTTCTTTTGTTAATTAAGGTTGTACTATTATGCACTAATTGTCAGATAGTGTTTCACGGGCCAAGTAAAATCACTGTAATATCATAAATTGCACGCTTTTGTTAAATTTTCACTAGTGTCTGTTCAACTTAACAGTTTGTTTTTATAGCAGACAGTTAGCGGTTCACTATTCCTGTGAAGTTGAGGTGGGGGCTTTCATAGTTATAACAAGTTTGTTGTTCTGAGAAAGCTCAAAATCTACAATACATTTTCGAGCAACAGCAATTTCTCAGTTATATCGTCAATGTTGTCTTTGCACTGCAAGATGTCTTCTTAAAGGAAGTTCCCCACAATCTTTGGAAATGCTGTCACTGAATAGTGCTGGTTGTGTTTTTCTAGATGAAAGTTATATATAATGTTCATTTCAACGTAGCAGTTCTTCAGAAGCATTACTCTGTTACAGTGTAGACAATGAACAATTTTGGAGCTTTTGAGTTACAAAAATTGGCCACATATCGTTATCTAAACCCAACTGATTTAATCCATATGCTGTCACTACTGTTAAAAGAATACTACTATTCAGTCAAAGTCACAGAACTCGAGCATGAGCGACAAAATGAATCAAATGTTCTTAGTGTCATGAAAAGGCTCTCTTCCTCTTCATTGAGACAACCAAATGTTCTTTTCTCAAATATTTGGCTAAAACAGGCATTACAATCCCTAGCAGCAAATAAACTACAAAGATATTATGTATGACCAAACAGGCTCCCTAATTTCCCTCAATAATGAACTATCTTCTCTCGAAGAGATATAATGTGAGCAAACATAGAAAGGCAGGCCTGAAAACTCATTCCTAGTACACAGATTTGATAAATATGGAAGAAACAAATGTCTAGAGATTTCCAAAAAAGCGTCAACAGCACATGAATAAATTTAATAAGCGACGAGTAACCAGGGGGCATAATTGAAAAGTTAAAGACGTTCTCTGGTTAAAAGTTAAAAAGAAAAACACCAAGCTTTCGATTGCCAGTCTGCGATCTTTAAAAAGTGAGATGTAAAAAGCCAAGATGAAGATATATATGTACAAAGAGGTGAGGAAATAACGAACGGATATAAGTAAATACAAAAAATGCAAAAAAAAAAAAAAAAAATACTTGTGCGAAAATAAAATGCTAATAGCGATACTCACCGTTTCGTCACCTATTGTCATTAATGTTCCAACCAGAGGTTTATTGGCTGTCGAAACAAAGGACTCTTTTGTTCTCTGGTTTGCAAAATTTAAATATCAAAAGACTTGTTTGTAAACAGTGAGTATCGCTATAACATGGATAAAATTACAATAAAATTGAGTATTGTCTAGGCAGCTGCTTAGAGTTATTGTCTGCCTGGCTAGTAATTGCAGTGTGCCAGGATTCCAGTGTTTTTCTTACGCGTGAATTGCCCCTGTCGATGAAGAGTCCCGTGTCGATGACACGAATAAATACCAGGGTTAAAAGAAACAGAATTCATAAAGTGCCCTCTTCGAACTGTAACCACCGATTTGTTTAGTTAAACAAAGAACTGTATGCATAATAAATGTATGGGGTTATACGGAAATCTTGCCTTATCTTTCTGATCTGTTGGATCGAGTCTGTCGACCCCGTTGCTGATTTGTGTCTAACAAATCAAATTTTGTACCGAATAATTTTATTCGGTGCTGTTGAATGCTTTTGAATTCAAATAAATCACTGAACTGCAAAATAATCATGAATGATGTAACAGAGAATTAACTCTGAAGTGTAAATTTTAGTGCTAGTTTAACCCATGAATAACCCACTGGGCGTTAGCCCTAGTAAAGGGAATCAGGGAACCACACGAGGTAAAGAAAAAATCTTTTGACCTCGGTGGGAATCGAACCCACGACCTCCGGAACAGATCTACCGTTACTCTTAGCACTAAAATTTACACTTCAGAGTTAATTCTCTGTTACATCATTTGTGTCCATAGTGCTACGCGGCACAACATTCATATGCAAAATAATCACCCTGAAATGCTGCTCGAAGATGTCAATTCGTGGTTTGAAAGGCTGCTAAAGATGGCGAAACGCGACTTCGTGGTTGCAAAACCTTGACAGTCTTAACATGCTCCTAGAAGATGGCAAAACGCGAACTCGTGGTTGAAATGCTGCTAGATGATGGCGAAATGCGAACTCGTGGTTGCAAGACCTTAAAACACTGCTAGAAAAAACTCGAAATGCTGCTAGAAGACGAGGAAACGCAAACTCCTGCTCGCAAGACCTTGAAGCGCTGCTCGAAGACCTCGTGGTTGCAGAATGACATCTACCCGACAGCACCTTGCGCACTTTCTGAAATATTACCCGAGACCACCGTGCGCGCCTAGTTTGATCAAATCGAGATTTTTTCGCATACTACAATTTACTTACTTACTTACTTACTTACTTACATCTTTACATTTTTGAAATTTCTTAGATGTATACACGCGGGGAATCCTAGGGTGCCTCCTCGGGTTTTGGCCTCTAGGCCAATGTTTCGTTAAGTTAATTAATAATTAAGAACCCTGCAGTGCAGAGTATATGATTCGTAACATTGATTGACCTTGATTTCGATCTTTGATCTTTGAGCTCCGATTTCACTAAGAGTTTAGTTTTGCAACAGTTCCTCTCAAGGCGAACACACGGTTCAATCGCTCACCTGAAAACAAGTTAACCAGTTAAAAGAAACATCTGCTAACCTGTACGTGACGACCCGCCACAGAAGTAAGTGAACTTTGTATGACCGAAATCAGGTCTTCTTCCAGAGATATCTTTGTAAGCGAGTTTAGGTTTAAGTACCTTAACAACAGTCGTTTATCTCCTGTTTCAGATCGAATAATTGTCTACGAATATTTGGCTGTAAATGGTCCATACAATTATCATTACACGAATAATTATACGATTTGTGGCTGAGTCATTAATCCCGAACGGCGAGATTTATCGCGCAACAGCCAAAACCCTGCGGGGGCAATAAATATGTTGACTAATTACAAGAATGTGAACTTCAATAAAATGCTTGAGACGTTAACGGCTTAAAAATCGTATGCAAAGTATATTTACATTCAATACACATCCACAAACAAATTATCAAAAGCGGGGGCAGCTCTAGTAAACACTATTTCTAGTTTAAATTAAAGGATGCCGAAAAAATAGCATTCTTGTCCAGAAAATGATCTGATGTTGATTGATGACATTGTGGTTGTTTACCATTTACCAAAAAAATCCGGAAATTTCGGACGGAATGTAAATGGAAAGACCAATTTTGTCTCCCCGAACGGAACTTTTCTCGGGGAAACGGGATTTCTTGAAAGGTAGTCCAAAATTCCCAAACGGAATATCTGAACGGGAAATGTGCTTACCATTTGCCATTCGAAACCAGTTCCAGGCGATACGCCAATTTTTATCTGCGTTACGTGGGATTCGTCAACATGGCTGCTGCTGAAAGTTCTGTTTTCCAGTGTGAAAGCTGACAACTCTTGAGCAAGAACTTCGAAGGTGGTTTTGGTCATTCGAAAGTGCGATCTGAACTCATCGATTGCATACGACGGTACCACAACCTCACAAAAACCAACAGTTCTCTTCACATCTCTCTTCATGAAAGCTGCAGTGGCTGATATTAAGTGGAATTCTCCATCTTCCTCATAATCGAGAAGTAATTCCTCGTCAATTGAGGCATCTATAATCTCATTCAAATACGACGATCTCAGCCGCCATTTTGAAGATGTCAAACTCGTCTTAGGCTCTTTCGGTAAGTTGGGTCTGTTGTTCAAATGGTACACGCCTACCCCGAACGGAAATTTCCAATGGGAATTTTGCTTTCCATTTGCACAAACCATCGACCAACCGGTTTCCCCATGTAAATGGTAAACAACCTGTAATACGCAAACCAGGAAAAGAAACGCGCCGCTCGTCTTTGGCCGCTCGATCGCATGCTCTTTCACCCTAACCTCTCCGTACAGGCTAGGAAACGAAAGAGACTGCTCGCAGTCTGGGTTGAAGTCTCTCGGCTCGTAATACCATTCTCTGTTTAGGACAGGTTCTGACCCTGTTTAGGACAGAGGCAAGTCAAATTGTATACCCTGTTTAGGACAGCGAGGCCAAAAAAACATACCCTGTCCAGCGGCACGTTTCCGTGTAGCCCCGAAAAGGGAGTACCCTCCCCTGCCCTCGCATTAGTAAGACCAATTACAAATGCCCGCAATTTGTATTATGTAGCTCTGACATGTTCAATTAATTGTAACTACCGTTAAGGAGCAAACTTAACTGTTTTGAATTGCCGGTATGTTTGATCAGAAAGTAATAGTCAACAATACAGATATTTCTCAGCATATACTTTATTTGGAAATTGGTATATGTTATAAAATATATAAGTTTATAAATGAATCTCTTCACTCTGCTTCTTGCTGAATGTTTTAACAAATTGCTATATTTTTTTACTAATGCGGATAAGCTAATTTCATGATTAGAAATCGAGCAAACCCTGAAGGGGAAGAAATTGTATTTGTCTTTGAATATATAGTGTTACTGATGCATCACACACTTGAAGAGTGTCGAATGATGCATTGCTTTTGGAAAACAAAGTTCGTTTATGGAGTCTCGAACGACACGATATTGTGTTCTTGAAGCTTGCGTCATCAACGACTGTTCGATAATTATTTTTCATCGAAGTCTCGGTCCATATCCGCCACAACTTCTTCGGGTTAATGGTTGATGTAGCTCACAGGTCATTAAGACCTTCGACTTTCTTAAACTCATTAAGATTTTTTCCCAGTATGATTCCTTTCCAGCCACTCCTTCACACCTTTCATGTCGTAACCCATGGGTCCTGGTCCACCTTCGTAAACGACCTTTCCGTTCTGGACGATGTGAAAGCGGATGGGAAGAGCACCGTAAGCGATGTTTGCTGCGTCAAGCATTGTATCTACCACCACGGGACATCCGGGAATTTTTCGCGCCACCTCACATGCTGCACGACATCTTTCGGCCTGCGTTCTGTGAGTTCTGATTTCGTAGTTGTCCTATGAAAAGACGTGAGAAAAGCAATTTAATAAAAGCATAAAAAAGTTTCGTTGTCTCGACTGCATGATTTGAGAAAGATCAATTCAGAGATAAAACTCCAGAGTCGATACTGATGCAGGCGGGCTTGCAAAGATCAGTAGGAATAGAGAAATATTTTTGCTGTCATATACACTACTGGGCGTCTGAAAAATGATACTGGTGACAGCTAAAAGGTACTAAAAGCTTATTTTCCTGAGAGGAAAGTTGTTCTACTGCTTCTTAGCTTCCTAAATGCAAAGTGAACATTGATTCGAATGGCAAAAAATAAATTTCTGTTCTTTTTTCCTAATTTTGTTACTATACATAAAACATTACTTACTCTTAACGCCCAGCCGTCTGATGGATGTGCCTCTTCGATGTAAACAACACAAAAGTCAGCGACGCGACTGAAGTGGTTGGCCATTTTCTGAAACTCATCTAACTGGCTCATGAATATTGGGCAAGTACAGCTGCCAAAGTTTAAAACAAGGGGCCGCCCAGATTTGGACATCTGTAATAAAGGAAAACAGTGTTTTCCAGTCAGTGACACCACTGGGCTGTTTGGTGCTTCAGAATCTTGCCTGATCTTCTTGTTTAGGTCCAAAGCCACGCTATGCCATACATTCTGGAACATTCGATCAGTGAACAAAGAGTCCCAATATGAAGTCACCGGCAACTTTACTTTGGTAACGGCATCAAAAGCTCCGATAATAAAATTCCGGAAAACTGGCGCCGATTTCAGCAAAGAGCCAATTGAAAAAAACAGCAATAGTATGTTGTAAGCTGCGAACATTTGGACGGCTTGAACAATCTCGAGAAACATGTTGACTTCACTCTGTCCGGGCGCAGAATGAGTGCTTTAACAATTCTCCAGATGTTTTCTAATCATAAAAAATGATGTTAATAAGTGGTTCGTGCCTGATCTTCCCACTGGATGCACAAGAACAATAGATTGCTCAATTCTCTTCAAATCCGCCTGAGTTACATTCTTGCTTCATTGATTATCGCATACAATCAATATACTGGTACAGTAATGCCTACCATTGAATTTTGCAGGAAATACCGATCCCTGACACACATATTTGGACGCCTTCAGATCATTTCCGAATTTCAACAATCAACACCCTGTCTTCATCTCAAGACAGGGTTTCTCGTCTATTTTAAAACTTGAAAAACAAACTATCGTGGCTAAATCAGAATTAAGCAAATAGACTCTTTTGTCTTCTGCACGATAATATTATCAAAAGCGCGACAAAAAACAGGCAACGTGTTTTAATGGTGTTCTTAAACATTTCCAGCTATTTAGCATCAGAATATGAAGGGTCCTCCACATTAAATGCTTGTTTGAAAGCTTGCTTTCTGTCCATAATTTTTGGAGGTATAGCACCGTTCGTGTTGATAACATAGATTGTGTGCACACCATACAAGAGCTCACATTTTCCACAATACTCAAAGGATTTAAGATTGCAATGCTACTGAATGTTCTTTGGAAATTATTCCTTGGGGACAATTTTAGCAGGTTTTGAAAAAAGCACGTCCAAAATCTGGCAAACTAGTAAAAAAAATGCCTGGACATGATTCAGGTAGTTGTTTTCTAGATAGAAAGCTGACGTCAATTTTTGTTTGAATTATTTGTTTTTCAGGCCTCATTGATATTCTTGTTACCATGGCGTTAGAACGATGTTTATTTTTTTACTAACTCGCATCTTCTTGTGACAACTAGAGAGTTCGTGATACTAGGTAAACACTACACACAGGTAGAAGGTATTCAGGGTTGCCGTAGTCATCCTATCACGTACGTCTTCAAACGATCAAATGGGACTGCGTGTTGTCTCTTAGACGCGTCCTTCACTTAATTCTAGTACCACATAAATGTAATTGTACAGGAATATTGCACCCGACAATCTTAGAACAACAATTAAGCGTCCCAGTTACAGAAGTTATTTGAAGGCAATTTCCAACTGGTACTAACTTGGAACGATATCTAAACAAAAACTGCATATTGGAAGTACGTAAATCCGCCTGATTTCTTTTTCGTATCGTCAGATATGAGTCATGGAGGTGCAGTCACAAAATTGTTAAATGAGCATTTTGTGATGATGCAATTTTCTATTTTCAGCTCTTGTGTTAGGTCACAACGTAATTGTTTTACAAAGTCGAGCCTCGCAAAGGGCCCAAAACAGGTTTATCAGTTGACACTCAATTATAACTCTTAGGCCGTTTTTGTGGGTCTTACACCTGAAAACTTGGTATTTAAGCCTTAAATCTTAAACTCCAATCCATCGTCTTTTCAGAGGCGCCACATATCGTGTCGTTGTCTTGATAACATAGCCTGATTTCGTGGCTCTGAAGGTCCTCATGACGTCAATAGAAGGGGGTTCGTGTACTAGAGAATCACTGAACAAAGAATTGTTCTTGTATTTAAAAAAACTACAAGACAGAGAGGCACGCTACGCTGGAAAAAAGCTCATGCAACGCGTTGGAAGTCATGGGTTTAATACCTTGAGGTAATAATCTGTTAAGATGTCACTGCCAGGTTCATTCATTCTGCCATGTCAACTAGCTAGCGCGGATTAATTGCTTTGTTTTCATGATGTTGCATAACAAATTTTAGTGAGTAGTTTCTGAGAATAAGGTACTTGATCATGCTACTGTCATAAACCAAATCTTCACAAATCATATGATGTAGAATTTTATAAAGTAAGAAGGAAGGATTTGGTTTTCTAAGAATGAAATAGTTTGGTCGGCTTATGATAACCATTTGCACGATCGGTAGTGTTGACCGGTTGAAGAGATTGTTCATTTTGATTCTCTTGAGTTGATCGTTTAGCCGGGTTACTCAAGTACGCTCATTAACTCGGTTTTAGTCAAAATCACGGTACTTGAGGCACTTAAAGGGCATGAATCAGTGCAGCTGAACTCGCTATGCCGAAATCTCAAGGAAAACCAAAAAAAAAGCTGGAAATAAGTGAAAAAGAATATCCAGAATATCAAAGGAGAATTTTTTTGATTTTGAGATAAAGGGAGTTAGAGTAATCGACTTTTCAGCTCGAATTTTATATGTATATTGGTGACTTAAGATGACAAGGTGGAATAGAATCAGGCATAAGGCGCCGGATGAAGGGCTGACGCTCGAAACGAATTTTTTTACGGTGGCCAATTCACATGATCAACCCAATTGATAAAACCAAATTACCGGCTCGTAATACTCCCCACCGACGCAGCACCACAGTTTCTTTAGAAACTTAACCCTTAATATATAATATTATGTAGTAATTATGCTAAGGAAGTTAATATTTAAGGAGTTTGTCCGTTAGGAGTTGTCACTTCGACGGAATCTCCGCTTTTGATCAGTTCATTTTGGATATTTTTTGTTTTAGTAAATTTCCGTACTTTTGGTTACTACGTTTTTAGTGTTAATAACTATCCTAGGGTCATTTATGTCTGATCAATAAACGAGATGCCCCCTCCTATGACTGGTGTTTTCTTACTTATACTAAGTTAGAAATTATTTTGTTTTCGTTTCACTGCAGAGTGATTAGATACCAAAAAGATTTAGCTTGCGTAGTAAATGTTCCTGTACGAAACGTAAGAGCATTTTCCGCATTCCGACCATGCAGGCACGTCGATCTTTTTTATGTCGCCCCAATATTTCTCGCCATCAGCTAGCTAGAAAAGTTTTACTCGAATGGGATTGCTTGCCAAGCAGGCCAATGAAGATTGAAAGGTGGCCGAATAGTTCAACAAGGTTGAAGTCCTGAATGCCGGCAGAAAATAAAGCAAATCCAGGCTTCACAATTTATTTATCGCAAATCGATTACTCCCCTAGCTCGCCCGTGATGGGCTCTCACCCTCGTCTTAATAAACCAAAAATATTTCATCCAACATTTCCAGTTGGAAGCAGTTCTTACTGGGGCACTTCAGCTAAATAGACCAACATACTTCAGTTGAGATGCGGCTTTTTCCGAAAAGAAAAAACCCAACGAACAACGAACAACGAACAACGAAATTCATTGACCAATTACGATCAACGTAAACAGGACAATGGACAAATTAGAAGACGAAGCAAAAATATGTTACCAGAGAGAAAGGCGGGAAAATACGCGTGACCAACTGAAGACGTTATTGTTTTTGCTTCCGTATTTGATTGGTTGAGAAGATGGTACCATAAGGGATACAGACAATGTAATAAAGCCAATCAAAACTCATAGTTAGAACATGTAGCTGAAGTGAAACGCAGAAAAACGTGAGCGAGCGACTCGCGATTGAGTTTCGTTTTACTTCTATTAAATCAAAAAGTGGCGCGAGCTTTTAAGTCAATCGCGTAGCATAATAAATGAATGCAAAACAAGGACTTCAACCTTGAAAGCGACGTAAAGCAAAAACAAGGCAATTCAGG
>CM042746.1:8373317-8388317 GCA_022496165.2 Catalaphyllia jardinei
GACTTCAACCTTGAAAGCGACGTAAAGCAAAAACAAGGCAATTCAGGCCTGCCTTTGAGAGTATCTAATTCCTTTTTCAGTTTGGGTTTTTCATGGCGGAAAATGGACGTGTACCTTAAGGTTGGCACACACTAGGGGATATGTTATGTTGATGTCTCAGATGAAGCGGGAACGAGCCCTTTTGTGTGTTGACATGTGTTTGCGGGAGCAGTAAGCAAGCTGGTGCACAGGGGAAGCGGATTGAGGACTTGAAATGTGTTGTATTGGATAAAGTTTGCAAGAGCAGTGAACATGCTGCGACATTGAAAACTGAGGCCGTTTTGTTCCTGCTTAAGTGACCATCGAATTCAAACCAGCCGAATTTCATGCAACATGTCGCGGGGCACGCGTAATTAACAGATCGTTTCCGCAAACGGGAGTGTGACAAAAGGAAAACTGTCGCTGTAACATGTCCCTGCTTCGTTTCCTTGGAACCATATGTCCCCTAGTGTGTGCCGACCTTCAGACAAGACACAAGACAACTTAATTTGCCGTTGGCCAAGTTTTTGTGTGTACTTCTCAATAGGATTACGACAGTTGTCTCGCTTTGGAAAAAGATAATCCCATAGCTCCTAATTACTTAAAAATGACTCTTAAATGCCTGCACGTACTCGCCAGTTAGAGTACAAAGTCTCACCAGAGCAATCACGTCCTCTCGTCCTTTTTATTCATCTTGTAGCTATTAAGCATTCATAACTGTCTGATTAACTTGCTTTATACTGCTGTTGTTTCACGCTTGGCAGGGCTGTAATACTTTAAAGATCAGTCATGACTTATAGAATTATGATCATCACGAATTCAGTTGTTCATATTATTATCTCTTAAATATGAATTACACGTTTCGTCATACAAATGGCACTCTACTCAAACAAGGTGTAACTGCAGGCCGTTGTAAGACTTCACTGCCAAACACCAAAATTGTTGTTTTGTTATATTTAAGGAACTTAAAAAGCAGACCAATGCGTGAATTGAAGTTAATCTGTTAATTTCATTAAATTCAGCAATTAGACCACTAGCAAGTCATTTTATTTAACAAATAAAGAAGCCTAAGCCGTGCATTATATTGTGATAAAACACGACGTGCATTTGAGAATATATGAGGGAATTGTAGAAAGCACTCGCTGCGACTCTTGTTTTGTACATTTCCCAAATGTCCGGAGTGTTTTATCACAGTGTAGTACACGGCTTAGGCTTTTTCATTTGCATTATGATATAGAGGTTATGCCTCCAAAAACAATAAAACACACCTTTTCTATATTTTATACTCTGATTAAACATGGGTTTCAACCAATCAGATCGAGCGGTCGCAGGTTCCTATCTATATTATAATACGAAATGGCAACCAGGCTCAGCTGAATGACTATCACTCGTAAAAAAGGACTAGAGGGATGGGTTACTCCCTATAATGAACTATATGGGAAACTCTACCCGAAAGAGGTCATTATCTTTTTCAGGCTTCAGGTGTATAAAATGTAGGGTTTTAAAAGGGTACGGATCAAAACCTGCGCGCTCTCTGATTGGTAAAAAACCCATGTTTTATCAGAAACAAATAATCATAACAATCACAATTTCCTCAAATGTGATTGGTGCATAAACGGCTGTATTTTTCTCTAATTAAACTGCAAAGGTGTAATCGGACACCTGTAGTCAGACAGTTACAAGAGCCAATCATTTTACGATCTCTTCACTAAATCCACCAATCACAACATTGAATTGCTGTCGCTATAGTAACCAGTTTAAGAGACTGTTGGTAAAATTGTGGAGGTCTAGTCCCTGGTAACTGTTTGGAAAGAACTTAACAGCCTTTTTGTAAGCTATTCTCTATATTTTAAACTATGATATTTAAAAATGACTATTAAAAGCTCTTCTTCAAATGAAACTTTTACTTTTGTGGGAAATTGTAATTTTTATGATTAATTGGTAACAGGACATCGTGTCGTTCTCAAATGCCCGTCGTGTTTTATCACAGCGTAATACACGGCTCAGGCTTCTTTATTTGTTAAATACAAAAGGGATTTTCAGCTTAAAATATCTCGTTCTGAAATGTTGTAGGAAAAATTTGAGAAAATAGGATAGGGTAGCAGTCAAAACCTTACGATCCAAGGCCCCACAAGGGCAGTAAATAACAGAACCAATTCTATACGTGCATTTGAAATAGATAACGAGTGCCGGGATACAAAGAAGCAGGTCAGCTTAAGACTGGGCGCCAGAGCTCGAGTGGCAATCAAAACGGTACATAAAAATCGACTAGAAAAAGCGCGGCGTTTTCCTCAATAAGTTACACGTCAAATAGAAACGCCATAGTCTGCATACGAACCAGGAGGCCCATCATCAGGCTGGAGCTTACCCCGATTTCTGTAGCATGAAGCGACCAGAAATATTTCTTCTTCCCCCATTTGTACACCTGGCTGGCGAGAGGCACTGTGAGAGTGAAGTGTCTTGGCTAAGAGAAACGCATTAGGGTTACTTATAATTTAATTTACTTTTCTCCTTTAGACTGGAACGAACACGTGTAAAAGACCAAATAAGAAAAATGAATCGATCACTGACCACAAAGTAATATTTAGAATACGCAGAGTTTTTTTCGTCATTGAAGATGAGGTATCCTCGGCCTAATGTGTTTGAGAAAGTAAAACTTGTAATCAGGCTCACTCGTTATAGAATTCCTTGGCTAAAAACTATGTAAAATGACTTGATACTAGACATAACTTTACAACATCACTTGTTTGTTGATCGTGTAATGTTTACTGAGTATTGCAAGATAGGCTTAAAGTCTTAATTTTCGTTACATGGTCTAGCAGTTCCGACTTCTTGCATCCATTTCCTACACGTAAGACACCAGTTAAAAAATAACATAGTTCAGTTCATTACCATTCACGTAAAAAAGCTCTGATAGTTGGTATGCGGATACCTTAGGGGGTATACGACTTGTACATCCCCGGATTTTCTTTAGGATCTAGAGATTCCGTGCTCCTTGATTAGAAATACCGACTTTGGCCTAAGTAACTTTTTGTTGGATTATGAAACTTGAGGTTTGTGCGAGATTAGTACTAATGTAATATTATTGTCAAACTGCTTTGCTCTAGATCTAATTGTAAATCCTTGAATAACTATCCTAGGTTTCATATCTGAATACTTCACCGACCTTACGTAACCTACTGAAACGGGTAAATGTTTTGACACAACCTTCAGGACAGGCATTTTTTTGTCGGTTTTACTCGCGCTCGTGACCCACTAGTCTTCTATTGGCCTATACATGACAGTTCCAGACCACTGGGAGTCGAAAGCTGCTGACTATATGTATAAGACTCGCAAACTCGAAACACTCAAAAATCCTCTAAAATGGCCATGAAGTCCTCGTCTCCTCTTTCAGACAGTTTCTAGAGAGGCAAGTAGAAAAGCTAAACATTCTTGTGGGATTAGGCACAAACTGCATTTGCTGCTGGGAAGAATAACTGGGTCAGGATAATAGCGTACAGAACGCTATTATCGGTTTCACAAATTAAAACCTTTCTTTGCCCAATAATTTCTTTCCTCCATATATAGTTCAAAACCGATGCGTCTAAATTCTCTTTTACCTTGAGAGAATAAAGCAATATTTTGTTGGTATCGTACACGTCTGTTACCATGATTGCACTGCTGATCGTGTGTTGAACACTGTATTAGCAAAAAAACCCGACTCCCCCTCACTTTTCAATAATCGTTACCAAACCTACCATAAGTCGAACTCATTCTTTAATCTACGATTACAACATGTGTCTTATGTCAGTGACATGATTTTATTGTTGTAAGAACTTTTTGCGTTCGAGAAAATGCAGTTCTAATCGGTTAATGAAGAAAAATTCGAGTTTTGTGTATGTATCTGTGGAAACCAATTTTGCCCCTCTTCCCCCCCCCCCACCCAAAAAAAATCTTCAGAGGGGAAGGACGTCGTCATCTCCATGTTCGTTCATGTGCGTTTTTTCGAGTGTTTTGCAATATTGCGGACTTAATTTCGAGTGTCGAGGCAACTTATTGTGGACTGTAGCGGATAAGTTGTTTCAGTTTAAAGTTCGAAGTCTGTTTATGGAATTTAAAAACCTTGCAGACATGTCTTCGCGAAATGTGTACGACTTTTCGTATGAACAGAAAGCTGTAGTTTGGGTGCGTGTTGTGGACCTTTTTTCTTGGCTTCGATCAAAATTAACGCTGCTTTCTGCCGAATAAATCAAAGGAGGAAATGTGTAGTTTCACTTTGCTGGCCTAGATTTCTGTGTGCAAACGATGCAGTTCCTAGAATTTGCGCTTTTTTAACGTACCAAACCAATCAAAACTCGAACGCACCCCTTAATCTACGATTACTACTGATATTAACATGTTAAACTTGACTAACCAGGTGGAATGTCCTTTCAAAAAGATATCGTTAATAGCCTTTTAGTATAGGAAATATGCGTTTTTAACAGCAGCAAAGACATTTGAAAAAGCAGCAGATTTCAATGATTTATGATTGTGTTGCCCAACCACGGAAAAAAGAGCAGCCAGAAAATACTATGCATTGACGTGTAACCAAGAAATCGTTTTGTTGTTTCAACAGTCAAGTCTGACGAACCCCGCTCTTTGTCTTCTGCACAGTTGGGACAAATGCACCATAAAACCAAGCCAGGATCTTTTACAACCATCACACTTTTTTTATGAGCGTGGCACGTGATGAAGACCAAAATTAGTGTGCGACTCGTGAACACGGTGAATAGCAACTAAAGGCACTTGAATGTTAGACGCAGCTAAAAAGCAAATAAAATACGTATACGCGAACACGGTTAAAAATTCGTGCAAGAGAGTCAAAATGTCCCATCATTTTGCAACCCTCTGCTATTGCTTGATCAACTTGTACATATCTTGCGCAAAACACCCCAGATGAAGATTCCTGCCCAATGTCAAGCGTTAATTCAATAATTGCTTGCTTATTTATAGGAAGTGCTTTGCTTTTGTGGTTAGATCTTGCAAAGATTTCTTGAAAACGGTGGCTTTAATCACTAAATAAAGGTCACACAAGCATTACTTAGTGAAGACATCAGACGGAAATGTATTAAGAGAAAGCATCTCTGATACTCAGTGACAAAGAACGTAAGCCGGATTTCGCTGAGTTGCTCGGTGATTAGAGAACTAATTTGTCTACGAAGCTACACGCTGCTCACGTGTATATGTATATATATACAAATTTGATAATCATAAGAAGACGTATAAACAAATGGCGAGAACTCTATTCACTTCGAAAAGTACACTGAGGTTTCAATCGATAAAAGATAGGGATCTGAAAAGAAGAATATATATAATATGTGATCTATATGATGGCTAATAATGAGAAGGAATGAGGTTCAAATAAGTTTCTTTTCTTGAATTCATTTTCCGTCAAAGACGAGAGCGTGAAAATTACTTATGCTACCATTCATATTTAACATTATTGACTAAATTATCGTTTTTCGTTCTAAGAACTAAATAAATGTTGTGGACATGCTTAACTAAAGTTTCCAAAGGACATTAACTCGAGCATGTCCGCCTTATTCAAGGTATAATTAGTTTATCACCACAACGAAATCCATTTTTCATCTTGCCCTCATGAACTGGCTTGTGTCTAGAGGTCTAGAGCCGGAAACGCCTGACGGCTTGGCAAGGCCAGGGTTAGTTCCTCTAGTCTTTGAACCTTGCTAGAGTGTGTTCTTCATATATATTTTTGATTTAATTGCCATAACAGTTTTGGTTTTGCTTTGGATAGTCTGAATCCCTCAGAGGTATTTCTTCTCTTACGCAAATATTTCTCTCTTATCCGGCGGCAAAAGAGAAACTTAACTCCAGTTTTCTCTGATTCTCTCACAACCATTTGAACACAACTTCATTCTTGTTGTAACTTTGCTCGGTCCAACCATGTCTTCACCTCTTGCATTCGGTATCTCATGGGTCCTGGGCCACCCTCGTAGGCAATCTCACTGTTTTGCACGATGTACAGTCGAATTGGCACAGCCCCGTAGGCGATATTTGCCGCATTTAACATAGAGTCCACCACAACATTACAACCAGAAAGGTCGACGGATGTTGTCATCTTTTGAGCGGCCTTACATCTTTCATGTTGTGTACGGTGCATAGGGATATCACTGATCCCCTGGTTAAGATAAGAACAAGGACAGTATAAATCATTTGGCTCTTTTATTTTAGTTTTCGTCTAATTGTCTGGAGCTTTTTTTAGTCATCTCTTACGGCACTGTGTCGAGTGTGTGGCACTTCTCCAAGTTTGGTCGAAGGCCACTGCTTGACAACAAAGTTGTTTACATCAACTGACATCTGTGCAGGCCAACAATTATTCAAACTGCATTTACATGCTAACAATAGACATGAGTGCACAGGGGGAAAAAATTGATTACCTTAAATGCCCAGCCATCGACTGGATGTGCCTCTTCGATGTAGACCACAGCAAAATCGGCTACCTCTGCAAAGTCGTTCTTTAATTGTTGGTACCTTTTTAACATTTGCATGAACACTGGGCAGGTTGAGCTACCGAAATTAAGCACCAGTGGTCGGCTCCCCCTTGCAAAGTCTAAAAGCCGGTGGCAACGTTTTCCATCGACCGATACGACTGGGGAGTTGTAGGCCTTGCCGTGCAGTTTGACTTTCTTATTCTTGTCAGCGAGCATGCAATGAAAAACATTCTGAAGCATTTTCCAGGTAAACAACGAATCCCAGTAAAGTTCCGTTGGTAAGGAAGTGTCTGTCATTTTGCACATAGCAATGCTGACGAATGACCTGAAGAAAGGAACAATCTTTAAGACCCATCCAAAGGTAAACACGACGAAGAGTGTTGTGTAGAGGAAGAACTTCTGCATAGCCTGAAATTCCACAAACATCTTCACTACATTCAAAGAGCTCACCAATGCTTGGTTTCGAATCGTTCTCAAATGAACAAATATTTTGTTTGTTGCTTTTTGTATACCCGCCCTCTTAGTCCATATAAAATAATCCGCTTTCGTTGAGTGACTTATAACAATGGGGCAGGAAAATCTACTGGGATCCCGGTGTACAATTACCACAATTAAAAATGACACCATGTCATTCCACGGTGAAACTAGTTTTGGGATCGGGAGAACTCTAGAATATTGTCAGGAAGATGAAATGCTTGAGCTGAGAACACTGTTTGTCTTGAATATTTACTACTTTTTTTTTCCTCACAGTTCCTTACCTTAAAGTTTAAAATACGAAAACATACATGGTCAACGTCGTTAATTGTTCTATTTTGAGGTGACTGGTGCCAAAAAGCAGTCACTCGTTTCATGACACCGGAAATCAAAATTTGAGTCCACAAAATGCTTAACTGATGTCATGTGCTCTTAATTTTCGATTTTGTGATCTTTATGGATAATTCAGTGAGGTTTTTTTGCTTTCGTGCTCATGGTGTAAAGTCACTGCACAATTATCGTGGTTACTAAGAGTCAATCAAGCCGCCAGATACAATTGTATCCCTTGGGGCGCGCACCTAATCTAATGCAATTAACAGCAAATCAGTACTCATGGATTCGACTCATATGCCCGCTAATACCTGGCAGTGCAAGTCGCCCAAAATTAATAACCACAAAAAAAACTGGCTTCAAAATGCTTTTACCGAAGTGTCCGGTCTTAAAAAAACCATTTTGCATTTCGCTTCCCCCTCTAGCGACATCAAAGACAATCGCCATTAGCCTAATGAGTCGTTTGTCATTGCATTGCAAGAAATAAGAACACACTTTTACTCAGCCACTGTAGTTCCGTCCTTTTGTCGTATGTCTGTTTACCCCCTTCAAATGTTTACTTGCTGAACCAATGATTGCATTCTGATATTTTTTCACTTTAAAACATCGTACTATTGATAATTTCCAGTAACTATTCAAGGTTGCACTACCCTATCAAGTTTTCTAAAGTAGGAGTAAATGATGACTAAGCGATAAAATCTTTTTTTTCTCATCGGCACTTGGATGCAAATGGGTACTTGAAATGTTTTCACAGTAAGTGTATCTTATTAACCTGGGGTATGATATTTTTGAGTACTGAGCGATTATATCGCAGCACTATTGCGCGGTTGTAGGCAAAATGCAATTTCGGCTGTGCTGCATACTTCAATCTAACCCTCAAATATTTACTTTTCCAAAACCATGGCTATGAGCCGTTCTCGTCGGTCTCACGTGGACAGTGCTTCTAGCTAGAGTGCTTCTAGCGTGAGCAAATCAGATTTGTGCTTCTCTCTCGCGGTAGCTGTACTATACTGAATGCAGTTGAGTAAATAATCGTAGGGTATTATTGTAAAACCGACAAAAGATATCGGTACGGTCAAAAGATCAAGTAAAGGGTTTTCTTTACATGTCCATTTGATCTAATTTTGAGAAGTAAAAACAGTTTTCTTACAGGTATCACCCACTAAACCGTTCTTATTAAGAGATTCTTTTAGCGCTTGACAAGGTACAGACAACCCACGCTCAAGTCACGAGCAGTTTAATATGACAAGTTGACCGCTAGGAACTACAAGAATGTATATCGGACTTACAATGTAACTGAGAAAGTCTTGCATATTTTGGCCAATCACTCAACTACCGGTTGTCCAACTCTGCAAGGTCATGTTAAACGTTAGCTTCGACTTAATTAAGTCATATATATAAAAAAACAACACTTATATCCCTCAGAAAAGACCAGAAAAGAAAACGTCGTCTCTCTTTGGAAGATGTCCAGTCGCAGTCGTCCTTTAAATTAGCGGAAGTTAAACAAACGCTTCTGGAACGGAGTGAAATAAAACCTGATGACTCTTAACCCCAGATTAGCGCAAATCGGTTTTTCGAAGGACTGAAACGAGAAGATTAAAATAAACTTAATATTGCCATGTTTGTATCCTGTTGCGAGTCTGGGTATTATAGTGGTGGACACTTCTAAGAACTTAAACCTAAAGTATGAGAATTTTCCCGGTTACGACAACTCTCGACAACATTCTCGTCCCCAGAGCCCACGATCCTTCTGGCCTGTGGCAGGGATCGAAAGCTCTGGTTTGACCCGATTTTCTGAGTATGCGCAGAGTATTCGGTTGGCATTCTCAACCAATCAGATTTGCTAGATTTGACGGGAAGTCCGTGAATCGCGGACTTCCGGTGTTGGACCAAACCAGAGCTCTCGATCCCTGCCACAGGTCAAAAGGATCGTGGGCTCTGGGGACGAGAATGTCTCGACAAAAGCTTAGGCTGCCTGTGGCTACCATTCATGCGTGAGTAAAATGATGACATCAAACATCCAGTTTCAGTTATTTACATATATAAACATTTCTTGGTCTGAAGAATCGTGACCTTGTGCATTATAGCCATAAATAGCATGCTTGACGTCACATTTCTCACAGCTTCTAACAAGGTTTTCGTCATAAACGGTAAATTTTAGGGATAAATTTCATTGGTCAGTTCCATTACCCTTGGTCACTTGTAAGGGTAAATGGTGAGTTGACACCATACTTCAACAACAAAGGGAAAGAGGGTTTTAGTTAACAGTTAACAGGGTAAAACTGGCTCAATCGAGGCAATGTGATTTAAATTTTCGCGACCATTATGTCACGTCATTATCCAGAAGCAAGCTTGATGGAAAGTAATGACGTAATTCTCTTGTTTGTTTCAATTCGGCCGTAAAAGAAATCACCTAGGAACTGATTGAAAATTTCCCGATCTGTTGCTTATTTTTTGGTGAATATTCATTTTTTTAATCTGCTGCGTGAATAAAGTAGAGACGTATAAGGTGATCTGGACTTCGTGACACGCATTGCGTGATGTTCATAACTTCTAGCCTCTTGTTTCGGCTTCTAGCGGCAGCCAAAACTGAGTTGTCCTATGATCTGAACTGCAGCGGATAAATTGTTTATTTTATGCTTGGTTTCGGTTTTAAAAAGTGGCACTTGAAAACCTTGGCGAAATGTGTACGGCTTTTTGTGTGAACAGAAAGCTGTAGTGTGACTGCGAGTTGTGGACCTTTTCTCTTCGACCAAATCAACTCTGCTTTTCTACTGAATAAATCAAAGAAGGAAATGCGTAGTTTCACTTCGCTGGCCTAGATTTCTGTGCGCAAAATTAAATATGTATAATTTCTTCTTCTTCTTCTAATTATTATTAGTATATACCACACAAGTGAATAGTATTTTTCGCCCGCGTTGATTGGCTAGCTCGGAGGTGATTAGCCAAGTACTATTCACCTCCGAGCAGCAGAAGAAAAACAAATGGCTTCCCGTTTCGCTTCGATTTCCGAAGAGGAAATTCTTTCAGTGACCGACGAGGCTGTACCAAAAAACAAAAATACGTAAGATAGTTAAAAATACTATTATGGAAGAAGTATCTACTAAGTGAAAAAGCTGTACTAATTAAGCAATAGACCATACTTTCCATTTGAACAATAGTGTTTCTGTGGGAGAACTATAGGCTGAGCACATCAGAATTTCAAAGGACAATAGTTCCGAGGCATCAACCTCCTATTGCTCACCGCTAATTTTTTTCAGCTCGCAGACCGTGGAAAGTAATGAAAACGCTTAAAACGTCCAGTCTTCTTATCTCAATCGTTAAACGGAATCTGCGCAAAATTTGGGTCATAGGAATTGAGAAAGAAGCATTTATATGGCTACCAACTTCTGGTATTTTTTTCTTGGAAATTTCTACGGATGTATTGAAGTAAAAGATGATCGTGTTATTGAAACCTTTAGCTAATGAAAGCAAAAGATATATATAAAACTCATGTTTTCGCTAGTTTTTTGATTCTCTAGTTCTCACGTAGTGTTGCGTATTGGAAACCATGTGCCGTTTTTAATGGTACAATAAACGATAGGGTTATGACCAATCAGAGCGCGTGTGTGCGTGTATCACCCATAAATGTAATAAAAATTGACTACAAATGTAATACTAACCCTTGACTGAAAATCATAGCCACTTTATTACATTTATGGTTAAGCCTTATTACATTTATGGTTGTTCCGTTTATTACAATTATAGGCAAATTTTATTACATTTATGGTTAGTGAATTTATTTCATTTGTGGTTAAAAGTTATTAGGGAGCTTAAGCAAACCACGACGACGACGGCAACGAGAACGGCACTAAACAAAAGGTTTAATGAGCAGAACAATAGCCGTGCACGTGCGTTATAAATCTTTGTACATTTCTTTGTCGTCCTGTGCAAAACACGAACGTGAAATGACCAAGTTCTGCGTCGTCTACAGAACGTGGACGACGACGGCTAATTTTTCGTATTTCCATTTGGAAATGAACGCCGTCGTTGCATATTTAGCTTAAGCACAATTTTAGAGCCATTGACGAACCTGAGAGATCTAGACAATCGCGAATTTCTTTGGTAAAATATAAATTCATTTTTTACTTGGCGTCGTACTCGGCGTCGTCGTCGTCGTTGCTTAAGCTCCCTATTGCATTTATGGTTAGTATTACATTTATGGGTGAAACAGCGCGTAGTATGCCAGTTACGTTATATAAGCTGAAATATCACATCAGCAGTTTCCAACTGTCGTCATCAACTAATTGAATCAAACTGGCAATCGTCTGGTCGAGAGAACATACCGTAATCAATATCCATGGCCAGACAAAATTAAGCTGGTGTGAAGATCGTAGGGTATTTGTGATTGTTTACATAACAGTGATAAGCAGCAAGTCGTAGTAATATTTGTACGAAGCTAATGGGGCCTTTGAATTTAAGGACCACATCTACCTGAAAATTATCTAAATTAAGAAATATGAGCATATGTTCTGTTCGTATTTATTCCTAGAAGATTAAAGTTGACTTGTCTTGTTGGCACTCTGCAGTAACTGGTACATCTTTAAGCGTGATAACATGTATCTCTGCAACTTTAAGGGTCCATTAACCGATCTTTTTAAACCGTTGCTAAGGCAAATGTATTCACTTATAAACTTGCCATTTTTACACAGTTCAGGGTTCTTTCATGTGTTTTAACTTTTCCATCATGAGTAGCACAAGTGATGACGTCATCAGGTCACGCCCATAGTCATTTGACATAATCAAAAAATGTTAAGGCTCCCAAGTATATTACTTTGTGGGGATTTTCACTTGATTTAATTTTTTCATTTTAAACTCTATTGCGCTCTGCATAGATTTTGCCTCATGTCTGAGAGATCAGATTTCAAAAGAATTTAAAAAATAAATGATAACGTCACAATTTAGGGGAAAAAGTAGGATTTTTTATGTTTCCAACATTAGCTTAAATCGTAACTCGTCGAAAAAAGCTGGATTCAATGAAAAACCGCATTTCCTTTAGCATTTAAAAAAACCGGAAGTGCATGCAATCTCGTTCCCAGAGCCCACTTGTCTTTTGGTCAGCACCAAAATACGGAGCTTGGAATAATCAACAATCTCGTTCCCAGAGCATACGCGTGTTTTGTTTTTAAAATTTGATACTTCTGTTCTTTCAAAGCCGAATTTCGACTTTCCTAGTTTTTTCACTGTGTATTGAATGTATTTTTGGAATGCATCCACATCAACTTCATCTCTGAAAGCGATGTAAACCAAGGCACGCATGCGCCTTGAAACCAGAACTCTTAAAATCTTGGACTCTTGAAATTGATTATTCCAGAGATCCGTGTCTCGGTGCTGACCAAACATACACGTGGTCTCTGGGAACGAGATTGTATTGGAAGGTGCCCTATCAGCGCGTGCGAAGTTTAAACTACCAGCGGCTCGATAAGCACATGGAAGCCACACGGAGTAGGTTATTTTTCTTTTTCGCTCGTTTTCCCGTCCTTTTTTGGGGGTTTTTGCTTGTACTTTAATACCTTGAAGTTTGCAACACACACATAAAAAAACATATAAAATGAAACCGAATTTGAAAGTTTTAGAAGTGTTTATTCATACACCGCGCTCAGACTGACGCAAGTGAAGTTTCACCTTTTTAGCAACGCGCGCGCGCACGCATGAATCGGTTAATGGGCCCTAACAACATCAGGATACTACAAGCCAGGCTGTTCCTAACCCCGTGGAATACAATCAGGTCCATTGTGTTTATGAGCGATGTCTTATAACCTGGTGTTGACATAATTCTTGTACCCTTAGCAGTTTTTAGGATTAAAAATTACAGTTCAACCCCTGTAAAACAGCCACCCCCGGAGAAGTGAATAGTGGTCGCTTAAAGAGGGCTGGCCGTTTAATAGAGGTAAAAAAAAAATTAGAAAAACCTAATAGGCGTGAAACAATTGTTCGACGGTATATTCTATTAGCATTCAATCATTACAATCGGACCTTTTCATTCAGGCATAAATTCAGTAGTGGATACCACATAGAGACTATATTTAGGACTTCTGTGTACACACATTACAGGAAATTAGGACTTTTTCTGAGTATATTTACGATCCAATCGATATACGGAGAGAGGATAAACACGGTGGCGGGAATATATGAATTTTATGTTCCACTCATATCCAGGAATTGAACGCAAATATTGTTTAACTAGTACCTCATATCTGTCAGAGTTATTTGACATTTTCATATTGCTTCATGTTTGATACAATGTTGTGTGTTTTGGATACTTTTTACCAATGAGGACACTTTGTGAAACATATCATAAGGAAGTTGAATCTCATTATCGTTCAATCCTGGACATATCTGTATTGTTCACAAATTTTAGTGCCTTGTAAGTTTTCGTACATTCTACACTGCTGTATAGTTAGTTCTCAAAAACCCACTTGGCAGAAATGAATAAATAGCATTGTATGGTTAACTTGTCTATTTTAGTTTAAATCTTGTAGTAAGTGTGTAACCCTTGCCCCCGCCTCGATTAGTCATTTTACTAGTAGCGGGGGCAAGCAATTTTGTAATGATGTATAAATTTTATTATCAGTAAAGTTCAAGTTCAAGTTCAAGTTCAAAAAAACACTACTCTGTGTCGAAAACTTGGATGGAAATCTATGAACAAACATTTTGAACTAGAAACTGCAGAATTGAGCACCTTTGACAAATTAAAGTACAATTGATCAACTACGATTGGAACAGTTATTTTTACATATAACTTTTATCACTTACATTACAATGTAATCCATGTCGTGAATTTGAGCCAGAAACCACTAAATTTCCGCTTGTATGATTGATTCTATTTAAGAAAGCACTATTGGCTGCTGATAGTCAGTTTCACGGTGTACTTTGTCAAAGGACACGTCTTCTTATTTTATAACGCGATAAAATATGACCTCACGGCGGCATATAGCGCGATAAGCTAGAATATAGCGCGAAAAATAGGAATAAAAGCTTGCGGAAGTTAAAATCATGAAGCATGCTGACAAGACGGCTAACTGGCTTCAACAAACTCTGAAACTGGGGCGAGATGATCCATCTGTTTATTAAATAAGCAAATGAAATCAGCGCCCTTCAACCAAATTCAAGGCTTAAAAATAGCAAGATTTTTTGGAGAACTGACATATATTGGGTGTAAGCAAGGTCAAACAAACCACGAAACAAGGATGATGAATCCAGCTGCAGCATATATTGCTTTCTTTAACGTGGCGGGGAAGGCGAAGTAATAATATAATACGTACGCACTAGCGGCTGGCATATTTACCAGGAAGCAAAGTTGTAAAACATAGGCCTTTTCTTTATATTTTCGTTCTGATCCCACTGTTTACAGAGTAGAAGTTTCCTCTCGAAAATGAAACTCAGAACAGAAATATGAAGACAAACGTAGCCTTGGTTACCCATAATGCTCTAAGGGCATGAGGAGATGCAACTGTGTTTAGAGCCCTGCCGTTTGTAACCCTAACCCTAAAACTGTCGTTAATATTATTATAATTACAATCTACGATCTTGTCAATGCCGTTAGCTAATTCATTCGGTTCATGTACGTGCATGATGATCTCTAATGCCCACCGAAACTTTTAGTAGCTTTTGGAATAGGATTACGTCAGACGAAAATTTTAGAGAACAAAGACAACCGTCCGAAAAT
>CM042746.1:8393317-8401731 GCA_022496165.2 Catalaphyllia jardinei
GAAAATTTTGAGTTAAATAATAACATTTTTTGAGCATAAAGAATTAGCATAATAGTGAAAATTGTGAGCATAATGCAATGTGGACAACCTTCTCTGAAGTTTACATCCAGAAATTCCATACTGATAATGCAAACGACAGCAGCACTGATTGGCCAACTTGCATAGTACATGTAAGTTAAGCGATCTATAAATGAACATGCACCTTCATTACCCGTGGGAAACATGTGCGGAAAACCGAGAAGCCCAAAATCATTACGAACTAAAAGTAGAATGGCAGCCGTAAGCCGTTTTCGTGCAAGTTTTCCACACCAAAGACGTATTGCTTAATGAACAACCTTAATTTGATACATAGATTACACCACTGCAACCCTGGGTATCAGAGCGATTTTTATTTTGCGTGATTGACGTATGACCAAAACCTAAAACTACACTTGAAGTCTCTAGCGCCCAGGGTATGACCAAACATGCAGGCGAGAACTTTAGACATGTTTTAGTTGAGTAAATTGAAATAGAGAATATTGAATGATTGATCTGGCATTATTAATCCGAGCGCAATTTTCGCTTCGGTTAAATTGTTATCACTGAGATGTTATGGTTATATATGGGCAAAGCCTATGACAAGGCACTCCGCAGACCTTTTATGGTAATGTATTCGAAGAATATTTTTATCGTGAGAATTACATCTCATTACAGTGGAACCTCCGGTTGCGACCATCTCTCGTAAGTGACCACTTCTCCTCAACGAAAATACCAAAAGTTTCCATGTAAAATCGCTATATTTGGAATCTCTTGTAAGCAATCACCCGGGGCAATCACCTCTTGTAAGCGACCGTGACCACTTTTTGAGCTAAAATTTTGACATTTTCCTTTGTTTTTAACGTCCTGTAAGCGACCACTTGACAGACAATAGCGCGAAAAATGGATAATAAGCTGTTGTAACATTATCGTATTTCTGGCTAGTACAAGAAACGGGAATTTCTAAATGGAAAGAACCGGATTTCTTTCTCGAACTGAATTAGTTTTACATTGCATCGGCATTGGTGCATGGGCTAAGTCTTGCCAGCTACCACATTCTAATGAGGAAATATTATGACCCATTACCAACCTCGTTCCCAGGGTCTCTCATCTAACCGCCCTCTGAGGTGAGCGCTCGCCTCAGAGGACGGTTAGATGAGAGACCCTGGGAACTAGGTTGACCCATTACGAGTCTAAGCTAAGCTCTCGTAATCGACCACATACCATAAGCCACCACCTGGGCTTGACATTTTGGGGGATCGCTTACGGGAGGGTGCGACTGTATATAGAATATGGTCAGTCATGGCTTGTTTCTCATTAGGATAAAAACACATTCACATCTCTGCCCAAGGAACAAACTCCATTCCATTCTTCGTTTTCCGACAGGATCATTTGTTGTTCGGGATCATTTGCGGTCTAATTTGGGGATCATTTCCGGTCTGGGAATCAATTGTGGTCCTGGATCATTTGCGGTGCTGTACACAACGGACTGTGTAATCGTTCGGGTGAGGGTAGTTCTGAAAACACTGTTGTTGGTGACTGACGTCTCGACAAACTCTCGAACGAACCAGACTTGCAACACAGTCGACTGACAAACACTGTTCACTTGTCTCAGATGATGATGAAACACCAGTCATCTAAAACAATTCGTTTCAGAACTACCATTATCAAGACTATCGCCCTATACGAACTACGTCTACATTTACAGTGTTTGCAATAGTTTGGTGTTTTATTAACCCTTAACGTAATAATATCAAGAAAAAACTACTAAAATTGACCCAGAAACGTCCCAAGGGCCCTTAGAGGGTGTCGACATAAAAAACTCTCATCAATCTTCGTGATAAATTAAGGTAATTGTTATTTCAAACTGTCAAATGTAAGTTCAAACTATACATTGTTTATCACTAAAATGAGTTTTCTAATTTTATTAAAAATTCAAATCAATTTGATAAATGGAAAATCTAGAAATCAGGTGGAAATAAGTCAATGAAGCTGAAATTTTGGCATTTTACATGAGTGTGCATATGGACTTTGCGTGTTTTTTTTTAGGAAAATCGGCGGAGCCTTATTTCCAAGTCTGTCCTGGTCTCTCATCGTATTTCTTCTCTCCATAAAGGCACTACCACTATTTTCGGACGTACTGATCACACATGCTTTTAGCAATTGCAACAACGATTGCCACCGCTATGGTTTTTTTCTGATCTAGAAAAAATTAATTTATTTTATCCCTTTCAATTAATTTTGTTTTATCCCGTTCTGCGTTCCCACAGCATTTCTCGTGCCCCAAACCTCCCACTGAAAAGCTTGCAATGTCCATATTTCAAAATTGGCACAGTATATCTGTTATCAAATTTATGTTTTCATTCCCGAAAACCGCAGTTTATTAAACGAGTTATTTTGCGTGATTGGTTAACTCGATTTCAAAGTTTATCGTTTCTTTTACTTCATCAAGAATTACATTGCCGATAGCCTACGCGTCATTCAGATCAAATTGGTTTATGCAAGAGGAAAAAGGAAAGTTCCCCTGGACAAATGTTGAATCACGATTGGTCCTTTCTCTAAGCTTTATCATATAAGTTCAATCAATTGCGTTCATCAACATCGATGTTGCAAGGATTCCTGGCTGAATAATATGATTGCAGCAATCAAAAATCGCTTTAATAATTTGGCGGAGTAAATAACTGATTTTAAGATAAAAGTCTTGGGATTATACGTTTTCTTTACGCCGTTGAGGGACTGAAATGAAGATAAACATTCTGTATGTTTAGGTTTAACAGATTTAACACATGAAAATCCCAGACTTCACAGTAGCAATGAAGGTAAAAAAGCCAATCCGCCTTGCGGAATACAAAGAAGTAAATTACTTAACTGCTGAACGCTGATTGGTTAAGAAATTGTTCTATTTGACAAATGGAAGTTACTTAATCTCCCAGCCTTTTATTATTATTAAGCCATGCTTCATAGCTCTGTCCTTTTTATGACGATATTTTCATGACAGCTGCTTGGAAAAAAAATCCGAAAATGAAAAATGAGTGCACAAACAATGCCTGGAAGATGAATGAGCCAAATTTTGAACTTTGACGTGTCACATACACCAAAGAATCATAAAAGGGTCTCCGTCCTTTGTTCGATAAACGGGTTGTAAATTATTTGCACCTGTTTTTAAAGGGACAAATATTTTTCGGGGGATTAAAAGTATTAATCTGTTTCGGAAAATATGAATCTCTCAGCTTTGGGTCAACTGTGTTTCGCCTTGTAAAAAATGAGTGCACAATGTTTGATTGATTTGTGGTCGATGCCAAGACGATCGACTGAGTCGGGGGTATTCAAACAAAATCTTGCGTGCACAGAAGTGAAGATGGACGCGCTTGTAGTAGTAAACTGGGAAAACCATTTCCGCGGTACGTTTTATAGATTAGATGACCTAAGGCGATAAGAAAATGGATATAAAATCTCACAGGCGATTGAGATCGCGGAGCGCTGTTCGTAACTGGCGCCTTGAATGCGCTGCATGTTCTTTCCAATCAGCGGCCACGAACCCGATAATTGCCTTTTCTGTACGTTGGCGTTTATATATCATTACTTGATAGTTTCCTACTTTAGTTGGTCATTGGAGCTGGGTGAATGTTGATCTAGAACACTGAGAGAGAAGTCTCGTTGGCTCAAAAATAAGCATGGAAAGCTTAAGCTTCACGGAAACCGACTGAGAAGATCCTTCAACGACAAGAAGTCTTCTCGCTGTGGCAAAATTTGTATAAGGTAAGTTTCATCCCGTGTGATTCAGATAAAATCGAGAGATTTTTTAAAGCAATTGAAAGCGTATTCAAGCCGGGTGCACTACGTAGTCGGGCATTGTACGAAAGGTATCCGTGATCTTGGTTTTGATTTCTTAATAATACTTCTTAACGTAAGCAATTTTTTTCTGTCGTGTAAATTTTTCTTCCAAAACAAAAATTTCATTTCAGCATAGAAGCGACATAACAAAAGAATCAAAACAATATTACTGTTATTCTTCGCGTAGCTTACCTAAACTTTTTTTAATTATAAGAAAAACAAAATAGTACTTTACCAGTTCCCAGCTAACTAATTAGAGTTCGTCGAATTGGGAATGAAAATTAAAAATCTATTCTTTCGTTTTTCCCCCTCTAATAAATCCGGAAATATTTCAGTTCAAATGCCAGCAATATCGCCTGAAGGTTTTCGGTTTATTAAAATTGTTCAATATCATGTCTATTGTAAAAGGCTCGAACAAAACCAGTCCTGTCAAGTTAAATTTATTTCCTCCTTTAATTAACCTTCAACAAAAAGCCCCGACAGTCGTGGATTCTGTTAACGAGTGCCTGCGTTTTCATTAAAACAGTGGGAGATATTTAAATTTCCGCTGTAAACACTGTAAATAGCTTCATTTTATTGCTGCAATTGGTGCAATATTATATCGATGACGAAACCGAGTTTCGTAATTTGTAACTCCATTGTCGTAACTGGTGTAAAACTTACTGTTTTTGACAAAGCTCTTAATGTTGATTAAAACATTTGAGAAAAGTCCGACAGCCCCTTTTACAAAAAAATCCTATCTTTTTCGTCTTTATCATATTGATTACTTTTAGTACATTAATTTGCACTCAAGTTTATTCCACGAAAAAAAACCTTTTTTTGACAAGCTAAGCTCTCCAGCCATACATCACGTTTTGTTGTATTCAACCTTTGTATCCAGTCATAAGACCAAAAACGTTTTTAAATTTCTTGGCAACATCGCACAAACGCACAACGTGCTGAGAACACAGCAAAAGAAGTAATTCAATTGAGAACAATGTATTTTATTGGCTTTTTTGTGTGTGTTTTCATGACAAAAACACAATAGACGAGTTAATTCAAACCCTTGCAATATTGGAGCAACATTGCCAGCCAGCCCTTGGTAGTGACTAACATAAAGAATTTAAGACCTCTTCGGGCTCTGGCAAGTCGTAACCGCTTTCTTTGTTTTTATTGCCTCGTTTTTTAAAAGAGATGTAAAGAAAAAAAGAAAAATAAACAGAATTAAGGCCCAGAGTTCGTGTTTTGAATCATGGAGGTTTGAATTGTGGGCGGGTCAGTGGACTTTAGTTTTCTGTCCATAATCCCTGTGTCAGTTGTGGTTACAAAGGATAATCCTTTAATTGCTAAAGTGTTCGGTTCATATCAGTAGTGTCATTTCCAACAGACAGGTGATGTTATGCATACAGATATTCGTACACGAAATGATTTGAAATGCACATTCTCATCAGGTTCGGACAGGAAACTTGGCACGTGTTAGTCTTAACTGCTTAGTGTAGGATGTTTAAATAGCATTAAAATAAAAAATAAAAGTGAAAATAAAAATTATAAAAAGTTACGTGCAAAGTTCAAATAAAGTAAACATTTTCCCTAACTTTTTAAACGTTCTTTTTTTGTAGACAGTTTTCAGTTAAGTTACAATTCAATACATTGCCTACTATACATTTCATTTTATTTATAGTTTTTTCAGATCTCATTTATTTCAAATCCGTATCGATGCCGAAGTATTTTTCACCTCGGCTTCATAAATGTTTTCCAACAATTTACCAAAAGGTCTTCCCAAACATGTTTAACCGACAGAGTATTTAAAAGTTATCACGCTTTATACATCCTCGGAACGCCTCAAAGGAAAGTGCGAAGCGTTTATCTGTAATCCCTTCTTTATATCATTAGTAGAATTCTGCTGGTATACAGATGACTAGATTTTCACAAACGGTGTCAATAATTTGCACCAAATCACGCATATTTCAGTTTGATTTCAAAACTCCTAAAGGCAGCCTCCAAGTCAAGTAAAAGAGAAAAAAATTTGGGCAAGGACAGCAACAAAGGAAGATAAACGAGTGGAGGGAAAAATACTAACTTTCCTTTTAATTTTTACACCGTCACCTTTAACACCTTTTTCACAAATCGTGACCGATATATATAAGGAGCAAATGTTGCCATTTGATCGGACGGAGAAAGGAGTTACTGAAAGGGGGGAGCGGCTGTACTCGATAATAACTTTTGACGCCATGGCGAGAGCAGCAAGCGCGTGAGATTCTAGTTTTTACGATAACTGCAGAAATTCTCGCGCGCTCATTGGCTAATTTTTATTGTCAATAAGCAGGCAGACATATGAAATTATAATTTATGCGACGCGTCAACCAACGAGAGCGGACAATTTGACAATTTGTTATCGTAAAAAACAAATTGATGTCAGCTTTTAATGCGTCTGTCCTGTTGTTGACAATTAATTTCGTCATAACATTGTCGAAGTAGACACCGACTACAAATATTTCTGATAGGTTTTATTTTTTAAGTCTTAATTTAATTGTACATATGTTTTAAGTATTTTATTTTTCCGTAACTATTGTTTGCACGACCCCACCAGCAATGCTGATCTCACTTATCGTGCTAAAATAAAGTTCTCAGTTAAGTAGTCTGCGGGTCCACGAGGCGATCACAGCTACTTTGACATTGTTATGACGAAATTCATGATCAATAACAGGACAGACGCATGATAAACTGGCGTCAATTTGTTAAATGGATAGGGGGTGGGGGTGGTTTCCAGTGCCATGAATCCCGGGAACCACATCAGTCCTATTTTACCGTGTAAAACGCTATTTCCAGAATTCCCGACACTTGAAAAGTGGTTGCGAAGACATGATATGAAATCTGGAGTTTATTTTCAATCGCAGAAAACCAAAACTAATAATGCAGTCGCGAAATGTATAGATAACCTTCTCCTGGCATTACAATCAATCAATTGATGGAAGCTGAAAAAACTACTTATAAAACAGATCTATTCTTTTATTTTTTTTGAATAGTTTAAGAAATAACACTGTGGGGGGGGGGGAGGGGGGGGAAGGGTGTGAATTTGCAAACTCCTTAATCTCTCTCCTGGATCCTCCTGGATCCGCCTGTATTTGATCGGCTGAGCTTCTCGTACACTATACTATTATCCATTATTAAACACTGCATCATTGGAAAATGTAATTGAAGTTTTTTCATTGGCTTAGCCATAATGGTATATGGCAATTATACCATGCTCTACAAATATGATTGCGCACGCTTATAGTGCTTTTTTATTTTTATTTTAGTTGTCTATATTTTGTGGGCATTTTTAATAAAAGAAACTATTCCACCCCGGACGTTTTAAATATGTGATGGTTATAGCCAACTCGGCCCTATGCGCCTTGTCCAGAATATCGTGTCGATGTCACGATTGTCTGCCCGCAGTCTTCTTATCACGACCAAGATATGATATTCTGGACTTTTCCTATGGTCCTTTGTCAGGCGTTTTGCATGTGACATTGGCCAATCTACAAAAATTTGAATTTGATGTTTCATCATCTGCATTTAGTGAGTACTTCATAACTTGCTACACCTTGCTGACGAGACCCAAAAGGTCGAAACAGCTGTCCATGGTTGCAATTCTTGGCTTTCAGTTTGAACTCTATTATGTCGCTGCCCCGTTAGGCTACGTAGTATCAGCCTTGCATCATTATTCTCTACAAAACTTTAAAATTTTTCAGTGAACTGGCGCGTTTGTGTAAACGGCTGCTAGCTTCAAAGAACAATTCAACCGTGCACTCTTGCATGGTGGAGGATTTGGCATATTTCCACTTCCAAACGAAAAATTATTTTTTTCAAACCGGTGATTTATTTTGTTTAGGCTAGTAAAATAAGTGAGCGACACATTGGGTTAGATAAGAGGAGAAGTGAACTGAATTTGAAACTACAATTATTGGTTGATTCATAGTAACTAAAATTGTGCCAACTTCTAAATTTAGGTTTTGCCCGAGTCAATATTTATGGCCATTATTTTTAGGAGATTAAAAAGAAAACAGAAATGACAAAAACATCTGTTAATATATATAAAAAAATTGGAAAATATGCACCTTAACAAATAAACTATTATTGGTAATGCTATCCGCAAACCGAGAGTTGCGAATCTCATTGTTTGTTGGTGTTTATTAACAATCGGTTAAAAAATTTCTTGTCTTTGTTATCTATTACGGTTAGTCGTTGAAACTCGGCAGATGTTCAAGCATAGTTAGTGGTTCAAGAAGAACGTAAGCCACTGTTTCCATAGAGGAACAAATACGAAAGCTCATATTCCGGTAAGGCCTGACATTGAAAGCCATTTAGTTGGGTACGTAAAAGAAATGCTATGACGTCCTTTTCCCGACATTGCAGAACAACTGTGCAGTGTATAAAAAGGAATATCGATTTAAAAAACCTTCTTGAATTGTGTGTATACATATTTTTGCTAATATAATACCCATTCAAGCCAAAGAATATTTTAACGCGAATCAGTCCGTTACTTTGTTTGTCGGTTCAAAACGTAGTAGTAGTAGTAGTAGTAGTAGTAGTAGTAGTAGTAG
>CM042746.1:8404854-8414854 GCA_022496165.2 Catalaphyllia jardinei
ATAATTATTAATGCTTTAATGAACCAAACGATGTTTTTGAAATTCATATTTTATAATCAAAACATGTTTCGGATGAAACATCATCCATCGTCAGTTGTACAGTGAGAAATAAAATGAAGTTGTGCAATAAGTAGTGTAACAACGTGAGATATTAACATGAATAATTAAGGTCAAAGGCGAGAAATAAGAAAAAACTATTTAAGTTAAGAGACTAATTAGTATGAAAGGGATAAACTAAAATGTTTGACTTGGGAATTTAAAGGATGTGCATGGCTTCTTCTTTCAATTTCTTGACTCAATTTATCGAATGGTAAGCGATTTTATTTTTCACTTGCGTTATAATAAACAATTATTGGATGAGGTTGAGCATGATATCATGGATTATCAAAACCGAGATCCGTGTTATCTGCCTCAGCCTTCGGCTTCGGCAGATAATACAGACACGGGGTTTTGATAATTCATGATATCATGCAAAATCCGAATTCAATAATTGTTTTATTATAAAAATATCATCATTACGAGACCAGACAAAGGAAACGGCGTTGTCATCGTTAGCAGACTTGATTATCTTAATAAAATGAAGAAGTTGATTTCTGTTGGTACCAAATTCAAACAATTAAAGCAGAATCCAACTAAATCTAGAGAAGAGAGCCTTTCTGCATATCTTCGCAAAATCAAAAAGGACGGAATTATTGATGACGTAACATTCACCAAGATTCTACCCAGTGGATCTTCTCCTGCTGTTTTGTATGGTCTGCCAAAGGTTCACAAGGCTGGATGCCCTTTCCGCCCTATTGTCTCCTCTGTGAACACCTAAAATTACAATCTTGCTTCCTACCTCGTTAGCATACTTCAACCAATTTCCACCAACCAACACACGGTTAAAGATTCATTTAGTTTTGCAGATTGGGCCAAAACATACAAACATAACAACGGAATAATGTGTTCTTTGGATGTTACTTCTCTATTTACAAATGTGCCGCTTGATGAAACAATACAGATTTGTCTTGACAGATTGTACTCTCTCCCTGATCCTCCGCAATTACCTCGTTCTGTTTTGAAAGATCTATTACAGTTTGCCACTAAGAAGAGTCATTTTATATTTGATGGCCAATACTACGATCAGATTGATGGTGTTGCCATGGGTTCACCTTTAGGCCCCGTTTTGGCAAACATTTTCATGTGCCACTTTGAAGAAAAATGGTTGATAAAAAGCAGGTTTTGTCCTTCACTTTGGTTCAGATATGTAGATGACACCTTCACCATGTTTGACAGCAAAGACGAGGCGAATGAGTTTTTAAGCTTTTTAAATAGTCGACACGATAGCATCAAGTTTACTATTGAATTCGAAGAAGACAGTATGATTCCATTTTTAGACATCCTTCTCAAACGCTGCCCTGACAACACTTTCACTACATCTGTCTACCGGAAAAAGACATTCACAGGCCTTTATACTAAGTGGGATTCATTCACACCTCGCAAGTACAAAATCAACCTCATCCGCACTCTCACCTATCGTTGCTTCCGAATTTGCTCCTCGCCATCTTTATTACAGGCCGCTATTAAAGATCTCAGAAAGCTCCTGTTGCAAAATGGTTACCCCCAAGGTGTTATTACGTTCAACATTAACGATGTATTGAACAAAAATAAAAACAAACCTCTCGTTCAAGCTACAGTTCCCCAAAAAGATATCTTAATCGTGTTACCCTACTTAGGTCTTCACAGTGACCAAGTCACGAAACGTCTGAAATCCTGCGTATACAATTTCTACTCTTTCGTCAACCTCAAGATCATATTCCAAAACACACGCCGCATCAAATCCTTTTTTCCATACAAAGATCGCTTGAACCGATCTCAGAGGTCCAAGGTCATCTATAAAGCTGGTTGCTGGAACTGTGATGAATTCTACATCGGCAAAACAAAACGAAGACTCCATGACAGAAAAACAGAACATTTCAAGGCCCTCGCCAAAAGTGACCATTCATCAGCCATTGCTGATCATGTGAAAACCACTGGTCACGACATTAAATGGGATCATTTTGACATTTTAGCGTCCGGAAAAACTGACTTTCACTGCAAAATTAAAGAGACTTTGTTCATTCAAGAGCTAAAGCCTTCCCTTAATGTCAATATTAGTAGTGAGAAGTTGTTGCTGTTTTAGCTGTTACTCCTCATTATGTTTATACACGTACTGCTGCAGATCATATTTCTCAGTCTAGGTTCCAGACCTCTTATGTTTACGATATATATATAGTTTTCAAAAATTGTAACCGTCACTTTTGAAAATGTATGTTGATTAGCATACGAAACGTTAAGTTCTATGTAAAAATGCGTTGGAATACAATGTTTATCACCGCTGTTTGTGTTATTTTCTTAATCAAGCTACGATGGCCTAAGAACAGGAGTTTATACGATACTGTTTTATTATACATTTTTTAAACAATAGGCATTCATTAGGCGTTCAGGGAGAACACTTCAAGGGGCTTGGTAACCAGGCAGACGTTGAACTTGACATGATAAATGCAATATCTGCAGCAGATATTGCATTTATCATGTCAAGTTCACAAGCTATTGTGAATTGATTTAATGCTCTCGACCAATCAGGTTTTTCATAGTGAGTCTGATGTATAATAATTAAGCTTCCTTGCATGACGTGAAAACCACTAATAGTCACCAAAACGCTATAAAAGACTGAAAACTCTGCACTAAATATATGTTGATTTTATTTCCTGGTAATCTGTATATAGAGTCCGCTGGTTTTGCAGGGAGATGTTGAATTTTATGTGTTTTTCAAACTCAAATACTAAACGAGAAAACGGTCGATAAGCATTGAAAACAAGTATATTTGATTTATTTGCTGTTAAATCAAGAAAAATGAAAGAGAGAAAACGATTGATAAGCACGGGAAAAAGCATAATTTTTTGCCGTTAAATCAAGAAAATGAATATTTTTTTTTCTATTAAATGAGAAAATCGATACAACTCTCCACTGATGGGAGCCTGAATTTACACATCTATAATTAGTAACTACTTACTAATTACGAAAATATCTCACGAGCTGAATGAAAATAACAGTTTTAATTTAATTCATGATGTGAATTGTCTAGCATGTTCATCAAATATATGAGGACAATTTCTCGGAGTATATACAGTGTTTGCTGTACCGACTAAGTTGTAAATTACTTCAATCGAAATAACGGTTCTTGGAGAAACACAAGTTTTATGGTAAATTTTTGTCAGCTAAGACGTTCCAACATCAAGTTGGTCGAAACAAAATAACCTCCTCTTTATCTCTGTTACGTTCCGGCCTTTTGTTCCCATACTGACGCGTTGAAGAGATCTTTATCCTTTGTCTTGTGCTGACAGAATATTGTCAGTAGCTATGGGCAAACACCATAAAGATATTCTTTGTGGATTAACAAGGAATTTGTAAAATATTGTTAATGACACAGGGATAAAACAATACTTACGTATATTCCTTGAAGTCCGTTATTAACAAACTTTGTCATGATTGTGTACTTCAGCTGTGATAGTACCAAACATTTGCAGGAATCGAAGCTGCTCGATCACCAAGTCTTACAAATAACCTTATTTTCTTTTTCATCTTTGGTTAAAGAAAACGAACTCAGTAGAGAAACTCGAAAAAACGGAGCACAAAAAGAACTCCAAGAAAACTGCTGTCTCAAGTTTCAGGTAAGGAGAGACCAAGAATGTTTGTAAACTCCTGTGTTAAAAGTTAATTTTTATGAAGCAAGCATTCACATTTTAACAGAAAGTAGGAAATAGAACTTAAGGGAAGAGAAGCTCTTCTCCTTCTCTCGCCTTCTTTCTTGTCATGTTAAGACAATGCTCGCTGGCTAACTAGGGTCGCTAGAGAGTTGAATGAGAGGAGAATGGTGATGCGCTCCTCGTCAAATTAAAAGGTATGATCCCTCCAGATGAACCAGACATTTTCACTGTCGAATTGCTATCGGATGCTGCAAGCCTTTAAATTTTAAGCAAGTGAATTGCGAATCAGCGAAACAGATAGCTCGACTTGAGGAAGCCAAGAGTATCCGTATTACCTGTCCATTAAACCATATAAAGGCACACAGAAGAGAAAAACATATCACAGTGCCTGCTCAGATTTGTCCGGGCGAGCGGGATTATGCACTTTCCAGGTACTTATAAGGTTTAAACGAGGCTTTGAAAGCGCAGTCTACTCCCATGAAGTAAAGTTGATCTATTGACTGTCCGGATGTTAATGTAAAGACATGAATGATCAACGCATAAGAACGCAACTTTAGCAGCTAGAAATTAATCTTTCATGTCTTTACTTCTTTCTCCGCAATTCAATGATCTTTCATGCATTCGCTTGCAATCTTCTCCATCAGAACTTCATGTATTAGCGAAGAAACTAGTATTAATTTTAGCACCATTTTCTCATAACCGTCTTTTATTCTACAATTACAAGTATGGGTAATAAAATGGTTTTTACAATTTTGACAAAAGGTAATATCTTGGGTGAAAAATCTCACTTACAATCGCAGGCTTTTGTCTTGTTTATTATACCGAAAAATAATCGCCCCAAACGTTGCATGCCATGACACTGATTTTGTAAATTTAACATTTCGCGCCAAACTGATCAAGGAGTAACTCGTCACCAACATGATATAGACCCTTTACGGTCCAACATCCCTTTTATTGGCGCTGAGTGGTCATTCCCTTTGTACTACTTGTGATGCCATCAGTTTAAATGTCACCAAATAGTCTTTATAGCAGACAGTTCGGCTAAGATAGACCTATCCATACATCAGGCTGTTTTGGATACCGAAGGCATTCTGACCGTCAGCAACTTGAAAAACAACGTTATCAGTTTTGGTGCAAAATGGTGGTAAAATGGCCCATTATACCTATAATGGATCAATTAAGGTACCTTTTCCAGGCTTCGCCCATAATTAACACCAAGAGTCCATGAATGAGGTTGAGTAAGATATGAAGAATTCTGCATTTTATGTTCTACATTTTATGTGTCTTACAAGAAGCGAAATAAAAACACAAACAAACCCTCGAGAGTGCGCAATACGGACTGGGAATCATCTTCAACGCTACTGCTATTAACAATGGTCTCCGTGGAACCATATTTACTGAGGGCGATTGCAAATAAACGAAAATTAGCAAGGCTGATTCAACAGTATAGGAATATATATTCCAATATTTCGGAAGGCATGGCCTTCCTTCTTCAGGGTGTTACACCTGTAACACCATAAAGAAGGAAGGCCGTGCCTTCTGAAATATTGGAATATATATCCCCATCCTGTTGAATCAGCCTTGCTAATTTTCCTTTATTATTCAACTTATCGCTGATTGGATCTTCTACAACGAGAGGATCCGGTACTTCTGTTTTGTCACGGTGGTCCTTGCAAAAAAAAAAAAAAAAATTACTACGTCTACAATTGCAAATAGCTCGTTTCGTTTGTCTGAATCACAGGGCTTGTTTAATTTGGGTCAAATTTGTCAAAATTCCGAACCAAAAATTTGAAAGCCAGCTTACCGTCATCAACCTGTGCATTGCTCTCTGAAAAAGCAAGCAGTTTCAGCCAATCAGAGCGCGCGTTCGTATGCAAACTTTTTTTATACCCATATTTCATAATTGCAAACAAATTTGACTTCATGCATCATTGGATAAGTTCTTTAAGGGTGCTCTCTCATGAGATACATCAAATCAAGATCTATTGACTGAAAGGCCCTAACGACATACCAAACAAACTGCTAATGTTTCGTTTATTGAAAATTTCGTGCATGTGATTAATCTAGTTACCACGCTTTCCAGAAAAATCTGATCGTTGTGTAGCAGAAATGGTATTCAGTGTTGTGAAGAACATTTCAAGGAGCCATTGTATTTTACTTTCACTCTAAAGTTGATTGAAACTGAAATCTAAACCCCCGAGATCAAAGTAGTCAATTAGGTGAAAACTAAAAACCACCACTTTATTTCTCACGCGCAAACTGTAATATGCTTTCCACCTGTTTAGTGGCTGTTTGATTTTGGTATGAAATAAATTTCATTCATTCCTTACATCCTCAAGGCTTAGCGAATTTCATTAGATTATAAATTATACCAGTTTGAGGATTATTATTACGATATAAACGACATGCTCTTTTTTTGTCTAGCCGAAGGCTTGCTTTCGTTCCATGTCGTCGACTTTCAGCTAACATTACAAGCGTGATCAGTATTGATATTCTCCGCATGATTTCAAAAACGTTGATAAAGCAGCAGATGTGAGCAGAATAAATTAAATCGGCCTTAACTGAGGAAAGATAGTTTGATGCAAATCTATATTTTTAGGCGGCTGATATCATATGATAAACAACCGCTTCAGGCACTTTGAACTAGAATATAGAAAATGAATGATAGACTTTTTAAGAAACGAAAGCTTGAATCTTAAGAGAAGTTAGCTGTTCGCTGTCATGCATTGTTTGTGTTGTATCGAATACTTAAGGTAGTGTGTTGTGGAAGTGCGCAAGCAATAAAGTAGCAATAAATAATTAACACTAGCAAACCCCTGAGATGCTTTTAAGGACCATGCATTATTTATCTTTTCTATATTAACCTGTCTTTGAGACCTGAAAGTAATATCGAGGCGGATTTAGAAAGCAATAGCTGTTTTTTCCTGTTTGTCGTGCGGCAAAATCGCTGAGGTCGTGAAATAAACGTGAAATCCAGCTGCAGCGACACGGTAAGTTTGGACTTCTATGCAAATTGTATCATATCGTGTTTTTCACATTTCCTTAGTCACTGTTTCAAAAACTAACTCTATGGCTGGCTGCATGAGAGCTTTGCGTCTGATTATAAACAAGGCATTTTTACGATAATGTTTTCCTCAGTTAAGCATTTATTTATATGAAATAAACTGCTAATCCTTTGAATGCATTACAGTTTTACAAACTGTTGATTGGAAAAAGTGGGATTTGGTGCTTAAACGTCTTTAACATAAAACTCATTCTACAATTTAACAGTTAATTGCTTTTCGAGAGGAAATGATTTTGCCGTTCGTTCAGATCGACTAAAACTTATGCGTAACGAATGTGAATCTTTGCTCAAACATCCCCAAGAGACTCGGTAGCCATGCAGATATCAATATTTATTTTGTATCACATAAGTGTACTCCAAGGTAGCATAGAGATATATCAAACCAAGAGAATTGCCGTCTTGGATTTTATTTGAGGATATAACAGCGTGTGGCAGTTAACTGTCTTTTAAGATAAGGTCGTTTTCACAGCTTCATAAGGTCATCAGTACGCAAATTAAAACGAAAGTTCAGTAAGGCATAAAATATAAAATCAAAATCCTAGTAATGAGTCAAAATAAAATATCTTATTGCATGTTCAGCCGAGTTAAGTTAGCTTGCATAGCTCATGATTTCTGATAAATTGATTAAAATGAATCGTTCACAAGACGCAGTGTTGCCCGATGGACAACAAATAAAAAGGTTACAGACTTTCTCCAAAGAGATCATTGCGATGAAATTGTATCGAAAACAAGAAATTTCATTGCATGAAAAAAACTTAATTTCATTCTCGTGTCTCGCTTTTGATTAAGCCATGATTTATTTTGCAAGTGGCTTTTCACACTTAGAAAAATCATTTAATTTAATTACGCAGGGGCACGTTTTTTACCTGAATCTGAATATGACTAAATTACATGAATTACACAAGGATGAAACAAGCTAATTTCCGGTTACGTTGTCAAGGCAAATTGACTTGGAGTAAAATATTATAAGAGGGAACTCAATTTTTTTCCTGACTAATTGCAGTGAGACATGCCGTTTGGCAAACTTTATACAGTTCAAAGAGGAATTATCTCGATCCTTTTTGGCGCGTAACTCTCGGTACACACATATGCGAGCAGACAATTCTGAGTTGAATTTTTGTCCAAAGGGAATAAGAGAGTTATGTAAGAGGTATGATTCAGTATTATTTTAGGACAAAATGGATGTGTTGTAATATATAATTTACTTGTATCAGCGCTGAAAAGGTGTCAAGTACACATACAGGCAGATCTTATTTAGTTGAGCACCGAGGCTCTGCTACGCACGAGAGTATGGGGTGTGCAAACTTTGCCCTGTCTGACAATGGCTCATTCGTGAAATAAAACGTGCACTTAAGCACTACTGACATAGACGAAAATATTTTCAGTAAAATAGGATTTAGCGGTCTGACCGCTAAGTTAACCTATACCTGTTTACCTTAATCTCTTCCTATAACTTTTTAGCCCAAGTATTTGTTTCTTTGTACTTATGGTGCTTGCTTGGAAAGCAACACGACGAAACCGCCATTTGCACTAGTTCTTGATCCATTTGTTTACTTAGTTTCACTCATCAATAATTTTCGTGACAGATAACTTTAAGGATATCAGTTGCCTTGATTGTTGATCCTCATTAATTATGTTACTTGATTATTCTGATTTTAAAACGTTTGTAGAGTTTCATACTGATTCCCGCCAATTATTTAGTTGAATGATGTAACAGAGAATTAACTCTGAAGTGTAAATTTTAGTGCTAATTTAACCCATGAATAACCCACTGGGCGTTAGCCCTAGTAAAGGGAATCAGGGAGCCACACGAGGTAAAGAAAAAATCTTTTGACTTCTGTGGGAATCGAACCCACGACCTCCGGAACAGATCTACCGTTACTCTGCCGACTGAGCTACGAGGTCGGACAGAGAAACTCGGGGTCGATTAGGATGGTGAATCGCAGCGAAGAGAAAGTAAGGGTACATATGAATGTTGTGCCGCGTAGCACTATGAACACAAATGATGTAACAGAGAATTAACTCTGAAGTGTAAATTTTAGTGCTAATTTAACCCATGAATAACCCACTGGGCGTTAGCCCTAGTAAAGGGAATCAGGGAACCACACGAGGAAAAGAAAAAATCTTTTGACCTCGGTGGGAATCGAACCCACGACCTCCGGAACAGATCTACCATTACTCTGCCGACTGAGCTACGAGGTCGGACAGAGAAAGTCGGGGTCAATCGTGTGGTTCCCTGATTCCCTTTACTAGGGCTAACGCCCAGTGGGTTATTCATGGGTTAAATTAGCACTAAAATTTACACTTCACAGTTAATTCTCTGTTACATCATTTGTGTTTATAGTGCTACGCGGCACAACATTCATATGTACCCTTAATTATTCAGTTGTCTTGTTTCGCTCAGGGGCGTGTCAATTTCCACCACGGTAAGTCTTCTAGTTAGACCCATTATCATATGACAGTGAAATTTACTATCATTGTGATTGGCTCAGCCCCGGGGGGAGCACTCCCGCGAGTTTTGGATAGGGGTGTGCCGCGAAGGTTCTTGAACCCTAACCCTATTTAAGGACTAAGAAAGCGAAAACTGATACCCTTTTTAGGGCCCAAACCAGCAGAATGACACCCCATTTAAGGCTATTAAACCGCTGTTGCACAATCATTTTGTTAATACTTAAACGAATACATCAAATTTAAGAACAAACATTCGTTTAGGATGGCGTTTTCACACTCCAGTATTATATAATACAAATTAGCTACCCTATCTAAGGACCACACCGGGAACACACTAACAAAAGGGTTAAAAAAGATACCCGAGAACCTCAAAAACCATACCCTATTCCGCGGTACATGCCTATATAGCCCATATATGGGATTACCCCCCCCCCCCCCCGGGGCTCAGCAGGCCAATTTGTTGTTAATATTTGATTTGCACTGCACTTTGTTCGATATCTTCTCAAACGTGTGATAAATGGGTAATGTATGGAGGCTCGAGCAACTGAAGATTATTGGAACTACTGGAGATGTTTGAAAATTCTTTGAAATTACATTCATCTAAAGCAAGCTAAAGGCGAGTTTACTCGTCGTAAAAAAACCTAATTGAATTTAGATTCATGCGATTATCTATACTAATTCTTAATCACCGTCTGCCTAAATGTCGAATTATTATATCTTTCTGTATTTCAGTTTATTAAATCAACGCTGAACAATG
>CM042746.1:8419854-8423335 GCA_022496165.2 Catalaphyllia jardinei
CTGAAGTTAACACAACCCGGAACACAACTTGGATCTTCTTTTGAATTAGCAAGCGTTTGATCGTAGATGAAAAGTAAAGTGTTCTACATTCTATTTAACAAACGTGTCAATTCATTTTCTATTAGGTAGAGGCATCAACAGAAAGTGACTAAGTTGGGATCGGGAAAAATTACATTTGCCCAAAAGTGACTAAGATGGGGTCTATAATTAGCCACAGAATAGACTATAATGGGGTAGGGGTTCTGAGTGGCCAGCGGCACATACCCAGCAAAAATTGACCCAAGTACCCCCCCGGGACAGTTCATGGTTCAGTTGATAGCTAATTCAAGGCGAATATCTTCATTGAAACCAAAACAAGACTACACGGACGTTAGAATGAAAATTCAGATAATACACCAATTACTAGGAGGAAACGGTTGATCAAGCATTCACCAGCGTCTGTCCTGTTTATGCACCTATCAATGTCAATCCCGAGGGGGGGGGGGGGTGATGGGGCAACCCACGGGAATTATACATGATTTCTACGAGACACGAAAAATGTCTGCAGAATATAATTTGTGCATGAAAACGTCCCCTTGTTTTTTTGAGCTGTGGTTAGTTATACTTAGCTCGCTGCTGTGCCCTGAAACGGACAGGAACATTCGCATCGGAAAGCAAGGTTATGTATTTTATTTTACCGATTTTAAGAAGTGATGTTTTGATGTTTCATTCCTTTCATCATCAATCAGTGTGTCAACAGTTGTTTTGACACTGGGAAAAGTTGAATTTTTTAAATACGTTAATCTCAGAAACATTTTGTTTATTGGGTTTCTTAAATTCGAGATAAAGCAATGGTTCTCGGCTTACCAAGACCAAATTTGTGCGTGGTTTAGTCTCACTCGACTGCCAACTGAGGCTGCTAGAAAATTATTTCTGTATCGCTTTCTAAAAGAAACGGCTTTATCTTTCGTTTTCAGGCTTCTCGAACCTGTTCAATGCCTCGGCAAGACTTTTCGTACCTTATGTTTTGCCCAGTCACGTAAAATATTATCCTAATTCTCAAAACTTCCGCCATTTTAAAACGGGACAGGAAAAAACTTTGTAATGATGACGTCAATCGTGCATCTGTCCTCTAATAGATCATAGGCGAGAACCAATCAAAATGCGAGAATAACTTGGGTTATTATATAATCTGTGATAGATAGTGAGTAGCGTAGTTGTGTACGCGAGAGGCCGCTTCCTGGCGTTTTCGAGGTGTCCGTTAAGAGGATTTAGATAAAGTTTTGAACGACTAGTAGATTTATACTAAAACAATTACAGTATTCGCTCTCGATTTCTATGCGTGATAGTTGCACCCTCGTCAACTATCACACGATAGAAATCTCGAGCTCATAATCTAATTGTTGAATAGAATGCCCTAGGGCGCCTATCAGACTATAGTTCCCGCTCAGCGGAAGTGGCCTATCAAAGGCAGCTTCCTCCTACAGTTTTTTTTGAGATAAGATGAAAAGGATTTGTAGTTCCATGTCGATTTTACTTTGAAGAGAGGAAGAGAAGTATTTTTTAGGTTGAAAACTGCGGTGAACTACGGTACAGTAAAGTATCTGCTTTTGATTTCTATGCGTGATAGTTGACTCGGGCTGCACCCTCGTCAACTATCACACGATAGAAATCTCGAGCTCATAATCTAATTGTTGAATAGAATGCCCTAGAGCGACTATCAGACTATAGTTCCCGCTCAGCGGAAGTGGCTCATCCAAGGCAGCTTTCTCCTGCAGGTTTTTTTTTTAGATAAGATGAAAAGGATTTATAGTTCCATGTCGATTTTAGTCACCTTTGGAGAGGAAAAAACGCCCGCTTAGGGCGCGATATCAATTCTTGGCACCGTTTTCATAAATCCAGACCTTTGTATAGATGTGATATCATCTATAGAGGATACAACGGATAATAGGAAACTCCCAAGCGCTGCATAGCAGTTGGAAATTTTGATAAATCAATTCTTGTTGTTTTCAGTTTTGAGGCATGCCGCTACGGGAAAATTTAGTGGTGAACACTGAAGACAATAGAGTGTTTATGTCTCGGAACTATCGGCCTGATAGTTGCCCCTTGGAAATTTGATGTTCTTAAAACTAGCATATTTGCCCTCGAAGCTTTGCTTCTCGGGCAAATATTTGTTTTAAAGAACATCAAATTTCCCCGGGGTAACTATCAGCCGATAGTTCCTCGACAGAAACACTCTATTGTTTAAATAGAAACTACATGTTTTCTATTTCTTAAATATATGATACTTATAAGGCTAGGCTCAGTCGACTCAGTTGCCCCGGGGTACTCCGCAAATCTTTGGCTTGGGGTGTGCCCCAGGGACACTGAAATCCTTACTTACTAGACTATGAGCAGCTTGATTTTACAACCGTTTTTTTTTCTAGACTACTGAGGCACCAGAAACCTTACCTTATCCAAACTCCAATTTTTGTAGAAATTATTTTCTTAGAGTTGTCACCGGAGTCAGGGTACGATTTTTTCTACGTGTCGAAACATCGAGATTTTATAGTATTCCCAAGCTCGAAAATTTCCTCCACCACAAAGCCAAAATTATAATTGAAATCTCTTGAGATTTGTTATAAAGATCCACAGTTTAAAGAGGAATTGGATGAGTTTTTCCGAGAAAATTCTAGAATAATTTGAGACTTCCGGGAATGTAGTATTTGAAAAACACTTTCCGGCTGTAGGGTAGTATCTAGACACAAAAATATCAAGGCTAAAATTGGCGACGTTTTAAAAAATATTTTAAAAATATACCCGGGGGCGAGATTGTTTTTTTAAAAAACCATGACATAATTTAGTCTTTTGACAATTTGTAATTACAATAGTCATATGCTAAACGAAAAAAGTAGGTAAAAAGCAGCAAAAATAGCATAAGCCGTATATAAGTTCGATGCCAATAATATTTATGAAAGACGTTGCGTGTATCATATCAGGCTTTTAAGCTACTAGGAGTATTACGTAACTAAATAATAGAAAAACAAAAATGGAAATAAAAATGTATGAAAAAAGTAGTGTTAATTAGCAGAGAACAAGACTCTAGGGTATTACGTAATTACAGACTTAAAAATGAAACTGCGGAAAAGAAAAGAAAAAACTAAAATAGTCACGAACTAGTAGGAAAATTGTAATCACGTATAAGTAACGAGTATGTGCATTCAGATATGTACATTTTAGTTTGAATTAATCTTAGTCATCTTAGTGAACCGGGCAGCACACCCCCTGCCAAAGATATCCGTCGGGCCGTGCCCTTGGGGTTCTTATATCGTGGTTTTTGTCTTAGACCGTGCATGCATCTGGCGATGTTCAGTTTCTCTTGCGTAAGAAGGTGTTAGTCAGTTACTATACTTGGTTCGCTCTCTTACTGCAGTGAACACTACTGGTGTGCTAATGTACATTTTGCCGATAAAGTATATTAAAAAATTGAGGTTAAAAGCTGTTAAAATATTACTAAACGTTT
>CM042746.1:8423345-8428345 GCA_022496165.2 Catalaphyllia jardinei
GCAATGCCATTATTTTATAATTATGATTTTTATGGTATGCAGAGTTCTGAGCTGAACATAGGTTGTATTTGTTTCCTTTGTTATTTTTAGTCCAAAAGATTCCTTCTTTTTAGTGACCTTTAATTGCAATGCTCTATTTCTCGCTATTTCTATACTGGTGTCTGTATCATAACGATAACCTATCCGTGATAATTTTGTCAGTGGTCAGTCTTGCAATCTCTCCGTGACGATTGGATCTCATCTCCGCCAGGGCTGCCTATCAATTGTAGGTCTACAGATCAGTGATATACGTGTAGCAGGATATAGCTAAACTATCTTGTCGTCTAATCGTGTTTTTATTAAACTGTGAAAATAAGAAGAGTATTAATTTCCCTTAGCTATTAAAAGAACACTCTTTGACGGAATCATCTTACGTAACTGCCTATAGTCGCTTGCGATACTACAAAGCAAGTGCTGTTATCAGCTTTTCAACGGCCAGTTGATCACCAAATAGACTCATAGTGAGAAAAATCTCAACAATGACAAAATCGTAAATTCTGTATGCGAAACTCGAAAGACATCAGACACCTGCAGAGCTAAAATTGGTATGAATTGTTATCAGTCACGTATAAGCACTATCACTGAGTGCATTAAGAAAAGCAGTCTTTGAATTTTTACAACTCTAAACTGATGTCAAAATGCTTTCTCTCTTTTTTATTGTGCAGATTTCTGGAGTGTGACACCAAAGAGATCTCACAGGACACCGGTAAGTAAGACGTTTCCTTCCAAAGTGAGTCATGTCTCTAAGATGAGCATTCCATTCTGTGAAAATATGCCCTCGAGCTCATGTTAACAGAGCAAGATCATTTCTTTTATACAAGGTTCAACGAAAATACCTGGATGATGTTCGTTGAAAGTTTTCTGTCAAATTGACTAATCAGTGTGTTGAAGTTGAGGGACCTAAGAAATGAACTTGCTGACAACCTTAACCAAACACCATGAACAGCGAATTAAATAAAACAGTTTTTTTTTATATTGAGACGCTCGATCAGCGGAAATGTAAATTTGTTGGGAGCCGGCTGACAGCATTCGACTCGAGGCAAACGGCCAATCTGGAGTTGAGCGCGATAACCCGTAGACCATCGCGCCTCCAACCTCGTTCCCAAGGCATTTCCGCGACATTTGCATACGTGGACATGTGAATTATATTATGCACACTAACACAAAATTGAGGCTTCTGCAGTTTAATTTTCAGATAGTAATTTTAAAAAATTCTTACATTACAAGCATGTTTAGACAGTTAAGATATCATTACAAAGGTAAAGCGTTGAAAATATCAAACGAACAATCTGGGATTCAAAATGCCACAAATAGATTTTCTGGCTTGACAACAGCCTGGTCAACAAAGACCAGCCAGCGAGCTAAAATTGTAGGTCCTCGGCAAAAGAAACTGGACGCGGCGAAACCCAGGTAACATCCTTTGTCATCCGCTACAGTAGCCCTTTCCGCAAGCATGTAGTTGAGCATTTTTCTCCCGCTCAAATGATTTTTTAACTTATAAAAATATGGATGGAACCACAACTTGTGATCATTTAACTGTAGGCTATTTAGCAGTACGTAAAGGGAAACTGTTATAATTACAGTGTACATATGCAAGCATCAAGAGGAAACATAGTGCGTGACCATTCAAATGCTTTTGTGTTGTGCACGCACGCATGAGATAGTGCTAACGGAGAAGTTTTATCTCTGTTGTCCTGGCAACAGTGTTGCTAGGCTCGATTACCTGCCGCTGGGATGAAGATCGCAGACTCGAGAAAGCAGTAGAGGTGTGGTGCTCTCAATCATTGCACATTGCACATGAAAAGTATAACACAATAATTGCATGTGACAATTGCCTCGTATAAAGTTGGGTTGCAATTGCCTCACTTAATACTTAATATGGCGCGGGTAGCTAATTGAGTAATGAGTTGTAGCCTTCAGTTTTTGTTGAAGGCTGTGACCTGCCGACTTGTCGAGTTCTTCATTGGATAATGACATCTGTTGTCTGGAGTCCTTCCGGGGTAGCTCACCGGGGATTTAACAAAAATGATTTATTTCCAAACTGGTTCATGCTTATTCTTCACAAGGTGAATTTTAAAATCGTCTTTGCGTAGTGGGAGATTGAAGTGATAAATGGTTTGTACGGATTTTAATAATTTCCTCTCGTGTCGACCACTTTAAATATTTATAAACACGTCTCCTGGATCTAAAATATACTGCAGCTCAGAAAAATGTGGAAGTAATTTTATAAATAAGTCTAAGACTTTCACATCTTGAAAGTTTATGTCTATATTTCTCAATTTCGTCGTTTGTAATCCGTGTCAATCTTCTCATTCCTTGTTTCTTTATGGTTATTATCTATTTCGCGTTTTTCTATCGATATCTCAGTAAATTAACATTTTCAGGTAAATTTGTGGGTGGGCAAAAGAACTCACAATACATTGACTGGGCTCCTTTATGTGATAAATGACAGCATCAAAACGAGTTAAGTCTAACTTCTTTTAGTGCACAAGGAAACATTGCCTCCTTATAATATTTTCTAAGAATTTATTCACTGTGTCTGCGTCGGACAGTGTTCTTTGAAAGTCTCTGTTTGGCCCTGGGGCTTGGTACGTGCTCATGGAAAGAGCTCCCCCAAAGAGGGTCTTCCGGTGCAGAGGGCACAACTAATGGCATTGTAATTTTGCCAAAAGAAAGCGGTTTACCCGACCAGTAACTCTTAAAGCTATAACAGTGATAAACGAGTACATTCTCCTCCAAACAGCATTACAAAGTTAATCAAGTTGGAAATAAGAATGCAAACATTGATCAGACTGATTTAAGCTACTTTACTTAATTCCCTGTCACTCACTGGGCCGCAGAGCAATCAATCGTTTGTTGAGGGTAAGTTTTCTCAAAACCACTTCACTGGTTCTGTAAGAATTAAATGGGGTGCAGTGAAATGCTGAACTTGCATGTTGACACGTGAAGTCTTGACTGTATTTTGACTCTTAACTGCTTTAAGAAAGGCTGTTCAGTGACACAAAGGCATGTTAACCAACATACAGTGTGTAACTTAAATAAAATGGTGATGTAAAGGTAAGCTGAAGCATAGCTAGGTCGTCCTTTCAGTGCACATTTACACTCTGCACCTCGGCTTTGAATTGTCTTAATACACTCACTTTATTTGTTTGTGCAGTAAGTCCTTGAGGTGATCAATGCTGGAGTGTGAAACGTTCAGCAATTCTGGTGATAATTTTAAAGTTAGTTTACTCCAAAAAATACGGTTCAAGACAAAAAGAACTTGGTTACCCATCGCGAGAAAGAAAAATTATGGTTCGCCCAAGGTGGCTCCAGTTATTGCCGTAAAACCATGTCCTACTTTTGCAAACCAATTTTCGTCGTTTCCGCTCTAATTTCTCTGTCGCGCCTTCAATTGTTTTTCAACATTTTAACTATTGAGAAATAAATGAATCCCTCACAGAAAAGAGGAAATGAACTAGAATTATTTACCGTGCCGAAGAAACTTCAACTGAGAGAAAAGCGTGAAGCAAAATTGAATAGGAAATTAAACGGAGTCGACGGAAAAATACCAACGATTTTTTGTTGCAAGGAAGTTTCGTATCAACACGTACATTCCGTGTATACGAAAGGTATTTCCAGCTAAGACCAAACTCGAAATTATGGCAGATAATTTCGATGCAACTTAACATCTTAAAGGAAGTTCTGACTGTTTAAAGTCTAAACAAAATCAAAAGCTTTTGAAACCCGAGTATAAATGTTCTCAATTTCAATACGTCCGGCCAAAGCGGCATTATGAGAAAAGTTTGCCCAAGGCAAAGAAAACACGATTAATTATTCCAGTGGTTTGCTGTTTAACATTAACACTTCAGTTTTAAGATTTCACTTTTGGTTTTCCTTCTGGTATTTCCCCCAAAAAGTGAACAGCTAAATAACAATTTACTAGTGAAACATTATCTTTAGCCATGTTTTTAGAACAGTTCCGTTATGTATATTTATTTATTAAAAATATTCAAGTTTCAATTCACTTCAGACTCAATGCACCCCTTTAATTTTCGGAAAAGAAAAAATCATCTCAGTGGTAGAAAATTGACAGGTGTTTTTTATTCCAAAGGTACATTGTCGAGAAAAACGTTAGAGGTCCCAGTGTGACGTCCACGGTAAATGTCCACACGATGCATCAGGCTGAACGTTTTCCATTGATTTTAGAACCCACAGAAAACTTAACATAGCACCGAGACACAAGGCAAGCTTTGTGTAGTATGGTGGGTACATGTCTCATTTTTTGAATCCCTTCGGTCCGTCAAGTAGGGAAATAGAATTAAAAAAAAAAAAGAAAGAATCAGCAATGAAGCAATCACCAGCTTTTCAGACCATTATTCTGCCTCAACGCAGCTGGATTCACAGAGAAACAGAGGCAAGGGAAGTTAAATAAAACGGCAAGCAATATAGATGAGCCTATGGAGGTTCTTTACCGGAACTAGACGAATTTTTTTTTTCATTTTTGAAGGATAATTGTTTTATGCCCGTTGGCTATTTTTGTTATCAAAAGAAGATTAACGCATCGGGAATTTTAATAATGGATTAATCGCTACCCCATTCGCCTCAAGCTTGGAGCTTTCTTTTGAATCATTTGCGAAAAACGCATACAACGTTTTATTAATATAGATGGGTGCGGTGTGGGTATTAGTTTTAAACCTGCACAAACAGAGCTGTTATAAATAGAGTGAAGTGCTGGTGAGAAAACATTTCAGCGACAAAACTTGTGAGTATAATATTAAGTGCTTTCAGTTAACTACTGTGCTCAAACGGTCTACACTACTACAGCTTTAGAAGGTCGTCCATCTTTTTAAAACGCATTGAACAGGTAAACAAATTTTGAGTCACCTTTGATAGCTGTGACGTGACGACCACCAGTTTTCAGTTAAGATGTCTCCTTGCTTCGAGAACATTTTATGATGAGATCACATCTTGGGCTTTAT